>JACEFZ010001348.1:52500-88500 GCA_014155875.1 Cepaea nemoralis
CAGTAGTTTGCCATTGCTTTCTGAGCGACCGGCTCAAATACTCCGTAAGTTACCGACGCGGAGAGAACCGCTACCAATTTTCGCGCAACGTCACGTCACCCACGAGAGTTTACGAGATTACGGAGAAAGTCGTGTAACCTCTAGACCAGAGAGACCGGCTATTACAATGTTAGCATGTTCTAATTTGTCTTCTGCCAGTTCGCTATGAGGTCTTCCAGCACAGTAGAATGGGTATTAGAACATGAAAGTAAGGAGGAGGCCAGCTGGTAACCCATACGCCTTAAGCTAGTTCCTAGTATATGGGAAAGCCAAATACCTCTCACCCTGTGGTAATATCTACGATGAGATTACTTGTATCCGTGAGAGCTGGAGCCCCATGACCGTTGGCTCTAGCCATGCAATCTATAATAAATGTCTACAGGTTTGTAAACTGTATGGCAAACTACATATACGTGTTCATGATTTCAGAGAACTCTTTGATATTTTGGGCTATTTAGTGTAAATGTTTGACAGAATCTGGGAATGGACTCATTAAATGGCATCTATAGTCACTACTCTTTAGAATGGAAAGTAGATTTACAGGTTTAGATCGACACACATAAAGCAAGGTAGAGGAAATACATAGAGATTAGAGGACACACTAAACAATGCAAAATGTGAATGCTATAGTGGCCGCCCAGAACCTGGACTAAAATTATGGACCATCAAAATTAAAGCTTTTGAAAGCAAACAAAATGCAATGATGGAGCTCATAAACCCCGAAAGGAAATCCATCTACATGAAGGACTCCCGAATGCCAAATCAACACTGTATCAATGGAAGTTCTTATAAAAACAAAGTCTAGGGCAACAAAGCACGACAGAAAATGTGGGTCGGCTGAGCCCATAAGCCCGGGAAGTTAATCTATCTATGGGAGGATGGAACCAGAAAAAACAACCTCTACCGTCGAAGTCGGAAGATGTTGCCTCAAGTGGCACGGAATTATAAAACAGCCATCTACGCACTACAATGGATGCTACGCACCACCTATAGCAAACGTTGATTTCAGAAGAAGAAGAAGACATCTTTGGAAATATAAATCCTCAGAAGACTTGACACGTTTCTTGGAAGAAAGACAGGCAAATAATGTCAATATAAAATGAAGAGGTCAACATTGCAGAATGGATAAGAACGCTGTTCTTAAATATCTGGTGTGCTAATGCTGAGTTCATGGGTTAACATCTACACCATAAAGTTGGGCAAAAATGTTGATCTCTCGTCCTTAACTTGGGGATGTAATTTACAAACATCTCTGAAATCGGAGTGGGTTCGCCTAATGGCGAGGGACACTGTGAATAGGGAAAGCTAATCCACACGCAAAATTCAGTCTAGCGCTGCTAAAAGTAGTGTGTACAGGCTACGCTTGTGTTCAAATCGAGCGAGCTAAATAAACATGTATATATTTATATACATAATGAGCACATCCAAAAGGAAGAGCATTATAGAAATGAATGTAAAGAGGCTACAAAAATAGTCAGACAGCTGAAGCGAGAATATATGAGTAATATAATCAAAGATATGGAAACTAATCACCAGAAAAATGAATCCAGAAAATTTTTTAAAGAACTAAAGTCAATGAAACGAGGGCACCAACAAAACACATATGGTTTAAAAGACAAAAATGGGAATATGATAAATACCAATGAGGAAATGTGCAACACATGGAAAGAATATTTTATTGAATTACTAAATTGTGAAGCTCCAGGTAACATTTTCCCACAGGAAGAGGTTCTAACATGCGAACCACAAATTGAAGAACCTACATGTGAAGAAATCCTATATGTAATCACACGACTTAAAAACAATAAGGCAACTGGGACTGATGGAATTGCTGCTGAATTTATAAAGGCAGGTGGCCATGCATTACATCTAAAGCTATACGAACTAATAATAAAAATCTGGAGGACAGAAGAATTACCCCATGACTGGAAAGAGTCATTATTGATACCTATCTTTAAGAAAGGAGACAAGTTCCAATGTGGAAATTATAGAGGAATATCACTACTGTCCACAAGCTATAAGATACTATCCGCAGTATTACTAAATAGACTAAAACCATATTCAGAAGACATATTAGGTGACTACCAGGCGGGTTTTAGACAAAACAGATCAACAATAGATCAGATATTTATCTTACGACAAATAGCCGAGAAACATTGGGAATATAAAAGAGATCTCCATAACATTTTTGTGGATTTTAAAAAGGCTTATGATAGTGTCCATAGGAATAGTCTATGGAATGCTATGCAGGAATTTGGAATACCAAGGAAGTTAATCAACATGACCAGACTATGCATGGAAGATACTTATAATATAGTAACATATAAAGGCAGGAAATCAGACCCCTTCCAAATAACATCTGGCTTGAAACAGGGTGATGCACTATCGCCGCTACTCTTCAATCTGGCTCTAGAGAAAGTTGTAAGGAAGATAAAGGAGGAATGTGATATTGGAGGAACATCCACGCTGCTTGGTTATGCAAATGATATAGATATTATAGGGCAAAGTGAACAAAAGACATTGGAAATATTGACTCACTTAAAGGGAAAAGCCCAACAGTTGGGGCTGGTTATCAACCAAGATAAGACAGAATATATGGTAATTTCAAGAGACGGAATGGCTAAAAACTCTGGCCACATACAAATAGATAATATGACCATTAAAAGAACGGAAACATACAAATACCTGGGTACAATCTTCAACTGCTCCAACATCATAAGGGAAGACATACAAACTAGAATCAACTCTGGAAATAAGATATACAATGCACTACAACATCTACTAAAATCAAAGGCGCTATCTCGTAACACCAAAATCACAATATACAAAACACTGATCAGACCAGTTGTGCTGTATGGCTCTGAAACCTGGAGTACAACGAAAGGAGACGAAGCCTTGTTACAAACCTTTGAGAACAAAATTTTAAGACGCATCTTTGGACCCATTAGGGATACACAAAGTGGAGAGTGGAAAAGAAGAAGTAACAAAGACATTTATGATCTGTTTAAGTCCCCGCTAATCACTGGTATCATGAAGGCTAATAGACTACAATGGCTGGGGCATATAGAAAGAATGGAAGATAATAGGGAAACTAAACTCGCTTACACTCAGGAAATAAATGACCGTAGACCCCGAGGTAGACCAAGAAGACGGCGGAGAGATAATACATGTACAGACCTACAAGCACTTGGAATCAACGACTGGCAAGAGAAGGTCCACCAGAGAGACGAATGGAGACGGATTGTATTTGCAGCAAAGAACCTCAATGGCTCGGAAAGCTGAAGAAGAAGAAGAAGAAGATAATGAGCACTGCTGAAAGACATAATAATTAGAAAGACCGGTCATCTTTGTCTTCCAGGAGATGTTCTTGCACCCATTGAAGACCGAGTGGAAAACTTCACTACCGCTGCTATCTGACTGACTCGTGGCTCGGTGTCGTAAACCGTGGGTCATATCATAGATCATGATTACATACTGAAAATCGTAATTGAAGGAATAATCTTAGGCAAAAGAGATAGAAAGCGTCAAAAATATAAATTAATCGGCTACTTCCAGAAATGATCAGTATACAGTATGCCAGAAAGCACAACCGACGCTGAAGGCAGAAACTGGTGAAATTGCACTACTGCCAAACGTTATTGTGGAGACGACACTGAATGATAATGATAGAAAGTACATCCAAGCATACAGTTTATTGAAAAACTGGCCATTTCAAACGTTATCGATTACTATACTAGTAAACAGAAGAAGTTATTCTTGTGGAACTGCCAGCTGGCAAATATCTCACAGTCGTGATGAAACCACCGAATATAGCAAAGGGATCATAAATGAGGCAATACATTATTGGCCCCATCACAAATATTTGAACAAGCTGGATTGGGTGATTCTTTCGGTAAGTCACATCGTGTATAAAACATTGAGTCTTTCTTATATATTCTTAACTTTTCTAAGTCTTTCTTTCTGGAGGACAGAAGAATTACCCCATGACTGGAAAGAGTCATTATTGATACCTATCTTTAAGAAAGGAGACAAGTTCCAATGTGGAAATTATAGAGGAATATCACTACTGTCCACAAGCTATAAGATACTATCCGCAGTATTACTAAATAGACTAAAACCATATTCAGAAGACATATTAGGTGACTACCAGTCTACCTTGTCTCCAGTCTTCTAAGTCTTTCTTAACTGTACATACAATCTATTGAAAGACGGTTATTCCGTCAAAGTTGCAACGACATCTATTGTACCAAACGTGTGGCCTGTCTTTAAAATGTGAACTATTTTTGAAATAGATCTTACGTGTGCAAGCTGAGCATAAGATTGTGTAAGTAAGCAAAGTAAAGGATCCACTTTACACCTGTTGAGACATATTGGGTGCCAGCCCGACATTTCACAAACCAATCGGGACACGATGGGAGATGTTGTCAATATCACACGGGTCTCGTTTACTTCCCCGGACAATTCCTGGTACACAGTTTATGCTGTATCGAGCGCTGCTCCCTGACTAGTACACGTAACAAACTAGATGTCAGTTTTTCACGCCTAGGACACATAGGAACTATGGAGCTATACTTATATTTGTATAGGGCACATAGGAAATATGGAGCTACACTCGTATAGGGCGCATAGGAAATACGGAGCTAGATTTATATTTGTATAGGGTGCATAAGAAATATGGAGCTACACAAGTATAGGGCGCATAGAAAATATGGAGCTAGATTTATATTTGTATAGGGTGCATAGGAAATATGGAGCTAGATTTATATTTGTACATGGCTCATAGGAAATACGGAGCTAGATTTATATTTGTATAGGGTGCATAAGAAATATGGAGCTACACAAGTATAGGGCGCATAGGAAATATGGATCTAGATTTATATTTGTATAGGGTGCATAGGAGATATGGAGCTAGATTTATATTTGTATAGGGCGCATAGGAGATATGGAGCTAGATTTATATTTGTACATGGCGCATAGGAAATATGGAGCTACACAAGTATAGGGCGCATGGGAAATATGGAGCTAGACTCACATGTGTATAGGGTATTCTCAATAGGTGCTGTAGCTGGTATCACGCCTTTACTTTCCACAGTATTTCCGGTACCCACTTTAGGCTGGATAGAACAGTTGTGGCCATTATGTCACTACACGAACTGCGAGCTCCGACGGCACGGATCAATTCACGTGGTCACTCTTCCGTGCCATGGCACAAGACTCAAGAGTTGAGTTGAGCTAACAACCGACATCACTGCATTTAGGACATTCCCATATGTGCCCCGTCCCCTTGTTAAAGAGCCAGGAAGAGTCATATTATTAATCGTTCCCCTAGCTATCTGATTGAAAGTTCTTCTGGTTTTCCCTCTCAGTTTTGAGATTCTACCAGAGGCTCGGTCAATACTCATCCTTTCCACATACGGGTTCTCAGTCTGTTCCTCCACCTTCTCCACCTGGCCCCACAGGCGCACGACCACCTCTCCCTTGTCCATAGGTAATCTACCACCAAGAGGTGCATTCCCTGCCAGCCTATCAACCTATTCATCTCCCCGGCATGGCAAGGACAAAAAATCCATATAATTCTCACAATCTGTGACCTCTGAAGCGAGGTGAGCCTTCCACACGAAACATTCCTGTCTCCACTTTACTAAGCATACTCCTCGAGTCCGTGATGAAGACAATGTGTGTTGCAGTGGTCTCCTCTAACCAATGGATTGCCGCTGTGACTGCTTCCACCTCCATTCTCATACCGGAGGTCGTAGCCTCATACGCCATACTCTCCTTTTTCAAGATTGTTAGCAGATCATAACAGTATAAAGCTCAGTGCATGAAGTGTGAGAGCCCACAATTATGTTCCATGTACACCCATATATAGAGAGCGGTGGTAGTGTAATGGCCACCATGTTGACCTGCAGGCCAGGAGGTCATGTGTTAGAATTTGCTTTGAGAGAGCGAGGAATTTCAGTTGTGTTTGCTCCCAGGTTGACCCAGCCTTAAATCGGTCCCATGATATTCTCTGGGACGTAAAGTCGGTCGTGTGATATATGTCACATCATTCACGAGTACCCATTGGTCTAAATTTTAGACTCTTAAATATGGGGCTAACACTATTTACCCAATAGTTATCATGATATGAAAAGGCTCCTTTACTTTTACTTACTGGGGATTGGGGAGGGATATTGTTAGAACAGTGACTGTTGGCCTGTGGTAAAAATGGGGCCCTTATACACAACTTAACGCGCAATGGACATCTGGTGCCAGGCCCATATTTTATAGACCAGTGGGGACTAGGTGGGTCATGTGGTCAGCGACACCCCGGCGCGTCCCAAGAGATTTCCTTTCACCCATTTTGGCTGTCGACCTGGGAGCTCAAGTCTATTTTTAGCATCTGTTTCGATGCGCATTCAAACCTATGACTGCTGGGTCGTCAGGTAAGTGTCTGGTCACTACGCCACCACGGCGCCCGCCTGCCTGTAGGCCCGGTAGTTATGTTGTCCAGTCTTCCTGGAGATGGGAGTGTGTCAGAAATAAGCTAGGCTCCCAGATCAACCCAGCCACACATCGGTACCAGGATATTACCAGGGAAACAAAGGCTGTCGGAGTGATATTGAACACAAGTAAGTACTATATATCTTATTCCGGTCTCCCTGGCGAAGGAGTTAAGGACGCTGTTCGTTATCCCGTATACTCACGTACGAAACACAGCTATGCGAGATTCGGCAGTGGATCGCGCCGCGCTGGTTACTTACGGAGGTATGTGAGCCGGCGTTCAGAAAGCAATAGCAAACTACTGAAGGTAAAACTTGCCAAGATAGCAACAGCAGCTGAAAAATGCTGGTGTTGACTGCAGTGTCCTGTAAATGATATGCGAAAAAAGCCATATATCTTATACATCTCACGAGGTGAAATGGGTCGTTTACTTTTTTATTTTTTAATATTATTATTGAATCTATATGTGTGTGTGTTTTTTTTTCTTCTTGTGGATATTGGGTGGGGGAGGGGTGGGGTTGGGCGTGGGAGGAGTCTTGTTGTTTCACATTGTAGTTGTCTTGGTTCTTCACACTATTGTTAACTTAATGTTTTACATTGTATTAATCTTGATGTTCCACATAGTTGTCACCACACGTATTTGTGCATTGATGTTCTGCGGTCGCTGAAGTGAGGGGGATTGAAAGTTGAAGTTTTGGAGTGGTTCAGTGAAGACTCGATGCAAATGTGCATGAAGACATGGGAGGGGAGGCCGAGAAGATGGGAAAAGTGATCAGAATATATGAGGATGGGCTGACTATGCACCTAAAGAGGAGTGCCACAGTGGCCGTTTCCACAGTGTAAGTTTGTGTCAGTGTTTTTTTTTACTACCCATTTGTTCATATTGTTTACCTGTCCACAGTTTTACCGCATTAACTAATTAAGTTAATACCTTGATCTAATGAGAATGGTTAATGCTTTTAGGATAGACAGTCACAAAGTTACAGGGATTGTATTATAAAGCGCATTGAAGAGTATGGACGACGAGAAACCTTATTTATGGATACAAACTGGCTCTTAAGCAATACCTCATGTAAGGGTCGTGAGGATCGAGCGGTTGCCTAACATATAATAGCGTTTACACAATAACTGTCCATCTATCGACTTGCACAGTGGAATAAACATCATCATTAAGTGTCCTGCCAACTGGCGTAGGCGTTCACGTCTCTCCACAAATTTCGGTCTTTGGTGTTCTGGATCAACTCTGTTGCTGATATTCCTCCATGCCTTCATGGTCCATACAGCATCAATTATCTTGGCCGCCCTCTGCCTCTTTTCCCACTGATTTTTCCAGTTGTCATGATGTTCTCCAATGCCTCTCTTATTATCAAGAAAAAAAGCTCTTTGTCTCTTTCTTATTGTTATGTATAATTTTCTAGTTTCATTAGCCTCTCGCGAACAACATCTCTGTTGCTTCTAAGTTCTTCCTAGTTTGTTCATTTACATTCCAAGATTCACTGCCATACAGCAAAACTGGTTCTATTTAACATTTAAGCACTCTCTTTCTTACATTCAATGATCTCAGAAAGATCTCAGAATAATAAAGAATATTTACTGGAACCAAGTAGCAGCAATTAAACTGGGAAATAATGAGCGCAGTTATGGACAAATAAAGCTAGGAGTAAGACAGGAATATGTTTTCCTCACCAGATATCTTCTCCCTCTATAGCGAAGTAATAATGAGAGAGATCAAAGAGCAGCCGGGAATACTAATCGGAGGTTATAATATATATATATATATATATGCATATACGCTATGCAGATGACACAGTACTGGTGGCGGATAATGCAAAAGATCTACAACAATTGTTGGACATTGTAGTAAGAGAGAGTGCATAGAAAGGACTCTCTTTGAATATCAAATAAACAGTAACAATGGTGATATTATAGAAAATTATGTCACCAAAATGTGAAATGGAACTATAATGAAAAATTCTTAACCAAGTGGATAATATTCTAGGGGCATTTATAACATCTGATGGAAGATGCACAATATAGATTAAGAGCAGAATAGGGCAAGCAAAAGCCGCATTTCAGAAATTGAAGAGTATCGTATGCAATAAGTGACTATTATTGAATGTAAGTGTAATAATAGCGAGGCATTGTTAGTTTCTTGTGATCAGAGGGTTTGAAACATTGTGAATTCTACAGAAGAACGATGGGTCAGTATGGAGATAGTTGTTTGAGTCAGCGGAGAGTGTGTGAATGTGTAGAAATAGTTTAAAATGAAAGACTAAACGTCATTGACGAACCGAGTAGTGAGAGAACTATACGACAAACATACCCTCAAACGGCTGCGCAGACAGTTGATATACAACATGCTCTGAATTTTGAGGTCCTGAAAAATTCAGCATACAGTCCAGACTTTGAATCATTGGACTTTCAATTCTATGGACACTTGAAAGAACATTTGCAGGGTCAGAGGTTTGCAGATGACAACTAGGTAACGGAGGCGGTGCTAAATTGGTTTAAGGCTATATTGTTCCTAGAAGTCATCAACAAGCTAGTGGAAAGGAGCAACAAGTGTTGTCAGGCAGGAGGATTGTGTTAAGAAATAACACAAAATTATTCTCAGAATCCTGTTACTTAATGACTTCCCCTCGTAATACTCGTATAACATAGAAAAGAACCTGTTTATTGTTTACAAATTTCTTGAACTAGGCAACAGAATGAAAAACAGTTTTGGGCGTTATAAAAATGTTCATAGAACAGGCACCAGGGCGAGGCCTGCACATCGTGTGCAGATAACAGCGTTGAGTTGTCCAGATACCGCAAACAGGAAATTGCTGTTAAACATACTCTTGGTCGTCTGCTTCTTATCTGGAATCATTTTATGCGCATGGTTTATTTTTATTTACCTTATTAAAGTGAGAATTATGGAAAACCTCCGGGGATCTGAGGCAATTAAAAGAATCCGCGGATAAATAAATCGGCGTTGTTTGACGCTCATAACTAGGGTGGGAAAGTCATTCTCGGGTATTTATAGCCACTTATAGAAGTCAGGGTCTTAAGTATGGAGTATCTAGTTGGCTGGGCGTCGAAGTATATTTGATGCTGTCGTCATTTGCGGTGTTAGGTTCAAATCTAGGTGTGACTACAGCGTTCTTCTTATTTTGTCTAGTGTGTGCTCTCTCCTTTACGTCTCGTATTTTCTTCGAAAAGAGTCAATTAATACCCTTGGATCTATTTTAATGCATTGTCAATGACTTCAAGAGTTCCCCAGCGATTGATGTTTCTGTTTAATCATAGCTAGGGATATTACAAGATAGCGACATTTATGGCCGAAGCAGAAGCAAGAATAATACACATGTAAGCATGTCTTGTAAGAAATATAGGAAGGAAAGACACCACGGAGACAGAAGTGCCAAGCTATAGACACTTTAAACATTCAAAGCTGAAGGAACCCCAGGAAACATTTTCAGGATGACAGATTGGACACCAGTGTATGTTTTACAATTTCTTATTTAGCATATCCTCAGATACGTTTTTTAATTTTTTTGCTACTTCCAAATTCTCGGTCATTTTGTCATATAGCATTGTGTTAAATGCTATTGTATGAAACATCACTGCGCAGAACACCACTGCATTAAACATTATTGCTTGAAACATCAGTGAGTAGTTAGAAATGTGCAAATCGGGTATGATTTGGTGGAGCCTCCACCATTTGACCTTGACCTCGGTTGATTTTCACTCCCCCTCGGTCATGTAGTTGGGTGGGGTACGGGGTGGTATCTAGGTCACATCTAAGGGCGATAATTCTAAGATTTTATGTTTCTAAGGGCAGATAACTATTGAGTGGGTGTATACAAATTTTAATTAATTATTAAAAAAATAAAATAAAATAAAATAAAAATAAAAATAAATAACGACGGGGTGCGGGGTGGTGGCGAGGGGGTGGGCGCGTGGGGTGAGACTAGGCGGTTCGGGCTTAAACACTATCAGGTATATAATAATTTTTATTAAAGCATGTATAAACAATACAATGCATATTAAATAAGTAGCGGCATAGTGGAAAATTCTGGAACGTAGTACCGGGGAGTTATACGTCGGCAAGTGTGGGAAAATCTCCGGCGGGTGTGACGGTGGTCGGTTCATAACAGACGTGGAGGGGGTGCATACGGAAAAGTCATTAAGTAAAGGGTTGTAAAAACTTGGGTGAGTGGTGTGTTAAAATATTTTGAACTGTTAGCGCATTGGTGGTGTACAATAGTACGAATAGAAGGAATAGGTGCGGTGGGGATAGTAGTGGGTATGGGTTAGTGAAATTAGTTGATAAGGGTGGTTATTAGTGCTATGTAGATGTTCATAGTAGCTTATTCACTAACATAACACGTGTTCCAAATGAAACCTTGAAAGCTAAAGATCGCTGATTGTAATGGATATAGTGTAGTATCATTCGGTGGTAAGGGGTGGGTACCAGGTATTAGTGGTCAAGTAGTGGTCAAGCAAGGAAAATTTTAGGGAAAAGTAGTTATAATGATATGGTGATGATTAAAGGGTGGTAAATTAGTGGTCAAGTAGTGGTCAACCAATGGTCAAGTAGTGGTCAAGTGAGGAAATTTTAGGGAAAAGTGGTTATAATGATATGGTGATGATTAAAGGGTGGTAAATTAGTGGTCAAGTAGTGGTCAGCCAATGGTCAAGTAGGGGTCAAGTGGTCGAGTGACCACTTAAATTGTAGATGACGATGTCCCTAAGATTATGGTAGTGGTTAAAGTGATCGATGACATGGTCAAGTAGCGGTCAACCAGTGGTCAAGTGGTCGAATGAACACTTAAAAGGTAGAGAAAAGTACGTATATTGAAACGGTGATGGTAAAAAGATCGACAACGTGGTCAAGCAGTGGTCAAGTAGTGCTCAACCAGTGGTCAACCACTCAAGTGAGAAAATTGTAGGGTATGGTACGTGTAGTGAAACAGAGATGAATAAATTAAGTAGTGACGTTGTCAAGTAGTGATCAAGTAGCGGGCAAGTACTGGTCAAATGGTCGAGTGACCACTTAAATTGTAAGGGAAAGTACGTGTAGTGAACCTGTGTTGGTTAAAGTGATCGATGACGTGCTCAAGTAGTGGCCAAGTAGTGGTAAATGGTCGAATGACTACTTAAATTGTCGGTGAAAGTAGGTACGGTGACATGGTGATGATCAAGAGTTGGTCAAGTGGTGCTCAAATAGTGGTCAAGTAGTGGTCAAGTAGTCGAATGACCACTTAAATTATAGGGTATGGTACGTGTAGTGAAACGGTGATGGTAAAATAAGTAAGGACATAGTCAAATAGTGGTCAAATACTGGTGAAGTAGTGATCAAGTGGTCGAAGGATCACTTAAATTGTAGGGTATGGTATGTGTAGTGACATGATGATGGTTAAAGTGATCGATGAAATGATCAAGACGTTATGCTGACTGCTAAGTTCAGAAAGTAATGTCCTTACTAGCGGCAATTTCCCTGACAGAATCGCCTCGAGCACTGATTTTGTATTGATCAATAGCACCTAGTGGTACAGTCAACACACATGGACAATAGTTACATCTGGTCAAAGATGGCGTCGCACCCTATCACACATGGGTAATTGCTACAACCAAACTACGTCTCATTCACTAAAACTGGTCAAATATGGTGTCACATCCGGTCACAGGGGTAATGGGACATCTGAGACACGTGGTTAAGAGGGAAACTATAGAAAAAGGGTGTCCTATCGGTTGTCGAGTCAGGAACCTAACGTATGATGATCACTGTGTATAGGAGTGAATACACTGCATCATCAACACTGCATCATCACCACTGCATCCGAAGGGTAAAATGGTCACCCCCTTCTCTCTCTCTCTTTTCTATAACCGTGTAGTCCTAGTGTTATCCGGTTACACCAAAGGACACCCGAGCATCAACACAACAAACTGCCCCGATTCAACCTTAGGCAATGCACGTAACATGACAGGTCACATGTCCGCCGTCATAATCAGCAACGTTATCATGTATCAAATTAGATAGCCACACTTTCATTTCCTTTCTATGTGTCCATAGTGTCTTTACATCTTTCTCCAGAAAACCATTTCCAAGACCAATATATGTTATTTGTCAGTGTACCTGCTCAGTGCCACACTTCACAACCAGACAAAAATACACGTTCTATGTACCACTTCAACCGTCAAATAAGAAAATATGTTAGACAAAATATTAAAATTATTGGTCAAATACAGAAATATATCACCCAAACTTATAAAAAGTAGGAACATATGTTAACCAAATGGAAAATATCTTAGCCAAATAGGAAAATTTGTTAGCCAAATAGAAATAATATTGACCACGTAACGATATATCTTGTCCACACTTATGAAAAGTAGGGAAATTTGTTAGTCAAATGAGAAAAAAGATTGACCAAGTAACGAAATACCCAAACCAAACTTATGAAAAGTACGAAACTTTGTTAAGCAAGTATGAAAATGTATCGACCAAACAGAGAAATATATCACCCTAAACTTATAAAAAGTAAGAACATATGTTAACCAAATGGAAAATATCTTGGCCAAATAGGAAAATTTGTTAGCCAACGGAGAAAAAAGATTGACCAAGTAACGAAATTCCCCAACCAAACTTATGAAAAGTACGAAACTTTGTTAAGCAAGTATGAAAAGGTATCGTCCAAACAGAGAAATATATCACCTAAACTTATAAAAAGTAGGAACATATGTTAACCAAATGGAAAATATCTTGGGCAAATAGGGAAATTTGTTAGCCAAATGGGGAAAATATTGTCCAAGTAACGAAATATCCCCCAACAAACTTAGGAAAAGTACGAAACTTTGTTAAGCAAGTATGAAAAGGTATCGACCAAGTAGAGAAATATATCACCCAAACTTATAAAAAGTAGGAACATATGTTAACCACAGAGAAAATACCTTGACCAAATAGGAAAATTTGTTAGCCAAATGGGGAAAATATTGTCCAAGTGACGAAATACCCCCAACAAACTTAGGAAAAGTACGAAACTTTGTTAAGCAAGTATGAAAAGGTATCGACCAAATAGAGAAATATATCACCTAAACTTATAAAAAGTAAGAACATATGTTAACCAAATGGAAAATATCTTGGCCAAATAGGAAAATTTGTTAGCCAAATGGGGAAAATATTGTCCAAGTAACGAAATATCCCCCAACAAACTTAGGAAAAGTACGAAACTTTGTTAAGCAAGTATGAAAAGGTATCGACCAAACAGAGAAATATATCACCTAAACTTATAAAAAGTAAGAACATATGTTAACCAAATGGAAAATATCTTGGCCAAATAGGAAATATTGTTAGCCAAATGGGGAAAATATTGTCCAAGTAACGAAATATCCCCCAACAAACTTAGGAAAAGTACGAAACTTTGTTAAGCAAGTATGAAAAGGTATCGACCAAACAGAGAAATATATCACCCAAACTTATAAAAAGTAGGAACATATGTTAACCAAATAGAAAATATCTTGGCCAAATAGGAAATATTGTTAGCCAAATAGAAAAAATATTGACCACGTAACGATATATCTTGTCCACACTTATGAAAAGTAGGAAAATTTGTTAGCCAAATGGGAAAAGTATTGTCCAAGTAACGAAATATCCCCCAACAAACTTAGGAAAAGTACGAAACTTTGTTAAGCAAGTATGAAAAGGTATCGACCAAGTAGAGAAATATATCACCCAAACTTATAAAAAGTAGGAACATATGTTAACCAAATAGAAAATATCTTGGCCAAATAGGAAATATTGTTAGCCAAATAGAAAAAATATTGACCACGTAACGATATATCTTGTCCACACTTATGAAAAGTAGGAAAATTTGTTAGCCAAATGGGAAAAGTATTGTCCAAGTAACGAAATATCCCCCAACAAACTTAGGAAAAGTACGAAACTTTGTTAAGCAAGTATGAAAAGGTATCGACCAAGTAGAGAAATATATCACCCAAACTTATAAAAAGTAGGAACATATGTTAACCACAGAGAAAATACCTTGGCCAATTAGGAAAATTTGTTAGGCAAATGGGGAAAATATTGTCCAAGTGACGAAATACCCCCAACAAACTTAGGAAAAGTACGAAACTTTGTTAAGCAAGTATGAAAAGGTATCGACCAAATAGAGAAATATATCACCTAAACTTATAAAAAGTAAGAACATATGTTAACCAAATGGAAAATATCTTGGCCAAATAGGAAAATTTGTTAGCCAAATGGGGAAAATATTGTCCAAGTAACGAAATATCCCCCAACAAACTTAGGAAAAGTACGAAACTTTGTTAAGCAAGTATGAAAAGGTATCGACCAAACAGAGAAATATATCACCCAAACTTATAAAAAGTAGGAACATATGTTAACCAAATGGAAAATATCTTGGCCAAATAGGAAATATTGTTAGCCAAATAGAAAAAATATTGACCACGTAACGATATATCTTGTCCACACTTATGAAAGTAGGGAAATTTGTTAGTCAAATGAGGAAAATATTGACCACGTAACGAAATACCCCCCAAAAAAACTTAGGAAAAGTACGAAACTTTGTTAAGCAAGTATGAAAAGGTATCGGCCAAATAGAGAAATATATCACCCAAACTTATAAAAAGTAGGAACATATGTTAACCAAATGGAAAATATCTTAGCCAAATAGGAAAATTTGTTAGCCAAATAGAAAAAATATTGACCACGTAACGATATATCTTGTCCACACTTATGAAAAGTAGGGAAATTTGTTAGTCAAATGAGAAAAAAGATTGACCAAGTAACGAAATACCCAAACCAAACTTATGAAAAGTACGAAACTTTGTTAAGCAAGTATGAAAATGTATCGACCAAACAGAGAAATATATCACCTAAACTTATAAAAAGTAAGAACATATGTTAACCAAATGGAAAATATCTTGGCCAAATAGGAAAATTTGTTAGCCAACGGAGAAAAAAGATTGACCAAGTAACGAAATTCCCCAACCAAACTTATGAAAAGTACGAAACTTTGTTAAGCAAGTATGAAAAGGTATCGTCCAAACAGAGAAATATATCACCTAAACTTATAAAAAGTAGGAACATATGTTAACCAAATGGAAAATATCTTGGGCAAATAGGGAAATTTGTTAGCCAAATGGGGAAAATATTGTCCAAGTAACGAAATATCCCCCAACAAACTTAGGAAAAGTACGAAACTTTGTTAAGCAAGTATGAAAAGGTATCGACCAAGTAGAGAAATATATCACCCAAACTTATAAAAAGTAAGGAACATATGTTAACCACAGAGAAAATACCTTGGCCAAATAGGAAAATTTGTTAGCCAAATGGGGAAAATATTGTCCAAGTGACGAAATACCCCCCAACAAACTTAGGAAAAGTACGAAACTTTGTTAAGCAAGTATGAAAAGGTATCGACCAAATAGAGAAATATATCACCTAAACTTATAAAAAGTAAGAACATATGTTAACCAAATGGAAAATATCTTGGCCAAATAGGAAAATTTGTTAGCCAAATGGGGAAAATATTGTCCAAGTAACGAAATATCCCCCAACAAACTTAGGAAAAGTACGAAACTTTGTTAAGCAAGTATGAAAAGGTATCGACCAAACAGAGAAATATATCACCTAAACTTATAAAAAGTAAGAACATATGTTAACCAAATGGAAAATATCTTGGCCAAATAGGAAATATTGTTAGCCAAATGGGGAAAATATTGTCCAAGTAACGAAATATCCCCCAACAAACTTAGGAAAAGTACGAAACTTTGTTAAGCAAGTATGAAAAGGTATCGACCAAACAGAGAAATATATCACCCAAACTTATAAAAAGTAGGAACATATGTTAACCAAATAGAAAATATCTTGGCCAAATAGGAAATATTGTTAGCCAAATAGAAAAAATATTGACCACGTAACGATATATCTTGTCCACACTTATGAAAAGTAGGAAAATTTGTTAGCCAAATGGGAAAAGTATTGTCCAAGTAACGAAATATCCCCCAACAAACTTAGGAAAAGTACGAAACTTTGTTAAGCAAGTATGAAAAGGTATCGACCAAGTAGAGAAATATATCACCCAAACTTATAAAAAGTAGGAACATATGTTAACCACAGAGAAAATACCTTGGCCAATTAGGAAAATTTGTTAGGCAAATGGGGAAAATATTGTCCAAGTGACGAAATACCCCCCAACAAACTTAGGAAAAGTACGAAACTTTGTTAAGCAAGTATGAAAAGGTATCGACCAAATAGAGAAATATATCACCTAAACTTATAAAAAGTAAGAACATATGTTAACCAAATGGAAAATATCTTGGCCAAATAGGAAAATTTGTTAGCCAAATGGGGAAAATATTGTCCAAGTAACGAAATATCCCCCAACAAACTTAGGAAAAGTACGAAACTTTGTTAAGCAAGTATGAAAAGGTATCGACCAAACAGAGAAATATATCACCCAAACTTATAAAAAGTAGGAACATATGTTAACCAAATGGAAAATATCTTGGCCAAATAGGAAATATTGTTAGCCAAATAGAAAAAATATTGACCACGTAACGATATATCTTGTCCACACTTATGAAAGTAGGGAAATTTGTTAGTCAAATGAGGAAAATATTGACCACGTAACGAAATACCCCCAAAAAAACTTAGGAAAAGTACGAAACTTTGTTAAGCAAGTATGAATAGGTATCGGCCAAATAGAGAAATATATCACCCAAACTTATAAAAAGTAGGAACATATGTTAACCAAATGGAAAATATCTTGGCCAAATAGGAAAATTTGTTAGCCAAATAGAAAAAATATTGACCACGTAACGATATATCTTGTCCACACTTATGAAAAGTAGGGAAATTTGTTAGTCAAATGAGAAAAAAGAATGACCAAGTAACGAAATACCCAAACCAAACTTATGAAAAGTACGAAACTTTGTTAAGCAAGTATGAAAATGTATCGACCAAACAGAGAAATATATCACCTAAACTTATAAAAAGTAAGAACATATGTTAACCAAATGGAAAATATCTTGGCCAAATAGGAAAATTTGTTAGCCAACGGAGAAAAAAGATTGACCAAGTAACGAAATTCCCCAACCAAACTTATGAAAAGTACGAAACTTTGTTAAGCAAGTATGAAAAGGTATCGTCCAAACAGAGAAATATATCACCTAAACTTATAAAAAGTAGGAACATATGTTAACCAAATGGAAAATATCTTGGGCAAATAGGGAAATTTGTTAGCCAAATGGGGAAAATATTGTCCAAGTAACGAAATATCCCCCAACAAACTTAGGAAAAGTACGAAACTTTGTTAAGCAAGTATGAAAAGGTATCGACCAAGTAGAGAAATATATCACCCAAACTTATAAAAAGTAGGAACATATGTTAACCACAGAGAAAATACCTTGACCAAATAGGAAAATTTGTTAGCCAAATGGGGAAAATATTGTCCAAGTGACGAAATACCCCCCAACAAACTTTGGAAAAGTACGAAACTTTGTTAAGCAAGTATGAAAAGGTATCGACCAAACAGAGAAATATATCACCTAAACTTATAAAAAGTAAGAACATATGTTAACCAAATGGAAAATATCTTGGCCAATAGGAAAATTTGTTAGCCAAATTGGGAAAATATTGTCCAAGTAACGAAAATCCCCCCAACAAACTTAGGAAAAGTACGAAACTTTGTTAAGCAAGTATGAAAAGGTATCGACCAAACAGAGAAATATATCACCTAAACTTATAAAAAGTAAGAACATATGTTAACCAAATGGAAAATATCTTGGCCAAATAGGAAATATTGTTAGCCAAATGGGGAAAATATTGTCCAAGTAACGAAATATCCCCCAACAAACTTAGGAAAAGTACGAAACTTTGTTAAGCAAGTATGAAAAGGTATCGACCAAACAGAGAAATATATCACCCAAACTTATAAAAAGTAGGAACATATGTTAACCAAATAGAAAATATCTTGGCCAATAGGAAATATTGTTAGCCAAATAGAAAAAATATTGACCACGTAACGATATATCTTGTCCACACTTATGAAAAGTAGGAAAATTTGTTAGCCAAATGGGAAAAGTATTGTCCAAGTAACGAAATATCCCCCAACAAACTTAGGAAAAGTACGAAACTTTGTTAAGCAAGTATGAAAAAGGTATCGACCAAGTAGAGAAATATATCACCCAAACTTATAAAAAGTAGGAACATATGTTAACCACAGAGAAAATACCTTGGCCAATTAGGAAAATTTGTTAGGCAAATGGGGAAAATATTGTCCAAGTGACGAAATACCCCCCAACAAACTTAGGAAAAGTACGAAACTTTGTTAAGCAAGTATGAAAAGGTATCGACCAAATAGAGAAATATATCACCTAAACTTATAAAAAGTAAGAACATATGTTAACCAAATGGAAAATATCTTGGCCAAATAGGAAAATTTGTTAGCCAAATGGGGAAAATATTGTCCAAGTAACGAAATATCCCCCAACAAACTTAGGAAAAGTACGAAACTTTGTTAAGCAAGTATGAAAAGGTATCGACCAAACAGAGAAATATATCACCCAAACTTATAAAAAGTAGGAACATATGTTAACCAAATGGAAAATATCTTGGCCAAATAGGAAATATTGTTAGCCAAATAGAAAAAATATTGACCACGTAACGATATATCTTGTCCACACTTATGAAAGTAGGGAAATTTGTTAGTCAAATGAGGAAAATATTGACCACGTAACGAAATACCCCCAAAAAAACTTAGGAAAAGTACGAAACTTTGTTAAGCAAGTATGAAAAGGTATCGGCCAAACAGAGAAATATATCACCCAAACTTATAAAAAGTAGGAACATATGTTAACCAAATGGAAAATATCTTGGCCAAATAGGAAAATTTGTTAGCCAAATAGAAAAAATATTGACCACGTAACGATATATCTTGTCCACACTTATGAAAAGTAGGGAAATTTGTTAGTCAAATGGGGAAAATATTGACCACGTAACGAAATATCCCCCAACAACCTTAGGAAAAGTACGAAACTTTGTTAAGCAAGTATGAAAAGGTATCGGCCAAACAGAGAAATATAACACCCAAACTTATGAAAAGTAGGAAACTTTGTTAGCCAAAGTGAAAAAAACCTAGGTCAAGTAAGAAAATTCTGATAGCCAAATGTGAAAAGTGTCGGCCAAATACAGAAATTGCTCAACCAAACTTATAAAACGTAGGAAAATTGTTATTCAAACGGGAAAGCTATTGAACAACTAGGAAAATGTAATAGCCAAAGAAGAAGAATATTGAACAAGTAATGAAATATATCATTCAAACTTATGAAAAGTAGGAAGCCTTGATAACCAAATGTGAAAAATATCACTCAAAGAGAGAAATAGCTCGCCCCAACGTATAAAAAGTAGGAAAATTGTCGGCCAAAGGGGAAAAAGTTAGACCAAATACAGAAATATCTCGACCAAACTTATAAAAATCTAGGAAAAAATAGTACCCAACACAACTAAAAGGCTGACTAAAGTTATAAATCCAAACTTATAAAAATAACCAAATAGGAAAACATATTGACCAAGTACAGACATATATCAATCAAACTTATAAACTTGTCGTCCAAAGTGATAAAAAACAAAGAAAGGCTGTCAGCCAGTCTAAGAAATAGGTATGGAAAAGTAACTTGACCAAGACTACAGAAGTTATATTTTTATTTCCTTTTTTTTTTCCTTTTTTTCTGAGCTTGGTCGACTTACTTTTCCATACCTATTTCTTAGACTGGCTGACAGCCTTTCTTTGTTTTTTTATTAATTTGGACGACAAGTTTATAAATTTGATTGATATATGTCTGTACTTGGTCAATATGTTTTCCTATTTGGTTAGTTTTATAAGTTTGCATTTATAACTTTAGTCAGCCTTTTAGTTGTGTTGGGTACTATTTTTTCCTAGATTTTTAGATGTTTGGTCGAGATATTTCTGTATTTGGTCTAACTTTTTCCCCTTTGGCCGACAATTTTCCTACTTTTTATACGTTGGGGCGAGCTATTTTTCTCTTTGAGTGATATTTTTCACATTTGGTTATCAAGGCTTCCTACTTTTCATAAGTTTGAATGATATATTTCATTACTTGTTCAATATTATTCTTCTTTGGCTATTACATTTTCCTAGTTGTTCAATAGCTTTCCCGTTTGAATAACAATTTTCCTACGTTTTATAAGTTTGGTTGAGCAATTTCTGTATTTGGCCGACACTTTTCACATTTGCCTATCAGAATTTTCTTACTTGACCTAGGTTTTTTCACTTTGGCTAACAAAGTTTCCTACTTTTCATAAGTTTGGGTGTTATATTTCTCTGTTTGGCCGATACCTTTTCATACTTGCTTAACAAAGTTTCGTACTTTTCCTAAGTTTGTTGGGGGGTATTTCGTTACGTGGTCAATATTTTCCCCATTTGACTAACAAATTTCCCTACTTTTCATAAGTGTGGACAAGATATATCAGTTACGTGGTCAATATTTTTTCTATTTGGCTAACAATATTTCCTATTTGGCCAAGATATTTTCCATTTGGTTAACATATGTTCCTACTTTTTATAAGTTTGGGTGATATATTTCTCTGTTTGGCCGATACCTTTTCATACTTGCTTAAAAAAGTTTCGTACTTTTCCTAAGTTTGTTGGGGGATATTTCGTTACTTGGACAATATTTTCCCCATTTGGCTAACAAATTTTCCTATTTGGCCAAGATATTTTCCATTTGGTTAACATATGTTCTTACTTTTTATAAGTTTAGGTGATATATTTCTCTATTTGGTCGATACCTTTTCATACTTGCTTAACAAAGTTTCATACTTTTCCTAAGTTTGTTGGGGGTTATTTCGTCACTTGGACAATATTTTCCCCATTTGGCTAACAAATTTTCCTAATTGGCCAAGGTATTTTCTCTGTGGTTAACATATGTTCCTACTTTTTATAAGTTTGGGTGATATATTTCTCTACTTGGTCGATACCTTTTCATACTTGCTTAACAAAGTTTCGTACTTTTCCTAAGTTTGTTGGGGGATATTTCGTTACTTGGACAATATTTTCCCCATTTGGCTAACAAATTTTCCTACTTTTCATAAGTGTGGACAAGATATATCGTTACGTGGTCAATATTTTTTCTATTTGGCTAACAATATTTCCTATTTGGCCAAGATATTTTCCATTTGGTTAACATATGTTCCTACTTTTTATAAGTTTAGGTGATATATTTCTCTGTTTGGTCGATACCTTTTCATACTTGCTTAACAAAGTTTCGTACTTTTCCTAAGTTTGTTGGGGGATATTTCGTTACTTGGACAATATTTTTCCCCATTTGGCTAACAAATTTTCCTATTTGGCCAAGATATTTTCCATTTGGTTAACATATGTTCTTACTTTTTATAAGTTTAGGTGATATATTTCTCTATTTGGTCGATACCTTTTCATACTTGCTTAACAAAGTTTCGTACTTTTCCTAAGTTTGTTGGGGGGTATTTCGTCACTTGGACAATGTTTTCCCCATTTGGCTAACAAATTTTCCTATTTGGTCAAGGTATTTTCTCTGTGGTTAACATATGTTCCTACTTTTTATAAGTTTGGGTGATATATTTCTCTACTTGGTCGATACCTTTTCATACTTGCTTAACAAAGTTTCGTACTTTTCCTAAGTTTGTTGGGGGATATTTCGTTACTTGGACAATATTTTCCCCATTTGGCTAACAAATTTCCCTATTTGCCCAAGATATTTTCCATTTAGTTAACATATGTTCCTACTTTTTATAAGTTTAGGTGATATATTTCTCTGTTTGGACGATACCTTTTCATACTTGCTTAACAAAGTTTCGTACTTTTCATAAGTTTGGTTGGGGAATTTCGTTACTTGGTCAATCTTTTTTCTCCGTTGGCTAACAAATTTTCCTATTTGGCCAAGATATTTTCCATTTGGTTAACATATGTTCTTACTTTTTATAAGTTTAGGTGATATATTTCTCTGTTTGGCCGATACCTTTTCATACTTGCTTAACAAAGTTTCGTACTTTTCATAAGTTTTGTTTGGGTATTTCGTTACTTGGTCAATCTTTTTTCTCATTTGACTAACAAATTTCCATACTTTTCATAAGTGTGGACAAGATATATCGTTACGTGGTCAATATTATTTCTATTTGGCTAACAAATTTTCCTATTTGGCTAAGATATTTTCCATTTGGTTAACATATGTTCCTACTTTTTATAAGTTTGGGTGATATATTTCTGTATTTGACCAATAATTTTAATATTTTGTCTAACATATTTTCTTATTTGACGGTTGAAGTGGTACATAGAACGTGTATTTTTGTCTGGTTGTGAAGTGTGGCACTGAGCAGGTACACTGACAAATAACATATATTGGTCTTGGAAATGGTTTTCTGGAGAAAGATGTAAAGACACTATGGACACATAGAAAGGAAATGAAAGTGTGGCTATCTAATTTGATACGTGATAACGTTGCTGATTATGACGGCGGACATGTGACCTGTCATGTTACGTGCATTGCCTAAGGTTGAATCGGGGCAGTTTGTTGTGTTGATGCTCGGGTATCCTTTGGTGTAACCGGATAACACTAGGACTACACGGTTATAGAAAAGAGAGAGAGAAGGGGTGACCATTTTACCCTTCGGATGCAGTGGTGATGATGCAGTGTTGATGATGCAGTGTATTCACTCCTATACACAGTGATCATCATACGTTAGGTTCCCTGACTCGACAACCGATAGGACACCCTTTTTCTATAGTTTCCCTCTTAACCACGTGTCTCAGATGTCCCATTACCCCTGTGACCGGATGTGACACCATATTTGACCAGTTTTAGTGAATGAGACGTAGTTTGGTTGTAGCAATTACCCATGTGTGATAGGGTGCGACGCCATCTTTGACCAGATGTAACTATTGTCCATGTGTGTTGACTGTACCACTAGGTGCTATTGATCAATACAAAATCAGTGCTCGAGGCGATTCTGTCAGGGAAATTGCCGCTAGTAAGGAATTTACTTTCTGAACTTGGCAGTCAGCATAACGTCTTGATCATTTCATCGATCACTTTAACCATCATCATGTCACTACACATACCATACCCTACAATTTAAGTGATCCTTCGACCACTTGATCACTACTTCACCAGTTCTTGACCACTATTTGACTATGTCCTTACTTATTTTACCATCACCGTTTCACTACACGTACCATACCCTATAATTTAAGTGGTCATTCGACTACTTGACCACTACTTGACCACTATTTGAGCACCACTTGACCAACTCTTGATCATCACCATGTCACCGTACCTACTTTCACCGACAATTTAAGTAGTCATTCGACCATTTACCACTACTTGGCCACTACTTGAGCACGTCATCGATCACTTTAACCAACACAGGTTCACTACACGTACTTTCCCTTACAATTTAAGTGGTCACTCGACCATTTGACCAGTACTTGCCCGCTACTTGATCACTACTTGACAACGTCACTACTTAATTTATTCATCTCTGTTTCACTACACGTACCATACCCTACAATTTTCTCACTTGAGCGGTTGACCACTGGTTGAGCACTACTTGACCACTGCTTGACCACGTTGTCGATCTTTTTACCATCACCGTTTCAATATACGTACTTTTCTCTACCTTTTAAGTGTTCATTCGACCACTTGACCACTGGTTGACCGCTACTTGACCATGTCATCGATCACTTTAACCAACACAGGTTCACTACACGTACTTTCCCTTACAATTTAAGTGGTCACTCGACCATTTGACCAGTACTTGCCCGCTACTTGATCACTACTTGACAACGTCACTACTTAATTTATTCATCTCTGTTTCACTACACGTACCATACCCTACAATTTTCTCACTTGAGCGGTTGACCACTGGTTGAGCACTACTTGACCACTGCTTGACCACGTTGTCGACCTTGTTACCATCACCGTTTCAATATACGTACTTTTCTCTACCTTTTAAGTGTTCATTCGACCACTTGACCACTGGTTGACCGCTACTTGACCATGTCATCGATCACTTTAACCACTACCATAATCTTAGGGACATCGTCATCTACAATTTAAGTGGTCACTCGACCACTTGACCCCTACTTGACCATTGGCTGACCACTACTTGACCACTAATTTACCACCCTTTAATCATCACCATATCATTATAACCACTTTTCCCTAAAATTTCCTCACTTGACCACTACTTGACCATTGGTTGACCACTACTTGACCACTAATTTACCACCCTTTAATCATCACCATATCATTATAACTACTTTTCCCTAAAATTTTCCTTGCTTGACCACTACTTGACCACTAATACCTGGTACCCACCCCTTACCACCGAATGATACTACACTATATCCATTACAATCAGCGATCTTTAGCTTTCAAGGTTTCATTTGGAACACGTGTTATGTTAGTGAATAAGCTACTATGAACATCTACATAGCACTAATAACCACCCTTATCAACTAATTTCACTAACCCATACCCACTACTATCCCCACCGCACCTATTCCTTCTATTCGTACTATTGTACACCACCAATGCGCTAACAGTTCAAAATATTTTAACACACCACTCACCCAAGTTTTTACAACCCTTTACTTAATGACTTTTCCGTATGCACCCCCTCCACGTCTGTTATGAACCGACCACCGTCACACCCGCCGGAGATTTTCCCACACTTGCCGACGCATAACTCCCCGGTACTACGTTCCAGAATTTTCCACTATGCCGCTACTTATTTAATATGCATTGTATTGTTTATACATGCTTTAATAAAAATTATTATATACCTGATAGTGTTTAAGCCCGAACCGCCTAGTCTCACCCCACGCGCCCACCCCCTCGCCACCACCCCGCACCCCGTCGTTATTTATTTTTATTTTTATTTATTTTATTTTATTTTTTTAATAATTAATTAAAATTTGTATACACCCACTCAATAGTTATCTGCCCTTAGAAACATAAAATCTTAGAATTATCGCCCTTAGATGTGACCTAGATACCACCCCGTACCCCACCCAACTACATGACCGAGGGGGAGTGAAAATCAACCGAGGTCAAGGTCAAATGGTGGAGGCTCCACCAAATCATACCCGATTTGCACATTTCTAACTACTTCTGTGTCAAACATAATTATGGCAGACATAATTGAATCAATGGTTGGTTGTGTGTTTGGTTGATTGGTTACTTCGTTGATCGGTTGGTTGGTTGGTTGGTTAATTGGTTGATCGGTTGGTTGGTTGGTTGGTTGGTTGATTGGTTAGTTAGTTGATTGGTTGATATACTGGTTAGTTGGTTGGTTGATTGGTTAATTGGTTGATCGGTTGATCGGTTGTTGGTTAGATGGTTGATTGGTTGGTTGGTTGGTTGGTTGGTTGGTTGATAGGTTAGTTTGTTGGTTGGTTGGTTGGTTGATTGGTTGGTTTGTTGATTTATTGATTAGTTGGTTGGTTGATTGGTTGCTTGATCGGGTGATCGGTTGATCGGTTGGTTGGTTGGTTAGTTGGTTAATTGGTTGGTTAGTTGATTGGTTGGTTTATTGGTTGATTGGTTGGTTGGTTGGTTGTTTGGTTGGTTGGTTAATTTGTTGGTTAGTTGGCTGGCTGACTGACTTGTTGGTTGATTGGTTGGTTGGTTGGTTGGTTCGTTGGTTGGTTGGTTGGTCGGTTACTTGGTTGGTTGGTCTATTGGTTACTTGGTTGATTGGTTGGTTGGTTGGTTTGGTTGGTTGGTTGGTTGGTTGATTTGTTGGTTAGTTGGTTGGCTGACTGACTTGTTGGTTGATTGGTTGGTTGGTTGGTTCGTTCGTTGGTTGGTTGGTTGGTTCGTTGGTTGGTTTGTTGGTTGGTTGGTTGGTTGGTCTATTGATTAGTTGGTCGATTGGTTGGTTGGTTGGTTTGGTTGGTTGGTTGATTTGTTGGTTAGTTGGCTGGCTGACTGACTTGTTGGTTGATTGGTTGGTTGGTTGGTTGGTTGGTTGGTTCGTTCGTTCGTTGGTTGGTTCGTTCGTTCGTTCGTTGGTTGGTTGGTTGGTTGGTTGTTTGGTTGGTTGGTTGGTTGGTTGGTTGGTTAGTTCTTTGGTTGATTGTTTGGTTGGTTCGTTGGTTGGTTCGTTGGTTGGTTGGTTGTTTGGTTGGTTCGTTAGTTGGTTCGTTGGTTGGTTGGTTGGGTGGTTGATTGCTTGGTTGTTTGGTTGGTTCGTTGGTTGGTTCGTTGGTTGGTTGGTTGGTTAGTTGTTTGGTTGGGTCATTGGTTGGTTGGTTGGTTCGTTTGTTGGTTGGTTGGTTGGTTGGTTGGTTGATTGGTTGGTTCTTTGGTTGGTTGGTTGGTTGGTTGGTTGGTTCGTTCGTTCGTTCGTTGGTTGATTGGTTGGTGTGTTGGTTGGTTTGTTGTTTGGTCTATTGGTAGGTTGGTTGATTGGTTGGTTGGTAGGTTTGGTTGGTTGGTTGATTGGTTGGTTGGTTGATTTGTTGGTTAGTTGGCTGGCTGAGTGACTGACTTGTTGGTTGATTGGTTGGTTGGTTGGTTCGTTCGTTCGTTCGTTCGTTGGTTGGTTGGTTGGTTGGTTGGTTGGTTAATTGGTTAGATGGTTGGTTGGTTGGTTGGTTGGTTGGTTGGTTAATTGGTTAGATGGTCGGTCGGTTGGTTAGTTGGTTGGTTCGTTGGTTTGTTTGTCGATTGGTTGGTTGATTGGTTAGTTGGTTGGTTATTTGGTTGTTTGGTTGGCTGGTTGGTTGGTTGGTTGGTTGGTTGGTTGGCTGACTGACGTGTTGGTTAGTTGGTTGGTTGGTTGGTTGGCTGACTGACTTGTTGGTTGGTTGGTTAGTTGGTTGGTTGTGTGGTTGGTTGGTTGGTTGGTTGGTTGGTTTGTTGGTTGGTTAGTTTATTGGTTGGTTGGTTAATCTGTTGGTTGGTTGGCTAACTCATTGAGTTGTTGCTTGGTTGGTTGTTTGGTTGGTTGCTTGGTTTGTTGGTTGGTTAATTGGTTAGATGGTCGGTTGGTTGGTTAGTTGGTTGTTTTGTTGGTCGATTGGTTGGTTGATTGGTTAGTTGGTTAGTTATTTGGTTTTTTGGTTGGTTGGTTGGTTGACTGACTGACGTGTTGGTTAGTTGGTTGGTTGGGTGGTTGGTTGGCTGACTGACTTGTTGGTTGGTTGGTTGGTTAGTTGGTTGGTTGGTTGGTTGGTTGGTTGGTTTGTTGGTTGGTTAGTTTATTGGTTGGTTGGTTAATTTGTTGGTTGGTTGGTTGGCTAACTCACTGAGTTGTTGGTTGGTTGGTTGGTTGGTTGGGTGGGTGGTTGGTTAGTTGGTTGGTTGGTTGGTAGGTTGGTTGGTAGGTTGGTTGGTTGGTTGGTTGACTGGCTTCCTGGCTAACTGACTTGTTGGTTGGTTGGTTGGTTGGTTGAGTGGGTGGGTGGGTGGGTGGTTGGTTGGTTGGTAGGTTGGTTTGTAGGTTGGTTGGCTGGCTGACTGACTGACTGACTGACTGATTTGTTGGTTGGTTAGTTTGTTGGTTGGTTGCTTGGTTGGTTGGTTGGGTGGTTGGTTGGTTGGTTGGTTGGTAAGTTGTTTGGGTGGTTGGTAGGTTGGTTGGTTGGGTAGATTTTAGGTTGGTTGGTTGGGTGGTTGGTAGGTTGGTTGGTTGGGTGATTGTTTGGATGGTTGGTAGGTTGGTTGGTTGGGTGGTTGGTAGGTTGGTTGGGTGATTGGTAGGTTGGTTGGTTGGGTGGTTGGTAGGTTGGTTGGTTTGGTGGTTAATAGGTTGGTTGGTTGGGTGGTTGGTAGGTTGGTTGGTTGGTTGACTGGCTTCCTGACTAACTGACTTGTTGGTTGGTTGGTTGGTTGGTTGGTTGGTTGGTTGGTTGGTTGGTTGGTCGGTTGGGTGGTTGGTTGGTTGCTTGGTTGGTAGGTTGGTTGGCTGGCTGGCTGACTGACTGACTGATTTGTTGGTTAGTTAGTTTATTGGTTGGTTGGTTGTTTGGTTGGTTGGTGGGTGGGTGAATCCTCAGGTAGAATGAGTTGTAACTTAAATTTACGACATTGGAGCCATGAAAAGAGCTTACGTTTATTGGAGTGAGGTTGTCAACAATTGTAATCCAACAACAATGTAATATCACTCAGTACACGACCGAAAGTTCTCCATATCCCCCAGAAGATGTCAAAACGCGTAGATACTCATAGGTTCATTGATCACTTGGTTATGCACATCTCTGCTTCGTCCTCTACCACGTCCTGACTCCACCAGTCGTGGCCGCATATAGACCTCGATTGGTGTTGTTTCGTGCAGTCGACAATCATCAATAGCCAGTATCGCGGCTCCTTCTCTCAACGTTAGTCATTCCCCTGGAGGACAGCCAATCAATCCTTTCATTTCCACTTGGACCAGAATGGCCTGGGCAGTAGAGCCTCTTACGCTTGCGTAGGTGTGATGACTATGTGTGTGCCAACCATACAAGCTAGAAATATGCAGGTTGACACTTCGGTAGCAATGACAGAGAATGAGTAATCATCACTGTCTTACTGAATGTGGTCTCATTTGGTCATCTCAACAACTCATTTGTCATCACTAATTCTCTACTTCCATTCAAATGCTTAATAAAAAAAAAAGTCGCTTAAAAGTTGACAGGGTCGACTTCATTGCACCGGGATATTTATCCCATTTGGCTCGGTCTCTTTCGGCAGCCCGGAAAGCGTCGCACAAAGCACGAACTCCGTAGCTCTATTGACGACCCACAAATGATGAATATCGTGTTTAAATATGCTCCACTTCCAATAAGCTATGAAGCCTTATTCCGATCTCTCACTTGCTGCACTGATGCGTCGGCATGTACTATAAATCATCCTCTTCAGTAAGCTTTATTTCCTAATCTGCTCTCCCATTGGATCACTTCCTATATTCACTGCTAAGGATTACACGGACTTGATTTGCAGCCCTGTCTTCGAGTGTGCCTTAGATCCTTCACCGTATTCACATTTCAACCGTATCACTTACGTTATTGTCTTCTCTGCACGTGTATATCTGCCTCTATGTTATTCATTGTTATGGTAACATGTGTCAATTCAATTCAATTCAACTTTATTTTAATGTCTGGTATTTATCCCGTCGTGCTTCACATTAGTTGCATGTCCTTCACAGGATGTAGCAGTCAACCCCAGAAATTTGGTTGTTCGTGATTCCTGGGCGTTTTACGTTCAGTGATTTGCCATTGCTTTCTGAACGATCGGCACTTATACCAGTTTTCGAAAACACCAGCACCGCTGTGTTTCGAACCCGGGTATACGGGATTATGAATCGCCTCCGTAACGCCTTCGCCACGGAGACGGTAACACTTTACCATAGCAGCATCGTGTACCTTTGTCTGCATGTTTAACGTGACACGTCAGCTGGTGGAAGACTCGGTAGTGTAGTTTCTAGACACTCGCCTGCCGACTCGATGGTCATGCGTTCTTTCCGCATCTTGATGGATTCGGATTTTTAAAATTGCTCTTTGATCCCAGGTCGATTCACCCAAAAACGGATACCAAGAAATGTAGTGGGAAGTAAACGAGACAAGTGTGATACTGACAACATCACCCACCAAGAGGATGCGTACAATAGCGTTCGATATGATATTTTGATGACCGCGCTGATGTAGAAAGGGGGTCAATCCCTGGTTGGTGAACTGGATAGCAGCCGTCCTGCATTATCGTCGGGTTGCTCTCCGTCTGGGTGCATGGACCTCAGAGCCACATATTTTAACCCCGGGACTGCCACAGGGATCTGTAGTCTCACCGGTGCTCTTTAATGTGTATACGAGCAAGATTGCAAACCTAGAAGCACCAGGGGTTGGAAGAATACTAACATTTGAAGATGATATTCTTGCATATAGTCAGGGGAGAGATAGGGAGCAAACAGCCCAGGAGTTACAGGCGACAGTAGATAAAGTGACTGACTGGTGCACAGAAATGAGTGCTGTCATCCATCCGGAAAAGGCGGCTTTTTGTGGTGCTCTCTGGACAACAGGATTGTGAGAGATGATGTCCCAAACCTCGCGATAGATGGTAGAAATATCAGCAGAGAGAACAAACTGAAGTATCTGGGGATCACATTTGACAGGAGCCTATCCTTCAAGGACCATGTGGAGACGGTTGTGACAAGATCTCAGAAGGGACTCAGTGCACTTAAAACTATGGCTGCAATGGACACAGAGCAGAGAATGCTTTTCACACTATACCAGCACTTGATCCTTTAAGTAATTGATTATGGATTAGGACTGCTCACTGTCTCAGAGAGTCAGCTGGTGAAGTTAGAGTTCATACAGAACGAAGCTATGCGGGTCATTCTGGGATGCACCAGAGACACCCCAGTAGTGTGTATGCGTTACATCCTTGGTCTGCCGACTGTTGCTGCTAGGCTTAAGGTGATGCAGGCGAAGGAATACCTCAGAGTAGCTGCAGACACAGACCACCCACTGCATGAGGCGCTGGACGCAGTTAAGGGTCAGCGACTGATAAGAGGGAAATCATGGATGGCTCAGGCGGATGAAACGATCAGACAGTTGAGCCCCTTTGAGAACATTAGGCGTGGAGAGGAGTGGGTCAGAGTGCCAGCGGAGCAGTCAGACTTGTGCAGTTATAATCACATTAAACCGGGAGTGCAGGGAGTGGCCAGCAGGGGGCACGGAAGTGGAATTCCAACAAGTAATTCAGGACAATGCTCATTCGGGTTATGTGATTATCTACACAGATGGTTCGGTGTCAAGAGGTGAGAGAAGTGGCTGGGGGTTCTTGGCAAAGACTAATGGTCGATGTTTGGGGCAGGAGAGCCTGGCATCTGATGGCACAACATCCAGCTTAAGAATGGAGGTGGAGGCAGTCACTGCGGCTCGCCGCTGGATGGAGAATACGACACAAACGCACATCGTGTTTGTAACTGACTCGGAAAGCATGCTGACGAGGGTGAGGACGGGCAGGCTTCCTGCGGAGTGGCTTGCTTCGATTCGGAGGTCACGGGTGACAAGCATCGCCTGGATCTTTTCTCCGGAGCATGCCGGTGTGCTGGGAAATGAACAGGCGGACAGATTGGCTGGCTCTGCAGAACTTGGTGGAGTATTGATACATGACAAGGCAGACGTGGTTGCGACCTTGTGGGAGCACGTGTACACCTCGGAGGAGCAAATGGAATACCATGGTCTGGCAAGAATGAGACAGCGAGGAGTGACGAGGGGATCTGGCCGATCCTCAACGCTCACAGGAGAGGCGAGACGGACATATAATCAGATTGCTACTGGTACTATTAATGTTGGAACTCTTCGCTGGCTGCTGAGGATGGGGACGGAGCGCTTATGGGAATGCCCTGAATGCTCTGATGTCGATTCCTAAATCAATCAATCAATCAATCACCCACCAAGTCCGACTGGTCTATAAACATAAGGGTCTAGCACCATAAACCAATGTGCCTTAACGCGTTTAAAAGGGTCCTTTTCTTACTTACTTATGACAACAGCATGTAAAGCTAGTTCCAGGTTCCTGTATGTTTCGTAGTATATTATAGTGACATGTCAAGTAATTGTAATTTTAAAACATGTTAAAAGCACAAAGCCATGATACATTATTTACTTGATTTTTGGTTTTATTTTGGTCTCCGTGTAGCGGATATTATTTGCCCATAATACGGCTTTACGATCCCAAAGTAAGCTATATGATTGATTGATTGATTTAGGAATCGATATCACAGCATTCGGGGCACTATAGTAAGCTATATGTACGAGGGTAACTTAACATATGGCTGTAGAAAAATAACTAAAGATGATAACAACTTGAACCAAGTTTATTTTTATGCATACATTGTCCCTTTGTTTCTCAACATAATTTCTACCAACATTGATGCACTTATCCCATCGTTTTATCAGTCCTCCCAAACCGGCGGCATAGAACTGCGTGCTCTGTTTTCTAAACCACGTTTTCACTTCACATTCAACTTCGGCGTCATTCGCGAAATGTCTCCCGCCAAGGTGGATTTCCTGTTTATGCTGACAAATGTTTATCCCGTAAAGGGGTTTATAGCTGGGTAAAAACGTTACAATGGCGAGTCAATAAGTAAGTCACACAGGTCTGTGGAATGGCATGTAAATGAAAACAAAGCACGCAGTTCTATGCGGCCGGTTTGGGAGGACTGATAAAACGTTGGATGGAAAAAATGTTGGTGGAAATTATGTTGAGAAATAGAGGGATAATGTATGTATAAAAATAAACTGGTTTCAAGTTGTTATCATCTTTAGTTAATTTTCTACAGCCAATTGTGACTTACGTATCCTCGTGTGTGCAGTTTACATGATTGCCGGCTGTAAGATAACCCCAGATTCATCACAGTTAAAGGAAACGACTTCTGCTTCTGTTTGTCTTCTTAAACCTACACATGCGCGTGTCGTGTATGTGATCGTGTCTGTTTGTTTGTGCCCGCCCCTGTATGTTTGTGCAGGTATGTATGTTTAAGCTCATGAGTGTGTATGTGTGAGTAAGTGTTACGCACGAAGTAAGAACATGTTAACGATAAGACAGTCAGGCGAAATTGCAAGACAGGCATCAGCTTTAAGTGCTGTCTGTGTTTAGGAACAAACCAGTGAAATGTCCAGATAATTGTCACAAAAATAAACCCCTGTTCTGGCCCCACAGGCGCAGGAATACATCTGGATGTCATCAGAACGGGTCGGCACTTGGTCAGCTTTGTGTTGCTTGTAATCGATACCGGGGTCAACAGATTATAACTACCAATGTTCTTGCCGAGTGCTCTACAACCCCGAAGGTGATAGGTCGGGAATTATATTCACTGCCCAAGCTTTCTGTGTTGTCAAAATCCACATTTAACTGATGCATTTTTTTTTTCATGTGTATGGCACTAGTTAACTGACTATATATACACTGTACCAGTGGATTATCACATTAGTCAAAAGAAGTGGTTCTCAACAGGTGGGGAATTTAGGGTTTCAAGGGGGAAAGGGGGGGGGGGGGAAATTAAGATTATTTCAAGATAGCATTAATACAAGAACCAGTTACTTGATATTGTTTTCCCCTCTAAATTTTACGGTTCTGTACTTCTCGCCCTAACGACATTCGTTTTATAACTAAGTAGACCCGCAAATCACGTTTTAGACTTGTTCTAGTATGTGTTATTAAATTTAGCTTCCATTTTTATGTATACTGTGTAAGGGTAGGAGGAATTTATAAGGAGGAAATTCGAAGGGGGGAGGGGGGATGACGATCTGAACATATGGTAAAGGGGGGTCATGGGCCAAAAAACGTAGTAAGCTAATATTTCCGCCGGAAATGAAATTAAAAATGTACAAAATTGCTATTTATGCGAGAACTAGATTCTACAATACAGAACTATGTCTGTGGGAAATGCATTCAGCAATATAGACAGCTACTATTCTTACGAGAACAAGATTGTGCTATATAGAAAGGTATTTTTTCTGCGGGGAATGAATTCAGCAATATAGAAAATTATTATTTCTATGACAAATACAGTCTGCAATATATAAAGTGACTATATCTGTAGAAAATCATATTACTGATGTAGAGGGCGCGCCAGTCAAGTTGGCAACAAAGAACAAATCAATATGAAATGTCAACGAGGCATTCAAACCTCATGCACCGCTACACACAAACGGCTGGAGAATAGCCTTCATTCAGGAAAAGTGGAGAGGGAAACAAGTGACAAACTGGTTGATGGATACGAAACAAATTGTATTGATAATTATTGCTACATAATTAACATTCTGTCTGGGCATCCTGTAGAAGTCTGTTGACAATGAAATGCCCCAAACACGTAGAGGATCACCAGATTAGGCCTAATCTTATCCAGTCTGCATGTCCCGTGCTGGGTCACGACTATAGTTCTATCATCATGTACTCTCTCGTAGATGTGAAATGTCAGTACCGGCTTGCACACCCCGCTGGTTCCTGAGCTGATGTGAAGAAGGCCAGTTCTACAACACAACCCCCAGGAAGATGGCACTTTGGTACTATTCCACGGGGGAAGTCTCTACTCAAACTTCACTCCGATAGAAGAAAGACCTGTTCATGGCTCAAACGACATGAACGCCATTGGTTCGAACTTAAGAATTAAAACTAGGCCTTCCAGAGGATGCAGCAAACCAACCTAATTAACAATTATTATTATCTTCATGTTCGATAATAATGTACTGGACTTTCTTGTGTACTTGCTGTGATTGACTAAATCTGGCTACTTGCTGAATCCATTGTTGAAGTTGTTGAATGAATGTCACGGATTTGTTTAGTTATTGATACAGTTCTATTGTTGAAGTTGTTGAATGAATGTCACGGATTTGTTTAGTTATTGATACAGTTCTATTGTTGAAGTTGTTGAATGAATGTCACGGATTTGTTTAGTTATTGATACAGTTCTATTGTTGAAGTTGTTGAATGAATGTCACGGATTTGTTTAGTTATTGATACAGTTCTATTGTTGAAGTTGTTGAATGAATGTCACGGATTTGTTTAGTTATTGATACAGTTCTATTGTTGAAGTTGTTGAATGAATGTCACGGATTTGTTTAGTTATTGATACAGTTCTATTGTTGAAGTTGTTGAATGAATGTCACGGATTTGTTTAGTTATTGATACAGTTCTATTGTTGAAGTTGTTGAATGAATGTCACGGATTTGTTTAGTTATTGATACAGTTCTATTGTTGAAGTTGTTGAATGAATGTCACGGATTTGTTTAGTTATTGATACAGTTCTATTGTTGAAGTTGTTGAATGAATGTCACGGATTTGTTTAGTTATTGATACAGTTCTATTGTTGAAGTTGTTGAATGAATGTCACGGATTTGTTTAGTTATTGATACAGTTCTATTGTTGAAGTTGTTGAATGAATGTCACGGATTTGTTTAGTTATTGATACAGTTCTATTGTTGAAGTTGTTGAATGAATGTCACGGATTTGTTTAGTTATTGATACAGTTCTATTGTTGAAGTTGTTGAATGAATGTCACGGATTTGTTTAGTTATTGATACAGTTCTATTGTTGAAGTTGTTGAATGAATGTCACGGATTTGTTTAGTTATTGATACAGTTCTATTGTTGAAGTTGTTGAATGAATGTCACGGATTTGTTTAGTTATTGATAAAGTTCTATTGTTGAAGTTGTTGAATGAATGTCACGGATTTGTTTAGTTATTGATACAGTTCTATTGTTGAAGTTGTTGAATGAATGTCACGGATTTGTTTAGTTATTGATACAGTTCTATTGTTGAAGTTGTTGAATGAATGTCACGGATTTGTTTAGTTATTGATAAAGTTCTATTGTTGAAGTTGTTGAATGAATGTCACGGATTTGTTTAGTTATTGATACAGTTCTATTGTCTTCTTTTTCTTATTTTTTTTTTTTGTTTTTTTCCCGCTTTTCCCGCCCCTTTAAA
>JACEFZ010001349.1:0-16032 GCA_014155875.1 Cepaea nemoralis
TCGGGGGGGGATATATTCTTAGAGAATTATTGTTCCTGGATTTATATGCTACATGTGTCTGTGTTAATTCATCATTAAAGGAATATTATGTGCGCAAAATTAACGCTTGTTCACTGACTGGTGTTTGGGTGTGATGCATCTTGGTTAATCTGTTGTTCAACCTCATATTGTTACAAGGACATACCCTAGACACAACCATAGCCACTCTATCTGTCACTTAGTCAACATTCACTTTGTGACAGAGAGCATCTGCGGTATCTCTTCCTGCAAAGTATTTTGCTTGGCATAAGGAACTGGGTACGTCTTGACTCGCACAGGTGTATCATCTGTTAGCTTCATATCGAATTCCACTAAATCAGTAAGACCTGGTTTGTCGGTAAGTATTTCTGCATACATTGCCATAAGATCTCGAATTTGCTTCTGTTGATCTTGAGATAGGTTGGGATTAATATCCACATCCTGAAATGTCTCTTTGGCTTGCAGTGTACATTCTGTTCCCATGGTAATTCCTTGTTCTACTTCAGTAGCAACAGCCATAGCCATCAGGTGTGCAGTTTCGGAGGTTGCGGATCTTTCATTCCATTTCTTCATAAGGTTTATGTGAAACACTTTCAACTTGCCTTTGACAGAAATTTTGTAGTGAGTACGAGATATTTTCTCTGTCACCTCAAATGGTCCTTTCCATCCAATTTGCAACTTGTTCTGACTGGTTGGAAGCACTTTTTCACCCACTGTCAGCTCTCTATCTTTTGCTTTCTTGTTGAAATTGCGAGTCATTCTTCGTCGAGCTTGACGTAGATTCACATTCGCTTGTCTCCAACCATGTTGTAGACGTTTCTTCAACTCAGCAACATAAACAGATGCAGTAACCACTGTATCATCTGCGTGATCATCAGTCCATGTTCTCAGTAATACTTCCAAGGGTCCCTTGATTGGCCTCCCAAACAACAGTGTTGCGGGCGCAATCCCAGTAGAGTGGTGCGGCACTTCCCGATATGCAAATAATGCAGCAGGAATATATGTGTCCCAATCCTCTGGTTTTTCATGAGCTAACTTTCTCAGAATACTGATGAGGGTACCGTTCCACCGTTCTACACTCCCGTTCGTTTGTGGCAAATGGGGAGATGAATAGATATGGCGAGCACGAAATAGCCGAAATACTTCTTCCATGAGTTTACTTCGAAACTGTGATGCATTGTCGGTTAGGATTTTGAGGGGAAATCCAATCCGAGTAAATATCTCAAGTAAGGCTTCAGCAATGTGCTTGGAGTCACTTGATGGCATTGGAATACTTTCTGCCCACATTGAACAGACGTCCACCAATGTTAATATGTATCGATTCCTCCTCCTCGTCCTGGGGAGTGGTCCGATAATGTCTACGGCAACTCTCTCGAAAGGAGATCCAGTTAGGGGCATCTCACCAAGCGGAACAGGGGGTGTCCTATGTCTTGGGGTCACTCTTTGGCATTCAGGGCATGACTTGACATATCTGGTGATGTCAGAATTCATTCCGGGCCAAAAATAGTGCATGGAAATTCTTTGCATAGTAGCATTTATTCCCATATGCCCACTAAAAGATAAGTTGTGACCCATATCCAATAGTTGAGCACGATACGTAGACGAGACAATTAATTGAGAATATTCTTGTCCACTTTTACCTGCCTTGCGATATAGAAGTCCACCCTTCATATACATGTCGCCTCTCCTTGGAGGTGAATGTGCTTTAGGCAGTTTGTTGAAGAATGGCAACAAGGTGCTATCAGCACTCTGTGCTTTCTTCAAATCCTCTGATCGAAGGTTGGTCGGAGTCGACGATGCTGGAGTCTTTTCTGTCTGAGAATTAGTCGTCAAAGCAGCGACTATCACAGGCTGTATAGGATCTCCTAGAAAGACGTAACGACAACCGAGCATGACGGGGAACACGGGATTTTCCATCACCGCTGCCTTGATTGTTCCAGTAACATAACGCGAAGATATATGTACTCGAGCCACAGGTAGTGACATCTTGGTTGAACTTTTCAAGGGTCCCTGTATAATCACCATTTCCTCAATCACCTGTTCTGGCTGAACTAAGGATGTTGCTACGACGCAGTCATAATTTAGACCTGTATCATATAAGCAAATGGTGAGGTATCCATTTAGCAAGATGGATTCCACTACCGGAATTTTGGAGTTGGTGTCTTCATGATTTGTCACACTGGACGTTTCACTAGTGCTCCCCTTACGTTCCTTCCGGCGAGTCAGACATGCAACTGTGTGAGGGGTAGGAGGTTTCTTCCGACAATCTTTTGTATGATGTCCTACCTTCTTGCAATTGGTACAGTAGTCCTTCCCACTCTTCTTGGCGGCCTGAATATAAGTTAGACCGGTGTTCGCAGATTTCTTCAACTTCTTATTGGGTTTGGTGTGTTCTTTTTCTTTGGTCTTGAGTGATTTGTCTGGGGGAGAAGCTTTGGTCATCCGACTCGTACTTCCCACCTCCTACTGAGATTTCTCCCATCTCTCTGCCAAAAGAATAATTTCCTCAAGTCTATCAGCTCCATTTTTTGTCAAGAACGCCCGAAGTTCAGATGACATTTTATCCCTTAATTGGTCAATCAATATCATCTCTCGGAGTCCTTCAAATGTTTCTTCAAACTTTCCCATCTCTGTCCATTTGTGCAGGTAGGATTTTAATCTCTCAACCCATTGGCCGTAACTTTCCCCAGGCTCCTTCTTAGCTGATCTGAATTTCCTTTTATAGTTATCAGAATCGACTTCGAAGCGAGTTAGTAAAGCTCTTTTGAGAACACCGTAATCCTGTCGTTCCTCATGACTAAGTCTAGAGAAAATTTCAAAAGCCGTAGTTCTCAAACCCTGGGATAGTTTCACCGACCATTTAGATTCATCAAGCCCACATGTAGAACACATAAGTTCTAAGCTGGAAAGATAGTGATAAATCCCTTCAGCGTTCTCATTATATGGTTCTAAAGGAAACGCCATCGCTCCAGTGTGATGGTAGCTTTCCTCTGTCTGTATATCTGTAGTTGGCCTGCGTGTGGAAATGGAGGGGGTGGCAGGAACACCACTCTACAGTCTCCTCCTCTCCAACTCAGTATCCATGCGCCTAATCTCCAACTGATGTTGTCTTTCCCTTTCTCTATTTTCCATCTCAGCCTGCAGCTTTCTATCCTCCAACTCTAAAGCTATCCGGCTTTCTCTCTCTTTCTGAATTATTTCAGCCTCTCTGTCTTTTTCCTTCTGAATTATTTCAGCCTCTCTGTCTTTTTCCTTTTGGGTTATCTCAGCCTGTAAACGCTCATGTCTATCGAATTCGTCAGAGACGTACTTCGCGAGCTCAGGACCTTTTAACCCACATGATTTGCCTACATCGACATATTGTTTCCGTAGCATAGCTGTTTCCGCCATACTAGATTTTAGATCTTTCCCAAATATTTGGAAAAAAGTACTAAGTGTCACCTCTGTCTGATTCAGATAGGAAAATCCCTGTATCTGAAAATGGTACAGAGCATGCAATGGCGAAAAACAAACAACAAATCAAACAACGTAATGTTGCAGGAAAATCTTGCACGAAATCTGGAGTTTCCGACTATTGAGAGAAAAATCACCAAACACCCGAAGTCAACCTCACTAGACAATAAAGATTCTGATTTACCCCTCTGATCTACACCTGGTAACATGAGACCTAAAGTGATTTCTAATCAGTGGTTCTGAATCTTGAATTACAAAAAGTCCACCTAGTGGCCTTGCAAATGCAGTCTTTAAAATTGTAAATAAAGTTCCGCAAAAATGTAGAGTTTAGTTTCACTATAAATACCTGAAAGAAAATATTCACATATTTCAAGCAATTGTGGTGTGAACAAAATTAACCCACTATGTGGTACAACAATAAATGTTGTATGGTTACGAGAAAGCACGAGTTCTAATCCGGACGAGCCTAACAGTAAATGTGACATATTGGGAGTTGGAAGCAGTACCCACTCTGACTTACCCCACAATGAAGTAACGCTATGAGGATGGGACTGATTTCATTTGGAGGTGATGGGTTCTTGGAAGCCAAATTGTCCCATAATAGCTCTGGAAATCTAGGGGTCTCCCAGGATTGTCAATTTCTTCCCTCCAAAATCTTCCTTCCCGAAAAGAGAAACTTATTTAGCTCAAGAGTCCACCACCTATGATCATTTTCCCTTTTAGGTGAAATGGTCACAGGAATTAATAAAATGTAAAGTTCCCTTTTCTGAGTAACCTGGAACCTGGCAGATTACAATAGGACAGAATGTAGCTGTCTATTAGTGTTTACCCAGTCACCTGTAGTTCCAGATACTACCTTTATGTGATGTAGTTACATTAACTAAACACATAGATAATAATGAAAAGTTTTGTCACACCACAATGGACTGACAGAAGAATGCAGGAACAGTTAATTTTGTTTATTAATCAAAAACCTGTGGAAGTAAACCAGTGATGCATTATGACATATGAACAAAACACATTTGTCTCCAGAATAATGTTCTAAGACACAATGGAGATTAGAACTCCTGAAAGATCTCATGGCAGTTCTGGCATTTCATCACTGGACCACCCTTCTGATTTCCTAACAAAGTCTCTGCACTACACAAATGTTCTGTTTGTGAACTTTCAGTTAATTTATAAGTGAAACTTGGAATTAAACAGTCTACACACAATAAGATCTGGAGAGGTTCATAAAATACTCTCCTTTCTGGAAGTTCTTGAATTATATGAATGAATAACTGATTGTAAACAGTCCTTCCTTATAAAATTGTCTATCAGACTTCAGCCATGATATTAAAAATTTGCAAGTCTCTGTGAAGTATAAAATTGATCCTAGTGATCTTAGAAAAGTCTCTGCAATTCAGATTATGTCACTTTTCCATGAAGCAAAGATCAGTTTTGGGCACAGTTCAATGGAGACTCTTTTGATCAGATCAACTCCTGACAACAGATCTCCTGTGCACCTAATTCTTACTGAACAGCTCATGATTTGCAGTCCCATGGTACATTATTGGACAATGATCTGCAACTCTGGATCATGACAATCTGCGAACACCGTCATCCTCACCTGAGGTGGATAAACATGGTGAACTCATTTATATCTAGCCAATGGATGATAATTCTCCAGTGGACAAGAATGAAAAGGGTTTACAGACATGAGTTACAGAAGGTAGCAGATTCAGGAAGTACCTACAAGTCAAGAGCTACAGTGTCTCTCCTTGTACTGGCATTAGACATCAGCAATTATATTGGGCAAGCCTTCTTTTCCTGCTCTTGGACATAGTGACCTGTTGGCTGATGTTCTCACAGAGGACACAGACACAGTGAATGACAAGGCTAGGAAAGAATGATGGAGAGTAATTGATGAGATGTACCCAGCATATCTGATCCCTACATAGTAATGGAACAGAACAGGATGATTGTTCATCTCATACATATTAACTCAAACTCAATGCTGCCACCATTGTTTTAGTCTGCCTGGATACTTTCCTGTTTATACCCTCTCACCTCTTCTGTCATTTCCTTTACTTACTTCTTCTGACACTGGGGTGAGATTTCCCCTTGACAGTTTAGAAGTGCTTATGCATGAAAGCATATTATGTCCTTTACTTACTCGGTCAGACAGGGTGATGGTTTAATAAACTACATTCCACATGTTGCATCAAAGTAATAATGTAAAGAAACATACATTAATTATTTTCACTCCAAAGTTAATATAATTACATATAATTGGTATGAATGTGGAGGTCTATGTGAAATGTTCCTTATGAGGATTTACACTGCCTTTCATTCAATAGCATATATATATATATATATATATATATATATATATATATATATATATATATATATATATATATATATATATATATATATATATATATATATATATATACAGAGTGAAAGAAAGATGAGACACACATTGTACTCATTCTCTCATTCTGACACCCCCCTTCCTTTATTCGTTCACTTGAGTGCTGGTGTTGGGCTGTTAGCTGGACTGTGGTTCGTCAGAGTGCTAAATGCTTGTTCGAATAAATCATAGCAGTATAAATGCTGGACCAGTCATGGAGGCTAAACAGTTACACACACATTCTGTCTTCACGCCACGAACATATAAGATAAGAGGTAGAGTCTTTCATTCCTCCTTCTCCCATTCGCGTGTGTTGGCTGTTCGCTGTGGATTGCAACTAAGGCGACACATAGAGCACACAGATCATAGTTTATCATGTACTAACCTGCTCTGAACGCAGTCAGACAGCCAGTAGTTTAGGAATAGCAGTATGGGCTTAAGTGCCTCTTTTCACAGCTTAAGACATAGTGATTGTACAGCAACTCTTCTGGGAAACGAAAGATAAAGGGCGTCATATATCTACATCAGTGCTGGCAGAGAGTAGCCATTTTGGGGCCGGGTGAAAGTTGGCGGCTATCTTCTGATAGAAGAATATATATATATATATACTAGCAGACCCGGCCCGGCTTCGCCCAGTCCCTGGTGGGGAGCATCTAATATAATTCATATAAGTAGTCATATAAGCTCCCGTTCCCGTTCCTGTCTGTCTGTCTGTCTGTCTATCTGTCTGTCTGTCTGTCTGTCTGTATATCTGTCTGTCTGTCTGACCCTGCCCGGCACCGCCCAGCTCCTGGTGTGGAGCATCTCATTTAATTCATATAAGTAGTCATATAAGCTCCCGTTCCCGTTCCCGACTATCTATCTGTATGTCTGTCTGTCTATCTGTCTGTCTGTCTGTCTGTCTGTCTGACCCGGCCCGGCTTCGCCCAGCTCCTGATGGGGAGCATCTCATTTAATTCATATAAGTAGTCATATAAGTTCCCGTTCCCGACTATCTGTCTGTCTGTCTGTCTGTCTGTCTGTCCGTCCGTCCGTCCGTCCGTCCCTCCCTCTCTGTCTATCTGTCTGTCTGCCTGTCTGTCTAATCATTTATTGGTTGCAGTTAGAACAACCTTAGATAAACGAAGACCAACTTACAAAAAGCATTAGAAAGAGCACTTGAAAGATCTTTACATCTTCCCCCAACAATTAACTTGGGTAAATGGAGCGGCGGCAGCAGCAGCAGAAGAAGAAGAAAAAGGAGGAGTAGAATCTGGGAGGAGAAAGAGGGAGGTGGAGGAGGGAGGAGGAGGAGGGAGGAAGAGATGGGCGGAGAGAGGATGGAGGAGGAGGAGTAGGGAGGAATAGGAGGGAAGAGGAGGGATTAGGAGGAGGAGGGAGGAGTAGGATGGAGGAGGAGGGATGATGAGGAAGGAAGAGGATGAGGGAGGAGGATGAGGGAGGAGGATGAGGGAGGAGGAGGGAGGAGGAGGAGGGAGGAAGAGGAGGAGGGAGGAGGAGGGAGGAAGAGGAGGAGGGAGGTAGGAGGAGGAGGAAGAGAGAGGAGGAGGAAGGAGGAGGAAGGGGGAGGAGGAGGAAGACGGAGGAGGAGGATGGAGGAGAAAGAGGAGGGGAGGGGAAGAGGAAGAGGGTAGGAATTGGAGGAGGGGAGAGGAGGAGGAGGAGGAGGAGGAGGGAGGAGGGGACGGAGGGAGGAGGAGGGGAGAGGAGGAGGGAGGAGGAGGGAGAGGGAGAATGAGGAGGGGAGGAAGGAAAGGGAGGTGGAAGAGGAGGAGGGAGGAGGTGGAGGAGGAGGGTGGAGGAAGGAAGTAGAGGGAGGAGGAGGAGGTAGAGGGAGGAGGAGGAGGAAGGAAAGGGAGGAGGAAGAGGAGGAGAAGGGAGGAGGGTGGAGGGAGGAGGTAGAGGGAGGAGGAGGGAGGAGAAGAAGGGAGTAGGATGGATGATGAAGAGGGAGAAGGAGGAGGATGAGGGAGAAGGAGGCAGGAGGAGGAGGGAGGAGGAGGGAGAGGGCAGAAGAGGGAGGGGGAGGAGGAGGGAGGAGGCGGAGAGAGAAGGAGGAAGGAGTAGGAGGGAGGAGGATGGAGGAGGAAGGGAGAGGAAGAGGGAGATGGAGGAGGGAGAGGGAGGAGGGGGGAGGAGGGGGAGGAGGTAGAGGGAGGAGGAAGAGGAGGATGAAGAGAGAGGAGGAGGAAGGTGGAGGGAGGAGGTAGAGGGAGGAGGAGAGAGGAGGAGAAGAGAGGAGGAGGGAGTTTGCCATTCCGAATTCATACTCGTCTAGGTTCTGTGATTTCGGTCCTTCCATTGATTGTTCTTCCCTTCTACATGACTGTAGATAACTTCCTTACACATAAAAAGATGAATTGTTATTGATATTGCCGTGGCATGGAGGAATATCAGCAGCAGAGTTGATCCAGAAAACCAAAGACCGAGATCTACGGAGAGCCATGAACGCCTACGCCAGCCGGCACGGCACTTGATGATGATGATGATTGCCGTGTGACGATTCTGTGTAGTCACGTCATTTTCTTCGCTTTCCCTAGCGTTGTGGTTCGGGGATTCTTTCATCATCATCATCATCATCATCATCATCATCATATATTTATGTACGTATTTAGGAAGGGGGAGGAGGGAGGTGGAGGAAGAAAAAAAAATATGACAGTTGGCAGCGCGGGAATGAAAGGAAGACGTGTAGAAAATTTCATCTCAATCGGATGGACCGTTCGCGAACGCATAAAGGACATACATACATATATATTTACATACATACATCCTAATTTATATATAAGATTCGTGCCGGAACTCACACACACACACTCTCATACTTAAAGATTTACCTGACTCAGAAATAAACAAACTCAGGCATAACTTAGTCTGAAGCATTTCTTCCGAATCAGGCTCAGGGACATACAGAGACCTAAACCACATCTGAATGCTTTGATGGTCGATCTGCATGTGCTGAAAGTTAGCGTCGCTGGACCCAAAACATTTCGCGGGCGACGCGATTCTTGTAGGCCACCCAATGAATAGAGCAGGCCTCCACCACATGACCTGTCCATCACTGGTGTCAGTTCTATTCTTAGATCTGATGCCACATTCCTAGCATTCCAATGCTCCCTGGTGCGAACCTTTAGTGAGAAGTGTGTTTTGAAGTTGAGTTGTGCAGAAGTGAACAGGACGGAGTGCGCAATCATGCGACAGTCAGGGAAACTAGACCTGTAATTTGAGTTCACATATGGCCGACTTCATAACCTTGAGCGTCGGCAGGTCCCACGTGGCCGAACCTTACCCGAAGCTATACCGGAAGTAGATTAAAGAGGCGCATCAGATATGTCGAGTGAGATATCGTTGAACTCGGGCGAGTGGGACAAATCGGCCGAAACCGCAGAGGTCGTATCAAGGTCGTACGGGGAGTCGAACTTCGTGTCACATGGTGGGGTGACCACTGACTTTCTTCTTGGCTTTCCTCACATCTGTCTTTTAATTAATATCCCTCGACGGAATACCAGCTTAATATATAGTGGATTCCTGAGAGGGTGACAATGGGGAAAGGGGCCGTTGCGACAGAATTGTTCATATGGAACATGACACCGTTCTAAATGCCCCGACCTGGGACCAGGGAGGGGGAACGGGGTATAGATTTCTGCTACAGGGGGATCAACCTGTATATTGAATTTGATCTAGTGGATTGGACCTACGGCATGGTACGACATCAGCTGTGGTGGATAACAGGAAGGGGGTTTAGGAACTACTGCCATTGGCCCTCCTTCAGGGCCCTTCTGTCTATAAGCACAACTAATTCACTAACCATATATGTTATATAGCAGTGTTTCAGCATCGCACCATATCTCAGACACCAACCTTGGCCCAGCTCTACGTTCGTCTGGGAAAGAGGTTGCAGGTGGACGGCTGCCGCTTTGGTTCTAGGTCCAGTCTATCCTCGACCTTTAGAGCAGCCAATGCAGGAGTACGGCCCTTATGGGAAGGGCCTACCCGTCTGAGTAAACGGACTCTAAGTGTATCTGCTGTTGGTAACTCTGATTCATGTGCTGTCACTGAGTGTTGTCCTCCCCAGGTTCTACCTAATGGGAGCAGAGCGACGATCGGGTGACGAGTCAAATAATCCGACTATGGCGAGTGCCGATGTTAGCAGCTTGTAATCCCACCACTACAGCGAGAGGTGCTTACCACCGAGAGTTACGACGCAGCATGGGGCCCAGCTAACTCATCGCCCACTCCACGTCTGATATACTCGGTTGTTCGCCATGACAGCACCATACTGCCTTGTTCGTTGTTTCACCTGGGCAAGTATCTTGATGTTGTTATTGTCCCAGTTGTGAACCTGACTGTTGTGAACCTGCCAGCTAGCTATGATGTCTTCACTGCCAAGTGCCTGGTACCATGGGTTCATCCTATTGAGGAAGGAGCTGTGAGTTGCTTTGACTTTTGTGACAGTGCCATTATTCACCGAGAAATTTATCTGCGCTGTGATATCTGTGCTGTGAGTCAGATGATCGACGCTGGTCGCATAGACAGTTTCCAAGTTTCTTTATCAGACCTTCTTTCCAGACTGTCAAAAGCTTTCTTCAGATCTATCCATGAAGCAAGCACAAGCTTCTTCTCTTGGATGTATCCTCAATTTCTTGAGAGAGGTAGGTTGTCTGATCTTCCGTAGAGTAGCACTGCCTAAGGCCAGCCTGCTGTGGCACAGGGATGTTTTCACTTTCAATGTACCACTGCATTTTGTGACTGATGATGCGCTTCATTGTTTTGCAGAGACAGCTGGTGAGGCTAATAGGTCTGTAGCTGGAGGCAATGAAACTATCTTTCCTTGATTTTAGGAGGGGTATCATGATTGCTTTTCTCTAGGCTTGTGAAACACTGCCTAAGGTCCAGCTGTTATTGAAGATCTGCAACAGCTTTGCTTTGGCCCCTGTTCCAAGGTTCCTGATCATTTCATTGGAGATACCATCAGCTCCTGGTGACTTTCTCATTTTCAGTTTTGATATATCTAGCTCCAGTTCGCTGAGTGTGATAGATGCACAAAAGAATTCAGGAGATTACTAATCAAAGAACACGTACATTAGCAGGCTGCCTAAAGACAAATGATGGAAGAGTCATAATAGAAAAAGATCAGATTTTACATGTATGGTCAGATTACGTGAAAAACCTTTATGACGATAACAGAGACGAACAATATATTGTTCAAAATAACAATGAAGGGCCAGCAATTTTGAAGATGGAGGTTCAGAATGCTCTTAATCATATGAAATCTGGCAAGACCCCCGGTCCAGACAGCGTCACAACAGAAATGATTAATGCTTTAGAAGAATATGGAATAGATAAAGTTACCAGTCTGCTTAATACAATATATGATACTGGAAATATACCTCATGAGTTATGTAATTCTGTATTTATTGCAATCCCAAAGAAATCAGGAGCCTTGGAATGTGATCAACATCGAACAATTAGTATAATGAGTCATATCACGAAGATTTTGCTAAGAATTATCATGCAAAGAGTTAGGAGGAAAATACAACCTGAAATAGGAGAAGAACAATGTGGGTTTGTAGTAGGCAAGGGTACAGTAAATGCTGTGTATATACTGAGAACCGTAATCGAACGTTCTATAGAAGTAAACAAAGATCTACACCTTTGCTTTATTGACTACACAAAGGCTTTTGATACAGTGAGACATGTCAACATAATAAGGATGCTTGAAGATCTACAAATTGATGGGAAAGACCTTAGACTTGTAAAAAACATATATTGGAAACAACAAGCTGCCATAAGAGTTGATAATGAAGTAAGCCAATATCAGCCTATTAAGAGAGGTGTGAGACAGGGATGTGTAATGTCTCCAGATCTGTTTTCCCTGTACAGTGAAAATATTTTCAGAAATATTGAAGATATGGAAGGAATCAACATTGGGGGACGATGCATCAATAACATTAGATATGGAGATGATACAGTCTTGATTGCGGACAATGAACAGGACCTACAAAATTTAGTAGATGCGGTTGTTACACACAGTGAACAACAAGGGTTAGAATTAAATTGTAAAAAGACACAGATTATGGTCGTCACTAGGAAGAACGAAATACCACAAGTGTAATATACAAGTAAATGGGAATATTCTTCAACAAGTGAATAGGTACAATTATCTCGGAACAGTAATAACATCTGATGGGAGATGCCTTGAAGAGATTAGAACAAGGATCGCCATGGCAAAAGTAGCCTTTAGCAAGATGAAAAACATATTGACCAATAAAAAGATGTCAATTGAAACGAGAAAAAGAGTGTTGAGATGCTACATAGAACCTGTACTTTTATATGGATGTGAAGCTTGGACAATGAGCAGCCAGGCTGAAAAAACATCTGATGGCTGTAGAAATGTGGTTTCTGAGGAAAATGCAAAGAATACCATGGAAAGCCAGAAAGACCAATGAACAAGTCCTTCAAGAAACAAATGAAGATCGTAAACTGATAAGAGACATTAGACGTAGACAGTCACAATTTTTTGGGCATGTTATGAGAAGAAATGATTTGGAGAATTTGGTGACAACTGGTAAGATCGAGGGGAACAGACCAAGGGGAAGACCTAGAAACAAGTATCTGGATGGCTTGGCCTTGTGGCATGGTCGAGACAGAAACACGGAACTGATCCACGACTCTGTTGATCGAGTGAGATGGCAGAACATGACCGCCCACGCTTACCGGCATGGCACATGATGGATGGATGGATAGATGCCTACAGAACCTCATGTAGTATTTCATTCTGCCCTGTATGTTGCCATTTCTCTCGAATCTCTTGTTGTTTCTTTGGACTAATTTCGATATTGTTATCTTGTGCGAATGAGTCCGCAGCTTACTTTCCTGTTAAGATGTTTCCGTCTTTATGTGGTGCAATTTTTGAGTTTCTCTCTGTACCGTCATCGTTAAGTTGTTTTATTATCTTCTAGAACTTCCTTGTGTCTCTTTCAAAATTCAGTGACTCTGTTTTCTCCTGTCAGCTTTTCCTTCTAGCCCGCAGCTTGGTCCTTTGAAATTTGGCTTTTGCGTGCTGTTATTTATTGTGGGCTCTTGGCTAGGTTTGGCCTCTGCTTGCTTTCTACACACTTCCACATAATTATACAACTGTTCCAGTTGACTACTCCAGTAAGGTTTATATTATTTACGGGCTCCTCTTGGTACTGTTTCTCGTGCGGCCTGTAGTTTGCATTTCCCAAACCCTTGTTCAGTGTTCAGGTTTCTAACCTGTATGCTGGTGCGATGCTTGTATATTGCCCAGTCTGCTTTCTTGTAGTTCCACCTCGAGAGGGTGCTGCTTTCACTTACAAGCTCATTTTCTACAGTTAGAAAGACTAGCTGATGGTCACTGCCACCTAGCTGTTTCCCAACAATTCGTTTAATGTTCCACTCCAGGTCTAGTGAATGAAAAGCCAGGTCAGGTGTGGTTGTAGTGTGCCATGATCTCGAGTAGAAGGTATGTGGATCAGACGGCTTGTTAATCAAGGTAAATCTATTCTCATCCTGCCAGTCTTCCAGTCTCTCTCCTCTCTGGTCCATGTGATCATAGCCCCAGCTCTGCGAGTGGCTGTTGAAATCGCCGCACACAATCATTTTTTCCTTTTAATGGTAGTTTGTCCAGTGCTTGTGGGCGGTCACTTGGACAGTAGTAATTGATCAGGTGTAGGTCTGTATTGCCTGTCTTAAGGTTAAGTGTCTGATACTCAGCCCCTTCCATGTAAACTTCACCCTTTCGCTTGTCCTTTCGGTCAGATCGGTAACACCGATAGCCTCTGATTTTGAAGGCTATATTTTCGTTGAAGTGAGTTTCTTGCAAGCAACATACGCTTACTTTTTCTTGGTCCAGGTTGTTTTCTAGTTCTATTTTTTTTCTGACTCCCTCCGCATTCCAGTGCATTATTTTAAGTCTTTGTTTGGTATGGCCAGGCGCTCTATTCTCAGGTCCCCTGGCTCCATAGGACATCTGAGAAGACCTCCAGTAGTTGTGGTTGGACCCTTTCGAGGCATAGGGCCCAGCACTGCACCTGCCTGGGTGTCCAAAGCAGGGCGAGCACCATAACATTTAGCAGTAGTCGACATATTTCATGGCGTAATTGCGTGGCTTCCCGATTTCTGTGGTGCGCCTCCTGGCTGGTTGCCTCCGTCTTCAGCATATTTTCTTTGCTAGGGCAGACTGTGGTCTTACTCGAGTTTAGATGTGTAGGCGCGTACTCACGTGTCTGTGCATGCATGTACGTGCATATACATCTAGAGCGTACTGGTTATTTTTCGGCGCCAGAGACTCGCCGCAGCCCCTTCTGCTGTTAGTTAAAACACTACTGCCACGTGAAAGTCATGAGTTGCACTTTTGCTGTAGAGGTGGTGAATCACGAACCATGGGGTATTTTTGCAAGGTTGGGCGCTCACCCCAACTCTGCTCCCCCAGCTACATAACAGCAACATTGGGAACCAGATACTCATCAAATACTCGCTTGTCTCGAACCCACAACGCAAATGAAATACCGGGTGACCTAACATCATACGGAGACGAGAATTACAGAGATGAATGATTTTGGGAGGACATGGAGGAGAAAGCAAAAGATGGGACGGCTTGGCGTGTATTGATTTACTACCTATGCCTCAATGAGGGAATAAAGGGTAGAAGAATAAAAGAAAGAAGAAGATTTCACTGTTAAATTCTGTTTGCTACATTGTGCACATCAGTCTAACTATCTGTTATTGCCTCTACCTGTTGTTATTCACTCTACCTATCTGGTATTCCCTCTACATATCTGTTATTCCCTCTACCTATCTGGTATTCCCTCTACCTATCTGGTATTCCCTCTACCTATCTGTTATTCCCTCTACCTATCTGGAATTCCCTCTACCTATCTGTTATTGCCTCTACCTGTTGTTATTCCCTCTACCTATCTGGTATTCCCTCTACCTATCTGGTATTCCCTCTACCTATCTGGTATTCCCTCTACCTATCTGTTATTCCCTCTACCTATATGTTATTCTCTCTATCTATCTGTTTTTCTGGCTACTTATCTGTTATTCCCTCAACCAATTGTTATTCTCCCTTCCTGTCTATAATCCCCTCTATAATACTTAATTTGTTCCCCTCTCTATACCTGCATCTCCAGCGCCCCCCCCCCCCCCCCCCCCCCCCCCCACTATTTCTATCTAGTTACATCTCCTCCCCTCTCTCTTTTAATACATGCATTTTTCTCCCTCCCTCCCCTCTCTCTCTCTCTCTCTCTCTCTCTCTCTCTCCTCTCTCTCTCTCTCTCTCTCTCTCTCTCTCCTCACCCCATCTGCTTCAATCTATTGCCTGTCCCACTTTTTACTCTCTTCACGCACACAACACAATTACTCACACACACGCGCGCGAACGCACACGCTCACTCGCGCGCGCTGATGGAAACAACAGCAGGCTGATTTGATTGGTCCCCGAGCTGCCTTGTCCAGGGACATCACTTCTAAGGGAGCTGACAGCCCATCACCACTGCCCAACACGCGCTGGAGATCACCGCCCGGCTAATCAGTGGGGAAATTTCATTATAAGAGTCACGTGATGGTGGAAAGTGACAGAAAGTGGAGAATAAAGGCAGTTTATCAGCATGCTAGTGTAAGGGGCGTGTGTTCAAATTCTTGACCTAACCTACTTTGAAAATACTCTTCACATTTAACATTCTTTGTCCGTATTCAAAGCTGACCTCGTGATGGCAGACACACAGGCAGACAGGCAAATAGGTTGTCAGAAAGATAGACACACAGATACCCTGACAGGTAGGTACATGTTCTACCCGCTGAGTAGAATGTATACATCTTTAGTGCGAAGCTTTCGGCACGCTGCCCTGTGGACAGAGAGTGAGCCAAGTGGAGTATAGGATGAGGCATAGGATTGGAAGATACCTAAAATGGACATGGAGAAACTCAGAAACGTTCATGCTGCCTTCTAGGTCAAGTGAGGAATATCATAATCAACTCCTCATTGCAACAACTAGCAGAAATACATTGGGATGACCTCTGGGTCGGAGAACTGAGCAAGCATGGGAATGCCCAAATGTGCAAAGACGTCAATCGATGTAAAATACCATAACAAACAACGTAGACATTCAGCCCCATAGAACACAGAACATATACCATACATTAAC
>JACEFZ010001350.1:0-39143 GCA_014155875.1 Cepaea nemoralis
GATTATTCTATTTTATCGCTAGATAGCTACTAATTTTTGTAAAGTTGTAAAGTTAATTGTTTTGATTTAAACAAATCAATGTGTTATCAAAATCAATGTGATATGATTAACTCAGTAATTTTACATGGCATTTAATAACTTTTTCACAAAACATTTTATGCCACAACCGGAAAACTAGCCCCCAAAAAGCCTGTCATCATCTTGCTCTTATCTAGGTAACTGAACATGGGTTCATACAGGCAACAATAAATCTGTTCGCTATGAGATAGAATATTTATTGTATTGAATATACAGTTGGCGCAGTGGGTTAACAGCCCACGCTATATTATCTTACATATCACAGATAGTTAAACATCAAACACATAGTTGTCATACAACAATCTAGCACACTATCTAGCCTATGTATATATATATCTATGAATATCTATTGAGTCCCTCTCAGGCAGGCCTTGTTGCCTCTCTCAAGTCCGTCTGTCCTCTGCCGGTCTCCTCGTGTCCTAATTCGACACGGGCGGTAACTCTGTCCGAGTTCCTCGTGGACCCCGCATTAGGCGGGCCACATCAGTGTCCACGAAGCCATGGACTCGGTGACCAGCTCTTTCGAGAAGGCTCTCGATTACTCGGGTCCTGAGCGACTCTCTTCTGTCCCTTGGGCTGGAGTTGCAGCCCTCTAATAATCTATCTGATGGTGAGGCGGTGACATATATATATATATATACAATGTTGTTATGATGTATATATTAGGTCATGTTGTGTGATACTTCTATGAGCGATGTACTGAACGCCGAAGTGGTTCGATTCGATATAACACTGTGTTACCGTCACGATGTAAACCTGCGTTCTTGATTATTCTCTTTACTGTCCTGTTCTTTTCATACTTGCATGAGTACGTGAGTGCTGATGCGATGGAAGTATGGAGGGACAAATGGAGGTTGAATGAGGCACGGGGACAAATGGGATATGGTGACTGAGTGCAAGTTATTAAAGTATATGACTGGCAAACCAGGCCAGCCGTGAAATTCGGCCAAGGCCCAAGGCTAATCCGCTTGGGAGGAGGTCAGAACTGAGAGAACCTTTGAACATGTAGGGAACATGTTTTACCAGGAGGACTTCTTGACTCTAGGAAAGAGGATAACAAGAAGGGTTTCGCTACAGGGTGGGCAGGATGTCCCACCAGCGAAATAGATGGTGTAAATACATTATGTGATCATGTATTGTAACTATATCCCAAGTGATAGTACATTGATCGTTATTATGTTTATTATTGGATGTATAATGTAAGGGTGGGGTCCAGGGGCTCCTCGCCTTGAGATTTAGTTCTTGTTAATTCTAGAACTAGTATAGCTATTTACTTTAGTGACAACCGGTATACGAATAGGGGTATGTGAGATGTTAGATCAGGCTCGCCCGTCTTAGTACTTAATCTGTTTGACGGGCTGTTCTTAGGGCCATCTGACATTGGACTGATACCCATGCTTTACCACTATCAACATAGAGATGATGCTCTAGTTAGTTGAATAACTAATTAGCATTACTGAAGGTTGAGTAGTCATTGATTTGATGCATGTGGACCAATGTTTGGAGCCGAATTCTTTCACCTATCGCTCTTCCTTTCAGGGGTTGCCTGTTTAGGAACCAGCCTATTACTACTGTTGTTTGCCTGAAACCACTACGTATACCAGGGCGAATGGTCGATATACCTACTTACCACGCCTGACTATGCCACATAATGCGAGAGGGTTAATCATCATGATTGACTAATACTCACCAAGTTGATTCATGAACCCTGAAGCAGCACACGTGGAAAACAATCAATAGTTTGTCTCTATTTATGAACGTTTGATGATGCACTATTTCAGCAATTATATGTTCGTCTACCTGAGCAATCTTGCTTGTGTATAATAGACAATTGAAGCACTACGGAAAGATGATGATATGCTCGCTCCGAGAGACGTACCAAGTTGGGGTAGTCACAGCTCTGGTAGCTCATCAATTCCAAGTCCATTGTTGATCCGCCTAATCGTCGGAGACTCCAGGCAGAGATTGGCACTTATCTTTGTGATGTAACTACGTCGGCAATAGTGTCCGGTCATGACTAGACCCACACCAGCTTGCGTACTATGATTACATGAACTATTGCAAGGATACAGGTCAACTCATACTTGTCCTGATGAACATAGTTGTGGTGAATTGAGAATTAGTTATGTTATCAAATTGTTTGACAACTGAGTCCAAGAACAATGACATTATGTTCGGTCACCAAGGTTTACCGAGTTTGATTATCTTGTGTGCATTGACTCCGAGGGAGTCTGAGTACTAGTGACTGTGCAGTGTTCTGATATCATCTGCCCGAATATATGTACTTTTCGTGTGACTCTTCTGAATTCGCAGCAGTAATGTTCCATTACCCAACCAGGGGTAAGCGCTTCTATTCCAGGACCATTAGGTTGGTCAATTGCTACATCAATTGAAGTCAAGAGATTAACTGGGGTCACCTCGAGGTAGAGGGTCTCCCAGCCAGGCTGTTATTGAGAACTGTTTAGGGCTATTAACAGTGACTCATTGTGACATTGTGGATTTGAAGTTCATCCAGTCGAGTGTGGTCCAAGTGGGTAATTCCTCTAGCTGTCGATCCGAGCTCTTGGAACGGAGTGGTCTCCAAGGTTCCAGTCATCTTACTGGAAGGGAGCCGGGTGAGTGGTGGACCGACTAGACGGGACATCTACACCAAATCTACATCTCAGCCTGATGATGAATCTAGCAGCATCTCTGATTCTGTCTCTACTCCATCCTCTACTATTGTAAATAGAAATATTATATCAGGGTGTTCTATTCATTACCTATTTTCTCTAGGGTAGAATAGTGTTGACATATTCTTTGTACAATTATTGAGTGTGGTCTCGGACGATGCCTCAGTGTTCATTGTCCCAAGGGAGAGGGTAGATAGTGGGGGTATAGAATCTGGGAGGAGCTTGTAGACATATTTAATCAATACGAGGTCAACAGCAGAGTAAACAGTGTATCTACCTGTCCAGCCCCTGGGGTCACAATACACAGGAGTGCTAGGGACACCTTGGGCTTGGTTAATTCTCAACACCTGAGGCGATCTTGTCACGTTAACACGAACGACTACTTGAAACTTAAAAAGCAAGGTCCAGACACCGCCAGTAAATATTAAAATTACTGTTAATCGCGTTAACATTCTGACCCCTTGTAAAACCCCTTTGGCCTCTATAACCCCGAGTACCTACAGCAAATAAAACTACAATCCTGTGTTGTATACCCGACGTCCTTACTAGCTATTATTCATTAATTATGAGCGACTGATTTCCGTTGACGAAAGAATCGTATTATGTCGACTTTGATCTAAGTCAACATTTCTTTCCATCATTCGCCACATTTACCTAACATGTCTTTGGTGGCTAACTAAAATATATGTGTGTTATTTATATTCTATCATACCCTATCTGTTTATTATATCAATTTTAAAATAACTATATTAAAATCTGTATTATCTTGTTCATGTGCGTGTAGATTATTTTGTATACTTGTGTATTATAATTTCCTTTTATGCATCCCTTTTCATTCATACGAGGCTAGACAACACATATGTGTAATTATTATACGTCACATATACATTAAGTATTTATCTTTCTATATGCCAAATAATGACATCAATAATTTATCTACTTCTTAACTTAATAATATTCCGATTATTAACACTTTATCTAATATATCACTAAATAAATTTATGACTGAAATTGAAACACTAATATTTCTAATAAATTAATACTATGAACTATTATAAGAATAATAATACATATCACTTAACTGTAATTAATTAATTAAGTAAACCAAAGTCTGGTCCTTAACATATCAAATAAATATCATATCATATGACTAACTTATAATGTCATTTCAAATGTCACTATCACGTATCTATACTTTTGTTAGTTCCAATATTTCTTATGCATAGTCAAATGTTCTTCCATAAGAAAATTGAAGAAGTTCCTGAAATAAATGTTCCAATGAAAATAACTATTCATTAGAAAATTAACTAAATGACTTATCCAACCATCTTCACATGTTCCTGCGGCATAAGTAGACTGTCCCTGCAGCACAAGAAAAATGTCCATAAAGCACAGGCATATATCCATGCGACACAGGTAAAGTGTCCATGCAGCACAAGTAAATGTCTATGTGGCACAGGTAAAGTGTTCATGCCGCACCGGTAAAATGTCCATTGGCTGGACACTCCTTCTACTCTGAAACAGTAATATCAATAAGTGACTAATCTTATCTAAATTAAGTATTATTGAGTATGTGGCATTTCAGACATGTGTCAGTCAGCATACAGCAATCAATAAAATTACACATTAATATATTCTGACTCAATTCACCGTTAAGAAATTTATGTACAGCAATCCTATAATCTATAATGGACTCAGTAAATCTGCCAAATTATTATCCTTGCCAGGAATGTGAGAAACAGTAAAATCTGAAGAAGTAATGCCCACCTGTGAATTCGGGCGTTCTTTGGTGATCCATCTTTAAAGATTTTTAGTGGCACCGCTACTTGGGATAACTAAGAATTTTCTCCCTAATAGGTATTTAGAGAATTTCTGAACAGATTCCACCAAAGACAGTGCTTCAAGTTCTGTAATTGCATACCGCTTGTGAGTCTCATTTAACTTTCTACTCGAATATAGAACTGGATGTAGCAATCCGTTATACTCTTGTAGCAGAATGCACGAGATAGAATGTGAAGTGGCATCCGTTTGAACGACAAAGTCTTTTGACATGTCGGGAATTCTGAGAATAGGCGGAGAACTAAACAAAGATTTTATTTCCTGAAGAATGTTTTCATGCTCCTCCGTCCATCTGATTTTATTTGGTTGCTCTTTCTTTAGTAATTCTGATAACTGAGAAGTCATTTCAGCAAAATTTCTTATAAACTTTTGGTAGTAATCGTCGTAAGCAAAGAATGTCGTAGTAGTTATTTGTTCTTCTTTACTACTTTAGTGTCGTCCCTGGAGTGAGGGGAATCAACACCCACATTTATTTTAATTCAATATCACTATCCTGGAGATATCCAGCAGACTCTGTCCACAACACTCCCTCAATCTGAAGACACCTTCTTCTCACTCTTACTCACCCCTGGATCATGCCCCTCTCATTCTTCCCCAACATAACATACTTGACAACTCTAGCTTCAACAAATAAAAACAAGAAATTTATTAAAGCAAAGAGTATATGTAGGAGAAGTGTGTGTGTTTGTGTGTGTGTGTGTGTGTGTGTGTGTGTGTGTAATGTGTAGAATGTGTGACGTATATTCTAAGGTGTATATAGACTCAGATCAGTGTTCAGGAGTATAGTCATTCTCATCACTGTGATGAGAACACACCAGCACCATGTATTCCAGACAAACAACCTCACCGAGGTGATGCTTCTCCGGTCATGTGAAGAGTTTCTCCGCTATCTCTCGAGGCATCCAGATGTTTGGACATCCATGACAAACACTGTCTAATGAGAGTCTTCAATCTAATTCACACTATGAATTTCCTCTGTTATTAACTGTTTGTTACTCAGAGAATTATAACACTATTGTCACTGTTACTTGGGAAATCTTAATTGATCTAGTATCACTGGTTGTAAAGATTCCCCATATTAACACCACAATCTGAATGTTCCAGGTATTTCTATAAATTTATATGAATGTTCCTGGTATCAGTGTTGTATATATATATATATATATATATATATATATATATTATATATATATATATATATATATATATATATATATATATATATATAATGTTCTGACTGTTCAGTGATACAACTATCACTTGCTAAACATAAAGTATCATCCGCATGTCCTGCTCAGCAGAAGCCAGGTTCCCGCAGACCAACTTGGGTATAAGCCCAATGTAGAGGCCTCTCAGCAACGTCTGTCTTCAAATCCTGAGCCATCATCTTCTAAACTGTGTTCTATCTTCACTGTTGAATATCATAGCACACCTACATGGAACCTGTTGAGTAGAGAATACTATGGTGAGAGCAACTCAATCCTGGCCGGAATTAGGTGAGTGTAGGCCAATAGCAGCACTCAGATCTACAACAGAGATCCGATCTCTGTCAAATGGCCAAATAGCTCATCACATGGTCTGAGACATGGCAACACCAGGAAAGAATAAAGGAACGGGTAGAAACCCAGCAGATGCCCTACTGGAAGATCCTACCATTTCACATTCCCCTCCTCCCTCCCAACCATCCTCAATCTCTCTAATTATTATTCCACTACATTGTCCTCAACTCCCTGAGTAAAATGATATATCACGCAAGCTAGTTAAAACCACACAATAGGATACAAGTGCCGACGCTACTATGATACTTTCTATCACTGCACTTATAGAACATTCTATCACCACACCTATAATACACTATATCACCACACCTATAATATTAATACATTATATCCCCGCACAGTACTGTACTCTATTCCTAATCATACTCTAAGTTAGATATGATTAATGGCCTACCATATGCCTATTCCGGTTGATAATTGAGACTATGCAATCACAGACTGGATCTATGTCCGCCGATACATTATCAACACTTTGACACTATAGTCTCTTTCGAAAACACAACTTGAAAAATGCACCGATCCTTCAAACTTCAGAAATCTTGGTCGACTAACTCCACTTGATTCCGATTCCGATTCCATTTCAAAAACAAAAATTCCAAATTCGACCTCGTCTAACCTGCTTCATCAGCTGTGGTTATTGTTGAGGTACGTGGTTTTTGTGGGTTTATTAGCCCTAATTCTTGTCTTGTGAGTCCTATCTCGGACTGGTTATGTAGCGTTTGTGTCTGTGACGTCAGCAGTGGTCGGCGGCTATCCTTTGTGCTCTTCTGTTGCTGTGGTTGTCTTTGTTGGTGTAGGCTCCTGGCTCGTCTGGCTGCAGTCCTTATAAGGACTTTTCGTTATCCCACTCCAGCTGGGGGATCGGTCGGCGGCTGTCCTTTGTACATGTTTCCACTTGTTTTCTTTGTTGGTGCAGGCTCCTGGCTTGATTGGTTGCAGTCCTTAAAAGGGCTTTTATTTGGTCTTTTTGTCTCCTTTCTTGTGTAGTTTCTGTAGGACCTTTTCGAACGTTTCATTTTCCTCCTAACGCCTGTTTTCACTGTTGCGTTTGCATATCTGCTGCCTAGCGTTTTCTTCCTCCGTGGTCAGCCATGGGACGATTTCACCGTCCTCGTTATAGTACTCGAAGTCGGCCTCACAGTTGAAGTGTACTACTGGGTATACCATCGGTTTCCCCCGGAGTTTTTTAGGCTTCTTCTTTTCTTTTTCCCAGCGCCTTCTGAATTCCTTGCGCTTGAGTTCTATGCCTCCTTCAGAGATCCGACGGTATAGTAGTTCCCTCTTGGGCGTTGTGGTTGGGCTGCTGGCTTTAGCTTGCTGTTCAGACTCGGTCTCTTGGTTTCTTCTTGGCGGTTTTCTGTGAGTTCTTGTGTGGCTTCTGTTGGTTTTGTTTTGAAAGAGTTTCATTTCAGCTCTATGCAGTTCTGTTTCGGTCTTGATCATTTGTAGGATTTCTTCGTTCTCCTTCTTCATCTCAGCCATGCGCTGAATCTCTTGTTTGATGTTGAGCTGGATTTCTTTCATATCGGCCAGCAGCTTCTCATTATCGCTGGTCGGAGTCGTCGTCAGCAGTGCGTTGACTTTCTTCTTCAACTCGTCTATCTGCTTTTGAAGTTGATCTCTTTCAGCTTGTGCTATACCCGTGGCTGTCTCGCCCCTCCACATTGCTTCCTTGAATGGTGTCTTTGTGATGGTGGCGATCTTTAAGACGTCTCTGTGTCTTTGCAGGTACGGACAGCCCAGGTATCTTGCTCCATGTTTGCCCAGGCAGTTGGCGCACTTTCTTTTGTTGTTGGGTGCTCGGAAGTCCGTGTCCAGCTTGGCCAGCGGACACTCCTTGAAGGCGTGGTGAGCGGCGCAGTATCGACAGATTTCCGTCTTACTGCGACACGTAGCTCTGCTGTGGCCGGCCTTCTGACATCTTGAACATTGAGTAATTCTTGGTATGAATCTCTCTGGCTGTTGAGTTTTTTTTTGCTGAATGATACTGTGATCGGCATTTCGCTGCCCTCCGACGTCAGTACTGCCAAGGTTGTAGGTATCTTGGAGTAGGTGAGAAGCCGCTCCGCCTTCAAGAATCGGATGTGAAGATTCTCTGCATGTAGCTGCTTCAGGATTTCTTCATCTGTCAGCTCCACAGGAATCCGCTTGACAACCCATCGGACTGTTTTCGAGTCGGTGTTTCCGACTCTGGTGTCTTTCTCCTCCTTCTCTGCTGTCTTAGTTCTTGACTGTATTGGGCTTTCAATCTTCTCCCTCGTAGTAGCTTCAGTGATGGCTGTAGTATCAGGCTCTTTGATGCAGCTAGCAGGTGGGCTCTCGACGTTCTTCTTCTTGTTGTCGGCTCCCACGCTGCACATCTTGGCAACAGCGTGTTTCTTGTTGTTGGACTTTCCACGTGGCATTTTCCCGCGTATCAGGCTTCTTGACAGAATAATGCGACTTGACTTGTTAGCGCTCGCAGTGCGAATCGTGACGAACATCCGCGTAACTCCACTTGTTTACCGCAACGGGTTTTATATCGGGCTTGAGTGACGTCACCAAATTGTCTAGACGCGGATCAGTCCAGAGTCTGGTTTTCTCCTCTCATTTTAGACTAACTGGAGTCAATCCGCCGTCAAGTTTGCTTTCATCTGGGGAAATCCTTTGTCTCGTACAACAATAGTTCTGTCTGTCTGTGAACCAGAGAATTCCCCACATCACATAATCCTCTCCGCCGTCTGTCCAGACATTCCGTCTACACTTCAAAAGCTAACTACCGCCTTGGCAGACATCTGGCGTTATTATTCGTTTCTCGAACAACCCACATCATAAAGAATCGCCGACTGTGTGTAGACATTTTGACGCGACGTATTTTTGTTCCTCCGTCTATACACATCAAAGGGTTGCCTGTTTGTGCAGACGAATGTCTCCTTTTGTCATCGATCGAAACTAGCAAGTTTATTTTTCGTGACAGTAATTAATAAGACCCAAAATTGTTCTGACACCTTTTTTTGTTTTCTTTTAGGTGATCGAATGTTGAGAACTTTAGTCACAATAATTGGATCAGTGTACAGAAATCCTTTTGAAATTCTATGTCCTAAAATTTGAATTTCTTGATACAAAATTTCAGTTTTGCTAGGTTTCACAGTCAGACTGAACACTCAAATGCGACTAAAGATCTGTCTCAGAATATGCGCATGATGAGCAGTCTCAGTAGTATGGATGCATATATCATCCATGTATGTAGCTATATCTTTGATGTCTCTAAGTAACATTCTCATCATACGAGTGAAAGATGCAGGCGAGTTCTGCAGCCCAAAATGAAGATATAAAAATTCGTACAACCCTAATGGTGTAGCGAACGCAGTAATATGAATTGAATTTTCAGCCATCGGTATTTGCCAATACCCTTTCGTAAGGTCTAGTTTCGAAAACCACGTCGATTTAGCCATGCTAGCTATAAGGTCATAGATTTGGGGCATTAGTTCAGCGTCGAGATATGTGAGGGTATTCACTTTACGATAGTCAACACATATGTGAAGATTACCACCTTTCTTTTCAATAATGACAAGAGACGAGCAGTAATGAGAAGAAGATTTGCGAATAATGCCTGCTTGTTCTAACTCCCTAATCTCCTTAATAACCCTATCCTGGTAATGCAATGGAATCGGATACTTTTTATTTCTTACTGGTATTTGAGAGTTTAGATGTTTGAAGTATGAAGTTTTACCTGGTGAATCCGAAACGATGTCACTAAACTCTTCTAATAGTTTGCTAAACATTTCATAATCAGTCTGCGATAGATTTGTGTTTATGATAACTGATTTCCAGCTACTTTTGTTTGCTACGATAGGTGTAGGGATCGTTTGTGGAATGGCGTCGTCAGCTTGCTCATTTATTACTGAACATAAAGCAGTAATTTGTATGTCTTGATCAGACAAATCAGCTGACGTGTCGGGCTGTCTCGAGTGATATGGTTTTAGCATATTAACATGGTATATCTTAGGTTTATCACGAACCAAGATTTTATAATCTACATCGGATATTTTCTTTATAATTTTAAACGGCCCTTGCCATGACGTCGAAAGAGTTTCAATAGGGTTAGGAAGCAGTAGTAAAACCTCGTCCCCTTCTTGTAATGCAATTGTTTTTGCCGAACGATTAGCATACTGGCGATATTTAGTTCCCGCATCATGTAAAGCTTGTTTAACAATGGTACATGACGTCATGATCTTATCACGGAGGCTGGTGACCTGTTCATATGCCTCTCTTGTTGGTTGGTCTTTAACTTCACCTTCAATAACTCATCAAGAATTTGCATCGGCCCGCGTGTATAGGCACCATATACAAGTTCAAAAGGTGAAAACCCAGTATTGGCCTGCGGCACCTCCCGACAAGCAAACAACACCGCTGGCAACAGGATGTCCCAACCCTTTGGACGTTGAGCTGTGACTTTAGCTAATGCCCGTTTTAATGTCCCATTTAGATTTTCTATAATCCCGTTCGACATTGGGTGAAAACTTGAAGAGAACATCTGTTTAATCCCTAACATATTACTTATAGATTGTTTGGCTCCCGAAATGAATTGTGAGCCCTTAGCAGATAAGATATGCAACGGAAAACCTATCCGAGAAAAAAGCAGAAAGATTGATTGATTGATTGATTGATTGATCTAGGAACCGACATCACAGCATTCGGGACATTCCCATAAACGCTCCGTCCCCATCCTCAGCAGAAAGAAAGCGTCGATAATGACCGATGAAGTGATTCTATTGAGAGCTACAGCTTCTTACCATCGAGTGCATGTATCGACTGCTGTAAGAATATACCTATTACCCCTGTCTGTTACAGTATTTAATGGACCGACAATATCAACCGCAATTTTCTCAAACGGAAGAGATGATAAATCTATCGGTTGCACGAGTGCCTTAGGATTCCGACATTATTGTGACATCCTTTGACATAACCACATGTTTGAACGTATTCGCGTATGTCTTTGGCAAAACCTGGCCAGTAAAAATTCGATAAAATTCTGGCGAATGTTCTTGCCACGCCCATATGTCCTGCAAAAGGAATATCGTGCGCTGTCTGCGATATTTTCTGTCGGAATTGCATAGGAACAACTGTTTGTTCTGTTTGGGTACCGTTTTTCTCATATACCCGTTTTAGAATGTTGTTCCGCTTTGTAAAGAATCACTTACCAACTTTTGAGATTTTTGGCGGAAGAGCTATTTGAGTAAAACATTGTTGTGATGATGCATCAGCGGATTGTAACGCACCAAAATCTTCCGGTTTATCAACCAATTGATGCAGTATTTGTGAGTCAGTCACTGTGTTGTCCTGACGTGCCTGATTATCTCTATGAGTTTGTAACCGGGTGACAGCATTTGCTACCACATGTTTTGATTCCCATTGTGTTATTTCTAGCGACACATCATGTATATCTGGGATATTTCCCAGGAGTACATCTGCACATGGGTCAGGCAGCACAGCCACTTTTATTTTCCCAGAAAAATATGGGCAGTTGATTTCAGCCCACTCGGTTCGAAACTTTTCTCTTCTCCCCCCCCCCCCCCCCAAAAGTCCTACAAATAATGTGTTTCCCCAGTGTAATCAGACTCTCTAATCAATCTTTTGTGTGCGCTCCAGTATCACGCACTAAGCTACAGTGTATTCCATTTACAATGGCCTTTTGTAATACCAATGTTCCATTCGTGATCTGGACTGCATTTGTCTCTTGTACAGGAACTAGGTGTCCACATGTCAAACTACCGTCTCTGTGGAATACCTGACACGTATTACAGGCTGGATCTACGGGAGAATACTCCACGTCAGCAGCATTTGCTTGAGTGACGTCATCGGAGTCACTGCCACTGCTCGACGTTAGCATCCCTATGTTCGCTTCCTTATACGTCTTAATGGACATTGGCTAAAACAATGCCCAATTGATTTACATTTGAAGCATTGCATCTGCTTCTGATAGGTATTAAATCTGTCTCTGTTTTTAATAGCTAATTTTTTTTAATATAATTTTCAAAATCAGGATGTTTGTCACACATCTGTAAATTTCCATGTATCATGACCATACTATACCCTTAGAGTGCAACCTTAACGCCCTGTGACATGCTCGAAGAAAACATCTGTTTTATCCCTAACATATTACTTATAGCTTGTGTGGCTCCAGAAATGAATCGTGAGCCCTTATCAGGTAAGATATACAATGGAGGAACGACATGTTGCTTCATTCTAACTATAATACATTTAGATCGTAGGCAAAGTATGCAGATAATAATATAGCAAACAGGTAATGTGACTTAGCAAAGCATAAAGACAAAGTTAACACAAGTAAAGTGAAAGTGTTAAGTACCAGTATGATACTACAAATGTATCAACACAGGAAACGCTGCACACCAAAGAAGTAGTAATGCACAGCGAGAAATAGCACAGTGACGTATGTAGCACAGATGACGTCACTTGAGGAATGAGTGAAAAAAGAAAGAATACACTGTGTTATAATTACAATATCCTGACCATAATCATAAAATCTGAACAACCACAAACAAATGCTTAGCGTAATATTGGCGATCCTCCACGCAGCAGTTGATTAAATGCGGCGTCCAATGTTCCCAAGTGAAGGTTGACTGGAACTGGTAACCATTGTCAGACAATGAAGATAATCTGATTCTAAGAATACCACGATCCGTTTTTCGCAGAGACAAATTCAGCAGCCGTCAATCTCAAATAAGGACTTGCAGCTAGCGTTGATTTTGAGCGAAGGAGGCGTCTGTTGGTGACAAAACTTGGAGTTTGCGTCAATCTTGAGCAAACGAGGCGTCTTTTGGCGATAAAACTTGTTTGCGTTGATTTTGAACCAACGATGCGTCTGTTGGCGACAAACTTGTTTGCGTTGCTTCTGAGCAAACGAGGTGTCTGTTGGCGATCAAACTTGGCTCAGTAAAAAGAGCAGGTATCGTACCGAAATGTGGTCTCCGGTAACACAGCGTGGCTTCGTGGACAGAGCGAATGCTGTCTCAAGGTGTTGCGATAGGCGGCGACTGTGGCCCTTCAGGTGGAGCAACGACTATAGATACTGTGACTCTCCAGGAAGAGTGAAGACTCGAACCACTTGAATCATAAAATGAAGCGGCGACTTGCAGCGGCTTGACTTACTATATAGAGCGGCGGATGACGATAAGATCAAGCTCCATGGGCAGAGCAGCTTTCTTGAGGGTGGCGACTGGTACCGATGTCGTATCCTGTACCAACTGGTTGATTAACAAGGCACCATTGAAGGATAATGATAGATGATTCTGGATACGCCACTTGATCTCCAGCTTCTCAGATCGGCGTGATCCTCAATGAACATGAATGTGTTCTGGATATCTGTAGAGTTGGCGTTTTTATGTCAGCTATCCGTAACCGGTGTCTTGACCTCTAGTACCTCAGTCCAAGGACGATTCAGCCGTTATAATCGTTGACTGACAACTCGTCGACAATTCAGACGATTCCTCTCTATTAGACGAATTCCCCCGTCACAGGGCGTTAGGTTATGGTGGTTCTGGCTCTAGGGTATAGTATGATATCCATGAGAGTCACCTGAGAATGCGGCAAGTCCGATGGGTTAGCCCCTCGCATCCAACCCCTCACAGCAACACGAACAATAACTATCACCAACGACGAACAATCCACGAGCGTGACGAATGGTGCTGTTTATTAGTCACCAGCAAGCCAGACATGTGGAACGGATACGAACAATCTCTTCAGTTGCCAGCCTTCAGGCCATCACAACCATTCAACGAAGACTTATGCTCCCGCCACGAACTTACAAATCATACAGCCCAGGTGTTAGCGTTGTGTGAAGCAGCCCATAGTGCATGTGAGTGTGGAGTCTGGAGCTAACGGCCCCCGGCCGTCAAGTCAAGACAATGGCCCAGCATGATCATCCGACATCGGCACTGACGCGGTCCTACCCGGAGGAATGGGCACCCGCACTGGCTGTCCGGCAGTTAGTAGATGCCGTGGCTGGTCGCGAAAAAGTGTGTGTGAGCGTATGACTGTAGTCTATCTCTGAAGGAGTAAGCGTTCTAATGCGTAAGCTGCCCTGATATGAGTGTAGAGCGTAAGAGCGACTATGTTGTGTGAAACCTGGTGGTGAAGTGTCCCTAAGAAAACAGTTGCGTTCTTAATCAAAGCAACTTGATGACGTAGCACTTGTACATTTATACTGCTACCTCGTGCTTCTCTCAGCTGTTCTATTTATGTTCACTGATGTACGTGCACATAAGTTCACTATCTACCTGCCTGTCATACGGCATATGACAGCCATAAAGATTGACACTGAAGTAGGTCAATATCAGCCTGTCAAGACAGGTGTGCGACAGGGATGTGTAATGTCGCCAGATATTTTTTCCCTATACAGCAAAAATATTTTCAGAAATGTAGAAGACATAAGAGGAATCACCATTGGGGGACATAACATTAATAATATTAGATATGCGGATGATACAGTCTTGATTGCAGACAATGAACAACATTTAGTAGATGGGGTTGTTGCACACAGTGAACTAGGGTTTGAATGAAATTGTAAGAAGACACAGATTATGGTCGTCAGAAGGAAATACCACCATGTAATATACAAGTAAATCAGAATCAACAAGTGAATCGGTATAATTATTTTGGAACCGTCATAAAATCTGATGGGAGATGCCGTGAAGAGATAAGAACAAGAATCGCCATGGCGAAGGTAGCCTTGTGCAAGATGGGAAAGATACTGACTAATAAAATGATGTCATTTGCAACTAGAAAAAGAGTGTTGAAGTGCTACATAGAACCTGTACTTTTGTATGGATGTGAAGCGTGGACAATGAGCAGACAAGCTGAAAAACATCTGATGGCTGTGGAAATGTGCTTTCTGAAGAAAATGCAAAGAATACCATATGTCATAAAGTGACTCTTTTTGACACCAGACAGGCAACAAATTTATCAAAATTCGTGGCTGCTGCCGCCAATTTGTCATACGTGACTTGAATTTATTGCTGACATAAAGTCCAATACGTCAGTTGACTAGTTTGATTCCAGACTTGCCGTCCAATAAGTCAGTAGTCACTGCTTCTCACACTCGGGTTTAATCCTGGGTGCCGGATCAGATTCCTAACACTCTGGATCTCAGAGAGAAACTCGGGACACTTGTCTGCAATATGTATAAAGACAGAGCTAGTCTCTGGATATCCGAAAGTACAGCTGTGAATGGCCCATGAACAGTTATAAATAGCTTGTCTTGGTATTCTCAAGGAGTGGGAAGTAGAAGGTTAAATGCCCAGATTTATGTCTAAAACTGGACTACTAGGCCGGGCAAGTTTTCCCCCTTCACAATACTCTTTTCTTAATTACAATAAATCCCACACCAAGGTGCACAACAATTGCTTCCCGTGGAAAAATAAGATATACCTATGAGTTGAACACAAACTATTCTGGTTTCTTCTTTTCTATCAAGATCAAAATTTAATAAATAAAACATGATGATGATATTGAGTAATGTTAATTTACATCAACATAAAAAAATACAATAAATAATTGGTACTGATGGTTGTGGCATGGCATCGGGAATCCAGGATTTCCATACAGATGAGAATCTCCTCGATTCCAATAGGATAGTATCAGCTGAGTCAGTGTTCGGGACAACTGTAATTTCACTGAACAGGATCTAAACCTGGCGCTCTAGTTGAGAGCTAGGAATACATTATCAAGAATATGTAGTTCTAAAGCCTACCCATATACAATTCTATATCTTACATAACTACCACACACATTCACACATGCAATAGGGTGTCTGGCAGTGTCTCTCTTCCAGCTTTACTGCTTTCACTTTCTTCTTTCTCTCCCTGTCGAGTCAATGAGGTTTTTCCAGTAGTAGAACACGCTGTGTATTTACATTCTCTGCCTTCCCCTATTTGTCCCGTTATAAGAACTGAAATGTCCTACGTCCATGTCACTCATTCAGACATAATGGTGCTTCACAGCAGATTCTTTGTTACAAGTTGTTTCGGCAGATTAAGTGTTCCATTGTAGTAATACAAAAGTGTCTGATCGTCGGGCTCATGCGAGTTATAATGAACGCTCGTAAATCACGCACTTTTAATGGCTACACACACTATATACCTACTACCTAGTTTGGGTAATGTATTTACCACAACACTTATTGCTTCAAACACAACCATGCTAGTAACGTGTAGCATTCACCGTGGAGTTAACAATATTACATGTAGAGCCTACTACGGCAACAGACAATATGCCTATGACCGCTGCTCATAATAATAGCACCAACTATTCATCCTGGTGGGTTGCCATATGGCATCCAATATCTCAAGCATATAATAAACATTATGCATGGAAACATGAACGTATGCATAGAAACCATTCAAAATATGCATGTAATGATATTCCTAATAATATCATAACGAATGAGTTAGTAATACTATTACATACAGCCAAATGAGACAATAAACAGTTCTCATTGAAGCGATATACATCTGGTAAGACGAAATGAAAGTCTGCCAAATGTATCCATCAATCATGTTGTCGTGTATTATTTTATATGGTATGTCGTCCCTGGGGTGAGGGGAATCAACATCGACATCCTTTTAACCCCATTTCACTATCTTGAGGATCTTCTTGATTTCTGTCCACAAAACCCCGTCGATCTCTGTATCTCTCTCTCTCTCTCTCTCTCTCTCTCTCTCTCTCTCTCTCTCTCTCTCTCTCTCTCTCTCTCTCTCTACTGTATCAATCCCCCTCTCGTTCTTTTCCCAAAACACACTAAACAACACTGGCTCTAACAAAGCAACAACTTAGTTTAATAGAGAAAAGTGTCATGTATGTGCAACGTGTATGAGTAGAATGTCTGTCGTATAATCTAGAGTGTATGCAGAATCAGACCGAACAGCCAAGGAGCACAGTCTGCTTCATCACTGCACAGGCCATACCACAACACCATATCAGGGACAGAAAACCTCACCAAAGTGATGTGTCTCTCAGGCCAAGTGTCGACTTCTTCAGATAGCTCGTGAACACTCCAAATGCTTGGTCTTCAATAGTGGAAACAGTCCAATATTGATCATCTATCTAGCCCACACAGTGTAACTACTCTGTTCATTAAAGTTCTGTGTTCAGAGAATCTCACAACTAATGTTACTGTCACTTTGGAAAAACCTACATGTTCGTATTTCACTTTTTGCAAGATTTCCCTAATGTTGATACACAATGTTACTGTTCCATGTAGTTATTGTTACTAGTGTTCCTGGTACAAGTGTTATTTTCAGTGTCCCGAATTTAATGTGATGTAACTATCACTTAATAAACACATTTATAAACATCATTTCCTGCTCAGCAGAGGCCAGGTTCCTGCAGACCATCTGGGTTATGGGCCCAGTGCAAAAGCCTCTCAGTACACTCTGCCTTCAATACTAGAGCCATCACTTTCTATGACTTTGTTGCTAGCTTCTTGGTAGAATAACGTAGAACATTCGAGTTGAACCTGTTGAATAGAGAACACACCTGGTGAGAGCAACTCGATTCCGACCTTTATTAGGTGAGTGTAGGTCTCCGGCCGCACTCAGAAAAAAAAAACAGAGAACCAAACTGTCATCACTTCGGTCTGAGTCCTGGTAAGACAAGGAAAGACTAAAGGGAACGGGTAGAAACCCAGCAGATGCCCTACCGGAAGATCCTACCATTTCACATTCCCTCAGTCCCTCCCAACAATCCTCAATCTCCCTAAATATCATCCCACTACATTGTCCTTAACTCACTGAGTTAAATGATATCTCACACCAGCTAGTTTAAGCTACGCGATAGGCTACTGTTGCCGACGCTCTTATAACACATTCTATCACCGCACAGTATTGCACTCTTCTTCTTCTTCTGCGTTCATCCGGAGTTTTTTTTCGGATGTGATTGCGTTGTGCCTGTTTACAGCAGAGCTACGTTCTTGCGCCGTTAGGCCGACACATCCGACTTCTGCGGGCATTTGTTGACCAAGGTTAACCTTCCCGGCGTATTGCACTCTATTCCTAAGAATAATCTAAGTTAAATATGTTTAATAGAATACCATATAGTTATTCCTGTTGTAGATGGAGACTATGAAATCACAGACTGGACCGATGTCCGCCGATAATTATCAACAATAGACACTATAGTCTCTCTCTAACAAAACAACAAGGAATATTGCACACATCCGTAGCACTTCACAACTAACCCAAAAGTTGTTTACCTCACTGTTTTTATACTGGGAATAAATGACGTCACAGAACTGTCTAGACCCTAGACCGTCTAGAATCTATTTCTCTCTCCTGTTTTAGACTGGGTGGAAACAACCCGCCGTCTATTTTGCTTTCATCTGGGAACCTGTTTCCCGTACAACAAAAAGTCTCGCTAGACTGTAATCTGGGGAATCATTTCTCCACAACAAAAGATCTAGCCGACCTCTGTGCAGACATTCCGTCTATCACTTCAAAGGCTGGCTGCCGCATTGCAGACGGATGGCGCTATTGTCCCTCCTCGAGCATCAACATATTAAAGACATGCCGACTGTGTGTAGACATTTGGGGCGACTTTCTGTCATCGATGGAAACCTGCAAGTTTTTAATGTGACACATGTGCCATGCCGATAAGCATGGGCTGTCATATTTTGCCATTTTGCTATGTTGTGGATCAGCTCTATGTTTCTGTCTCGACCATGCCATGCGGCCAAGCCATCCAGGTATTTACTTTTCGGCCTTCCCTTTGGTCTCTTCCCTTCGATCTTGCCAGTTGTCAACAAGTTCTCCAATTCATTTCTTTTCATAACAGGCCCCAAAAAAATTTGACTGTCTACGTCTGTCTCTAATCAGTTTACGATCTTCATTTGTTTCGTGGAGGACTTATTCATTGGTTTTTCTGTCTGTCCGTGTTATTTTTTGCATTTTCCTCAGAAATCACATTTCCACAGCCATCAGAAAATACATCTAAATACGAAATACATCTGAGATGTTTTTCAGCCTGTTTGCTCATTTTCCACGCTTAATATCCATACAAAAGTACAGGTTTTATGTAGCACTTCAACACTCTTTTTCTCGTTTCAATTAATATGTTTTTATTGGTCAGTATGTTTTTCGTCTTGCAAAAGAGGCTACCTTCGCTATAGAAATTCTTGTTCTTATTTCTTCAAGGCATCTCCCATCACATATTATGACTGTTCCGAGATAACTGTACCGATTCACTTGTTTAAGAATATGCCCATTGTATATTACATTGTGGTATTTCCTTCTTCCCGCTGACGACCATAATATGTGTCTTCTTACAATTCAATTCTAACCCTAGTTGTTCACTGTGTGCAACAACCGCATCTACTAAAAGTTGCAGGTCCTGTTCATTGTCTGCAATCAAGACTGTATCATCTGCATATCTAATGTTATTGATGTATTGTCCCCCAATGTTGATTCCTTCCCTATCTTCTATATTTCTGAACATATGTTCACTGTACAGGGAAAAAAAGATATGGAGACATTACACATCCCTGTCTCACACCTCTCTTATTGATATTGGCCTGCTTCATTATCAATTCTGATGGCAGCTTGTTGCTTCCAACTTTTTTTTTTTTATTTTTTTTACAAGTCTAAGGTATTTTCCATCAATTTGTAGATCTTCAAACATCATTATCATGTCGAAACGTCTCACGTTATCAAGAGCCTGTATGTAGTCAATAAAGCAAAGATGTAGAGCTTTGTTTACTTCTATAGAGCGTCCAATTACTGATCTCAGCATATATGTGGTTTGTCCATCAAGAATGGTGATAACTATTCTTTTATCCAGTGCGGTTGAAAGTATGGAGCCGTGAGTTCTAAATGGCTGATAAGGCCTATTTTGGCTCGAAATTTTCTTTGACAACTCTTGGCAAAGAATATTTGACATTCCAGGAGGAGGATATCCTGCAATGGATTTTATGCCCAGACTTTTCTTCACAGTTCTTGCAGTCCTGGTTGCTTCACAAGTGACTGCATCCTTGTGTAATGATGTATGCCATGAATTTCGGTTTCTTGCAGCAGTCTCCCAGGTGTCATGATGAATTCCAAAAGCTTTCAATGAGATTTTCAGTGTGTCCTTAAACGTTTCCTCTGGCCGCCTTCGGAGCGTTTACCACAACGCCGAAAAAAAATTCGTTTAGGGAGCCTGTGATCTGGCATTCGAGTTAAGTGACCAGCCCAGCGAATCTGATTCTTCATTAGTAGAGTGTGGATACTGGGCATCAGCGCTATTTCTAGAACTTTAGTGTCTGGGATTTTGTCTTGCCATTTAATCTTCAATAGCATCCTAAGACAGACTGTGTGGAAGTGGTTTAATTTCCTAGCGTGTCGCTGATAAACAGTCCAGGTTTCACCAGCATATCATATAGCAGTGTGGATAATAAAACTGCTTTGTAGACTTTCAACCTTGTTTGCAGGCTTATTCCATTTCTGTCCAAAACATTCTTGTACAGTCTGCCAAAGGCCGCGCTGGCCTTGGAGATGCTTGCATTCACTTCGTCATCAGTTGTGGTAGCTTGTGACACAGTGCTGCCTAGATAGGTAAAATTACTAAACTTGTCCACATCACTTAGTCTATGATCATTCACTTTGATATTCGGCACAGTATGATTAATCCCTGGAGCTGGCTGGTACATAACTACAGCCTTCTCCAAGTTGATATTGAGCCCAAAGTTGGCACAGGCATATGAGAAAGCTGAAACATTGTGTTGCGTGTCTGGCATATAGAATAGAGCGCAATCGTCAGCAAACAGGAGCTCTCTGGCGGTGTCGCTGTTAATTTTTGTTTTAGCTTTCAGCCTTCTGAGATTGAATAACTTTCCACCCATGCGGTAGTTGATGTCTATTCCAATGTCGTTGTTTTTGAAGGCATTCGTCAGCACAGCTGAAAACATAAGGCTGAACAGTGTAGGTGCCAGGACACATCCTTGCTTCTCTCCATTGGTGACAGGAAAGGGCTCAGACAGTTCGCCAGTTTCCTGTACTCTTGCCTGCATACCATCACGAAATAACCGCATTATTTTCACTATTTGAACAAACTTTCGCGGACAGCCATATTTCGTCTTAATCTTCCACAGCCCTTCTCTGCTGACTGTATCAAAAGCCTTGGTAAAATCAATGAGCGTGGAAAACATTTCAGAGTTCTGTTAATGCGAAAATCTTGTCAACAGTTCCTTATTTTTTTTATTCTTCTGATGCCACATTGTGGCTGATCTATAAATACACACCAACGTCACGTGACCGACGCTGTATCTTTCTTTGAATTTGCTCATAAGTTGTAAAGCGAGTTTTGCCAGTTTCCGTCAGACGAGATACAATCATACAGGGAGGAACCAACGTTTGTCATTAAGCTTGCACACCCCAGACTGTATAGTATACTTTCTTCAGACTTTAAATAAGGTTACTGTGTTTTTATTAATCCTAATATAATATTCAACAGCTTAATTTGAAGCCCAGAGGACACAACAACAAATAATAATGTAAATCATTGTAATTAATTGTTCATTGTAAATTGTAATATTTACTAATATTGTTGATCGCAGACAGTTTTGTTTTAATACATAGTTTAACAATTATTACTATTAGTATTTATTACATATCATAGCCAGTAACTATAATAATTAGTTAGTAGTAGTAGTAGTAGTAGCATATATAGAGTTAATATAGAGAATATTTTTATTTTCTACCTATGAAATCATCACAGTTAGATACAGCTTGACAAGACGAATCCAACGGTATCTCAACGAAGAGTTTGCGTTAATTCTAAGCGGAGTTATGAATTTTTGTGTGTCGTAATTTACAATCAGAAAGTGTAAAGCGGCCCCAAGTAAATGAGGTAGATATTATCGCGGCTCGATAAATTGGAAGCTGAGACATTCTGCCTTCTATTACTGTGGCTTGTTTATTTTTAAATGGACAACATAGTACCGTACATCATAGCGTCCAGGGCGGTGAGGCCTAACTAACTTGACGTATTATCTATTTATCGATAGGATGTGCCATGACCTAATTAACAATAAAAAATGGCCGCCAATTGTTTATTATTCATTAAAAGTCTGTCGCATTGCTAACAAACCTGGTAACATGTATATTTTATTATGCTGTTTTGGTAACAGGAAAGTAAAGGTCACATGTCTCTTTCAATAGAATGTTGAGAGGATCGACTTCATTGCACCGGTTTTACCCATATGGCTCAGTCTCTTTCCTGCAAGGTGGCACCTTTGCCGAAAGCATCGCACAAAGCACGAGTCTCCATGTTAGTCCTAGAAAATGCACTCGACTTTTTAAGACTTTTCGATAGGATGTGCTGTGACCTAATTAACAGTTAAAATAGCTGCCCATTTATATTAATTAAATGTCACGTGAAATGTTCGTCGTTAGTGAAAGAACAATCCATGAAAATGTACTCATATTGTCTTGTCTTAATGTACCTACAGCATTGCGACAGCTTTCTTTTGTTGATTAAATATCGTTCATTAATGTAAGTAAATAAGTTTGTAACTGCTGCATAAATTAAACAGCAGTTAATTAATTATTAAAATATTAAACAATAAAAAAATTAAAATATTAAATATTCACTAATAATTTATTTCTACTTCTGCTCTATAATTACACTGTTCTGTGTCTAAAAGTGAGCAATTATTAATTAAATACTAACATTTTAAAAAAAAACCATAACTTATTTCACAGTATTTTATTTAATCTAAATAATTATAGTACTGGTGCGCTGTTAAGAAAATAAGTACTCCTTACAGGTTTACAACAGATGGTCTGAAAACTGGCTTGAAAAATTATTTTCAGTCATGTCAAAGGGTGACAAATTATACAATTACACAGATAAATTACTGCTACAAATGAAAGTTGTTTTATGTTTAATTTTAGTAGTTAAATTGCCAGTTCTAATTATAAAATAAAAAGGAGTCCGCTCTGCTATACTACGCAAGGCTAACGACATGAGTCCGCCATTTTGAATTTTGCGATATCTCAAAATTTATTATCAATTAAACTTCTATTCTGCTTAATTTTAGTAATTAAACTGACGGTTCAAATTATAAAATAAACAAAGGATTGGCTGTAATTAATACTATAGCGTAGGTGTCGCCATAGATAGAATTTTGCGAAATGGATGCACTATTCATATTTCAATTTCATTCTCAATCTGACTGGCTATGCTGCATGAAGTGCATGCATGCTATACTAAAAAAAAAAGTTTCCTAACAAAGTAAGAAGCGGTTATTGTTGAAACTCTTCACATATATGAGAAATTGAAGGAGAATCCCAAAATGCGATAAAAAGTCTAGTTATATTAATACTACGTGAGTTATAAGAACAATTAGCTTACCGGGCATCAAATATCAAAATTGCCTCCACGGAGAAATAACGTCTAGCAACAAAGATTTCCAGTCTTAGCAGACAGACCACGTATGCAAATTTTAGAGTGGTTTCCCGTGAAGTTTAACCGGCTATTTCCGAATACATTCAATCAGAAACAAACATGGGTAACCCCAGGCATAAACTGGATGTCGCAAGGAACTTTATGCTAATTAGGATCACGCCCCCACCCATGTTAGACATGCCGACCTTTGACATTGCTACTAGTAGTAGTAGTGTAGTAGTCAGTAAGCGTCTTCCTCTAGGCTGTTGTAATGTATGATGCATGTGATTATAGTTAGTAGCATTATGTTCATGATGTAAAGTGTTGTTACTTATGAAACCATCACAGTTGGATACCGCTTGACAAGACAAATCCAACGCTATCTCAATGAAGACTGTACGTCAGATATTAATATTTTTGTGTTGTGATCTACAATCAGGAAGTGCACAGGAATTTAGGCAAATGAGCAGATCTGCTCACGGCTCAGTATTGGGAGCTAAGAATTTTAAATTTTGCTTTCACGAGGGTAGGCCAGACAGTTATACACCACAATTATTATCTCAGCAAATAATACAGATAGAAGCATTACATTTTCATCAATTTAAGTTTATAATCTCTTGAAGGTGTATACCAAATTGCACTTTTGTAAACCAATATTCTAACCACGACACAAAACCGTTGAAATGGCACATATTAATGACTTAACGATATATGTTACAAGCAGAGGATTGTTATAGAATTTTTTATCGCAGAGAAAGAAACTATTGTTAACATTCACAAACATATGTGTGCTATTTATGGCACTTTTTCAGTCGATAGAAGCACAAATAGTCGCTGGGCACAGAGAGTTTTGGTTTCTGGAGATGTAGAGCTGGCGGATAAGTTGTGCTCTGGACGTCTTGCTACAGCCATCTGCCATATCATGTTGGAAGAACATCATGATTCACAGAGATAGGCAAATCACAAGTCAACAATTGTCCGTGCAACTTTCAATAAGCAAACGTAGTGCAACTGAATTTTTCAAACACCTTGAATATTTAAAGGTTTGTGCAAGATGGGTACCCCGATCTCTCACAGAGGACCTTAAGACCTAAAGGAAAACAATTTCTTTGAAATTGTTGCACGTTCGAGACGCATGGGGATATTTTTATTTGTCAAACGTGACAAGAGATGAAACTTAGGTTTATCATTTTGAACCGGAAACAAACAGACAGTCATTGGAGTGGCATCATCCTCAGTCACCAGTAATCAGATTGCTACTGGAACTATTGGTGTTGGAACTCTTTGCTGGCTGCTGAGTATGGGGACGGAGTGCTTATAGGAATGCCCCGAATGCTGTGATGTCAGTTCCTAAATCAATCAATCAATCACCAGCGGGGAAAAAATTCAAAGCAACTCCATCAGCCTGTAAACTCATGCTCCTTTTTTTTTAAAAAATTGATGAGGTTATTCTCGTGGATATGCTGCCAAAAGGTGGAACCATCATTTCAGAAATTTACATCAAAGCACTCACAAGAATCGAGAGAACTGCTTCTCCTTTACGACAACGCGTGTCCTCACACAAGTTTGCAAACAAGGGAGGCAATCGACAGAATGTTGTGGAATGTACTGCCCCATCCACCTTACAGTCCAGACCTGGCACCATCTGAGTAGGAATGTTTGCTGCACATGTGCATGAACATTGTCTAAATTTCATTTGTATGTTATTAACGGTTAAAGAGTTAATAATTGTGGTGCATAATTGTCTGACCTACCCTCATATTACTGTGGCTTGTTTATTTTTAAAATGAACCACATAGTAACCATATATTGTTATGCTGAGGACGACAAGGCCTAACTGTGCATGGTATATATTTTTCTATAGGATGTGCCGTGACCTAATTAATAATTAAACATAGCCGCAAATTAATATTCATTAAATATCATGTGCATTGCTAATTATTGGCAACTAAACCTGGCAAGATGTCTATATTATTATGTGGACTGGTAAAAGGAAAGTCACGGCCACATACCTGTTTCGATAGGATGTGCTGTGACCTAATTAGTGATTAAAAATAGCACCCATCTATATTAATTAAATATCATGTGAAATGTTCGCAAAGAAAATTCATGAAAATGAACTCACATTATCTTGATGTACTCACTGTGTATCCTGCAATTCGACAGCTTCCTTTTGTTGATTAAATATCCTTCAATAATGTAAGTAAATAAATTTGTAACTACTGCATAAATTAAGCAATCACTGTGGCTAATAATTGATTTCTACTTCTGCTCTATAATTACACTATTCTGTAACTAAAAGTGAGCAGTTAATAATTAAATACTAACTTTAAAACAAACAACCATAACTTGCTCCTCAGTATTTTATTTAAAGTTAAATAATTATGTACTGCAGCACTGCTAAGAAAAAAAGTACTCCTTACAGGTTTTATAGACAGGTCTGCAAACTGACTTTTAAAATTATTTTCAGTCATGTCCAATGGTAAAAAATTATACAAGTACACAGATGAAGTACTGCTACAAATGAAACTTGTATTCTGTTTAATTTTAGTAGTTAAATTGCCAGTTTTAATTATAAATAAATACAGGTCTGCTATAGTATAAATGGGCTCCGCCATTTTGAATTTTGTGAATGGTTGCGCTAGCTCTTTCTCATGGTTGTGCTAAACATGTTTTCCTGAACACAGTTAAAAGCGGGTGTTGTTGACTCTTCAGATATATGAAAAAAATGAAAGGAGAATTCAAAAATGCATTAAAAAAAACAAGAGATAAAAGCAAACAGGAGTTAAACACAAAATTAGCTTACTGTATGCTTAAAAATTGAAATAACTTCGCAGAGTTGAGAGTTCTAGGAGACAAATGCATGCAACCTAGCAGACATACCACATCTGCAATTATTAGAGTTGTTTCCCCCGATGTGTAACCCATTGTTTTCGAATACTTCCAGCCAGAAGCAGGCATGGGTACTTCATGTCGCCACAAATTTTCCACGCATCTCCTCCCTGTATAATTTTAGCAGCATTCTCACATATATGATATGTCCATCAACTAAATTAATCTCGACATGGTTGTTGTGTCCTACAGTAACGCTAGTTTTTAGTAGTAGTACTGTGTTTGTACATAGAAAGTTCATTAGAAATATATAACCTTGCTATTTTATCAAAAGTTTTAATTTTAATTGCGCACTAATTTTCTGGTGCTTGTATTTGGAGTTTTCATGTAAAGTGTCTGTAAAGTTATTTTCATAATCTATTCCTAACCTACACTTACAGCATTTACAATCCTCACTCCTTGCACTTTCAATACAACAGCTCGTTTCCATAACCTTTTCACTCCTCTCACTCCACTCCACTCCACTCCACTCCTCTCTCTCTCTCTCTCTCTCTCTCTCTCTCTCTCTCTCTCTCTCTCTCTCTCTCTCTCTCTCTCTCTTTTTCTCTCTTCTCCTCCCCATTTCTTGGTCTAGAACCAATTCAGTATTAACCTTACATCATATACTTGCTTGTTCTCTTAAATAATGTCAGGGAAAGTGTAATCGGATGTTGCACCCTAGTCAAAATCAAAAGGTTTCTAATTTCTTCTTCTTCGCCTGATCTGGAGCAGACATTGATGACCATGACTCTTTACTCCTATCTGTAATAAAGCTGTTATTGCTTTTATTGTTATTTCTTGCACATCTTAAGCATTCCACACATCTTTTTCTATCTTTCTATGCCTTTCTTGTTTTACATTTGGCAGTTCAAAATTAGTAGGTCTCTTAACTTTGCTAAACTGGTGTGTAGTTCATCTAACCTCGGGATTTGTTGTTGGCATAGCAGATTCTTTATTCAGTTGTCACAATTTTGTTTTCCTTATAAAAACAAGGGTTGAAATATATTGTTTGAAGGTTTTATTGAACTACACAATTTTTTTTTACTTTAGTTTTGCTTGAAATGAAAGTCTATTTTTGTAATGTTTTCTCTTGTGTAAATTATAATAAACTTCAGTCTTTTTTGTTCTCTCAGTGGTCCATTAATCTTTGCCACCGCTATTGTTTTTCTAGCCAAAGATTGCCTAGATATGTCTGTTTGGAGCAGTTGTGGAGACTATGTAATCTTTTGTCTGATATACCAATCCATGTGTGCACATGTCTCATTTCTCCTGATTTGTCAATCTTAAATTTTTGATACATGGCTACCTTTTCAATCTTATTGACTTTAAGAGTATTTGATTTTAATGCAATAAAACATTTCTATTTACTAAATGTTTAGCAGACACTAGCCAATGTAATTATTTTCAATTTTTCTACAATTTAAAATTTCAGTTTCCTATCAAACTTCAATAGCCATGTCTGAAAACTGGGACATCGTGGATGATATTTCAGTGGATGACCCAGGGATTGACCAGAAGGAAAAGGACAGGGATAGAAAGGATCTGGAAATGATTGCATCAGAAAATGTTCCAGTAAATCAGTGTTAGAAGCACCAGGCTCTTCATGCCTCAACAATAAAAATCTCAGAAGGGCAACCTGGTCAGAGGTAATTATCTTCAATTTTAGCATGTCGGTGAGTTTTCTTACTGTTAGACTCACCAGGTTATTGCTGTAAATTCCTTCATATGCAATTACTTATCCCACATGGTTTCACACTAATGCGGCTACTGGCTCATGGTTTTATATCAGCATAGATATGTTTTTAAATATTTAAACCATAAATATGAGACCAACACTATTGAATACAGCAGAGCCGTGATAAAGTGGCGGCTAGATGCTCGTCTACCATACTGATGGACTTGTGTTCGATCTGCATCAGGGTTGTTTAGAATTTGTAAGTGTACCTGCTGGGCTCCCAGGTCGACCCAGCCTTAAATGAGTAGCAGGAAATGTCTTTGGAAGTAAAGATGGCTGACATGATACTGACCACATCAGCCACCAAGTGCCGTTTGGTCTATACAAATGTAGTCTAGCTCCAAATGCCCAATGTACCATAGGTGTGTAAAAGGGGCCTTCTCTTTACTTACTTACTACTGTATCTTCTTTTTCAGCATTCGAGCCATTGATGTTCTTTGCTGCAGATACAAGCCGTCTCCATTCGTCTCTCTGGTTGACCTTCTCTTGCCAGTCGCTGATTCCAAGTGCCTGTAGGTCTGTATGTATATTATCTCTGCACCGTCTTCTTGGTCTACCTCGGGGTCTGCGGTCATTTATTTCCTGAGTGTAAGCGAGTTTTGTTTCCCTATTATCTTCCATTCTTTCTATATGCCCCAGCCATTGCAGTCTATTAGCCTTCATGATACCAGTGATTAGCGGGGACTTAAACAGATCATAAATGTCTTTGTTGCTTCTTCTTTTCCACTCTCCACTTTGTGTATCCCTAATGAGCCAAAGATGCGTCTTAAGACTTTGTTCTCAAAGGTTTGTAACAAGGCTTCGTCTCCTTTAGTTGTACTCCAGGTTTCAGAGCCATACAGCACAACTGGTCTAATCAGTGTTTTTGTATATTGTGATCTTGGTGTTACGAGATAGTGCATTTGATTTTAGCAGATGTTGTAGTGCATAGTATATCTTATTTCCAGAGTTGATTCTAGCTTGTATTTCTTCCCTTATTATGTTGGAGCAGTTGAAGATTGTACCCAGGTATTTGTATGTTTCCGTTCTTTTAATGGTCATATTATCTATTTGTATGTGGCCAGAGTTTTTAGCCGTTCCTTCTCTTGAAATTACCATATATTCTGTCTTATCTTGGTTGATAACCAGCCCCATTTGTTGAGCTTTTTCCTTTAAGTGAGTCAATATTTCCAATGTCTTTTGTTCATTTTCCCCTATAATATCTATATCATCTGCATAACCAAGCAGTTTGGATGTTCCTCCAATAGCACATTCCTCCTTTACCTTCCTTACAACTTTCTCTAGAGCCAGATTGAAAAGGAGCGGCGATAGTGCATCACCCTGTTTCAAGCCAGATGTTATTTGGAAAGGGTCTGATTTCCTGCCTTTATATGTTACTATATTATAAGTATCTTCCATGCATAGTCTGGTCATGTTGATTAACTTCCTTGGTATTCCAAATTCCTGCATAGCATTCCATAGACTATTCCTATGGACACTATCATAAGCCTTTTTAAAATCCACAAAAATGTTATGGAGATCTCTTTTATATTCCCAACTTTTCTCGGCTATTTGTCGTAAGATAAATATCTGATCTATTGTTGATCTGTTTTGTCTGAAACCGCCTGGTAGTCACCTAATATGTCTTCTGAATATGGTTTTAGTCTATTTAGTAATACCGCGGATAGTATCTTATAGCTTATGGACAGGAGTGATATTCCTCTATAATTTTCACATTGGAACTTGTCTCCTTTCTTAAAGATAGGTATCAATAATGACTATTTCCAGTCATGGGGTAATTCTTCTGTCCTCCAGATTTTTATTATTAGTTCGTATAGCTTTAGATGTAATGCATGGCCGCCTGCCTTTATAAATTCAGCAGCAATTCCATCAGCCCCAGTTGCCTTATTGTTTTTTAAGTCGTGTTATTACATATAGGATTTCTTCAAACACAGGTTCTTCAATTTGTAGTTCACACGTTAGAACCGCTTCTTGTGGGAAGTGTTACTTGGAGCTTCACAATTTAGTAATTCAACAAAGTATTCTTTCCATGTGTTACACATTTCCTCATTGGTATTTATCATATTCCCATTTTTGTCTTTTAAACCATATGTGTTGTGTTGGTGCCCTCGTTTCATTGACTTCAGTTCTTTAAAAAACTTTCTGGATTCGTTTTTCTGGTGATTAGTTTCCATATCTTTGATTATATTGCTCATATATTCTCGCTTCTGCTGCCGAACTATTTTTGTAGCCTCTTTACATTCAGTTCTATATTGCTCTTCATTTTGGATGTTGTTGATGTCATTTAACCACAACTGTCTGGCATTCTTTTTCCTAATGACTGCTTCTTCACATTTTTGATTGAACCATCTGTTCTTTCTATGCGTGGTTAACACACCGAGACATTCTTCTGCGGTAGTTTGAATTGTATTCTTGATGTTCAACCAAGTTTGGTCAACGCTTTCCTCCAACGGGTTTTGTAGAATTTCAAGTTTACATTTTATTTCATCTGCAAATTTCTCTTTGACTGTACTTTCTTGTAGTTTTTCTCTGTTATATGTTGGGTGTAACCTTTGTAGTTTAGCATAGAAAGCTCTCTTAAGTTTTATTTTAAACTTTGCGCCAATGAGGAAGTGGTTGCTGTGGCACTCGCTCCTCTATAACTTCTAACTTGTATGTTTGATGCATTTCTGTTGTTAATTAAAATGTGATCTATTTGATTATAGGTTCTCTTGTCACATGATTTCCAAGTTTGTTTATGTATATCCTTTCTTTGCAGTCTGGTACTGCTGATCTGCAGTCCTTTGGCTTCTGCTAGGTTGATGACTCTCCATCCATTGTCATTTGAAGTTGTATGTAGGCTTTCCATACCGGCAACTTTTTTATGAGTTTGCTCTCTACCTATTTTTGCATTGAAGTCTCCCAGCACAATCAGGATGTCCTGTTTGGGGGTTTCTTCTATGACATCTTCCAGATCATTATAAAAGTCTTCTTTGATATCATTTTCTTTCTCTTCAGTAGGTGCATGTACATTAATCATCGTTATATTTTTCCATTTACCTTTTATTCGTAATTTACTAATCCTGTCATTAACAGCTTTAAAGTTTAGAACGTTCCCCCATAACTCTTTTTTGATGACAAATCCTGTTCCTAATTCATGTTTATTTTGGGTGTTTCCTCCATATATTACAATCATTCCATTTTGCTCTAAAGTACCCTCTCCTGGCCACCTTATTTCTTGAATTGCTGTTATATCCATTTGATATTCAACCAGCTCCCGGGTTAGTTCTTCGGCCGCTCCAGCTCGATATAGTGTCAGTACATTCCATGTTCCAAATCTCAAGAGTCCTTTAACGTTCCAAGGTCGTTGTCCAACTAAGTCAGTCCGAATTCGAGGCTTATTTATCTGTTTCGTAACAAAATAGTTTTTACAAAGGTAGGGATGTTAACCCCACAGCTTCAACCCCCAACCTGGAGGACCAGGGTGTTTCTCTTTGTCTGTTCTCTACCCTTTGACCTGTCCGGCTTGGGAGGCCCTTCTGGTAGCTACGCTACCGCTGGCATAGCTCTCCCACTACGCCAAGGTGGAAACACCATCGGGAGAGATTTACTATTGTATATAGTTTTTAAAAATGTGCCATCTTGTGGCACGTCATTTAAGGCTATACTATATTCCATTGGGGGATGAAAGACAGGGGAAAGAATGTCACATGTGAAATACAATAGATGTTCTGAAAATTCACTACCAGAAGCCCATGGTTTAATGCTTAGGTGAATAGCTTTGCATGTCTTCATTGGCCAGCGCTTACTCATTGTACAGTTTTATACTGACTTGTGATATAATCTCAACCTTACATTCCATCTTCCACAAGCAGTTAACTTCTGACATGATTTTCTAGTAATTACAAAAGTGTCGATGGGCTCATGCGAGTTATAATGACGCTCGTAAATCACGCACTTTTAATGGCTACACACAATATATACCTACTACCTAGTTTTGGTAATGTATTTACCACAACACTTATTGCTTCAAACACAACCATGCTAGTAACATATAGCATTCACCGTGGAGTTAACATATTACATGTAGAGCCTACTACGGCAACAGACAATATGCCTATGACCGCTGCTCATAATAATAGCACCAACTATTCATTCCTGGTGGGTTGCCAATATGACATCCAATATCTCAAGCATATAATAAACATTATGCATGGAACATGGACGTAATGCATAGAAACCATTCAAAATATGCATGTAATGATATTCCTAATAATAGATAACGAATCAGTTTAGTAATACTTACATACAGCCAAATGAGACAATAAACAGTTCTCATTGAAGCGATATACATCTGGTAAGACGAAATAAAAGTCTGCCAAATGTATCCATCAATCATGTGTCGTGTTTTAAATTTTATATGGTATGTCGTCCCTGGGGTGAGGGGAATCAACATCGACATCCTTTTAACCCCATTTCACTATCTTGAGGATCTTCTTGATTTCTGTCCAAAAACCCCTCGATCTCTGTATCTCTCTCTCTCTCTCTCTCTCTCTCTCTCTCTCTCTCTCTCTCTCTCTCTCTCTCTCTCTCTCTCTCTACTGTATAAATCCCCCTCTCGTTTTTTTCCCCAAACACACTAAACAACACTGGCTCTAACAAAGCAAAACTTAGTTTAATAGAGAAAAGTGTCATGTATGTGCAACGTGTATGAGTAGAATGTCTGTCGTATAATCTAGAGTGTATGCAGAATCAGACCGAACAGCCAAGGAGCACAGTCTGCTTCATCACTGCACAGCCATACCACAACACCATATCAGGGACAGAAAAACCTCACCAAAAGTGATGTGTCTCTCAGGCCAAGTGTCGACTTTTTCAGATAGCTCGTGAACACTCCAAATGCTTGGTCTTCAATAGGGGAAAAACAGTCCAATATTGATCATCTATCTAGCCCACACAGTGTAACTACTCTGTTCTTAAAGTTCGGGGTTCAGAGAATCTCACAACTAATGTTACTGTCACTTTGGAAAAACCTACATGTTCGTATTTCACTTTTTGCAAGATTTCCCCAATGTTGATACACAATGTTACTGTTCCATGTAGTTATTGTTACTAGTGTTCCTGGTACAAGTGTTTATTTTCAGTGTCCCGAATTAATGTGATGTAACTATCACTTAATAACACTTTATAAACATCATTTCCTGCTCAGCAGAGGCCAGGTTCCTGCAGGCCATCTGGTTATGGGCCCAGTGCAAAAGCCTCTCAGTAACTCTGCCTTCAATACTAGAGCCCTCACTTTTCTATGACTTTGTTGCTAGCTTCTTGGGAGAATAACTAGAACATTCGAGTTGAACCTGTTGAATAGAGAACACAAACCCGGTGAGAGCAACTCGATTCCGACCTTTATTAGGTGAGTGTAGGTCTCCGGCCGCACTCAGAAAAAAAAAACAGAGACCAAACTGTCATCACTTCGGTCGAGTCCTGGTAAGACAAGAAAAACTAAAGGGAACGGGTAGAAACCCAGCAGATGCCCTACCGGGAAAATCCTACCATTTCACATTCCCTCAGTCCCCCCAACAATCCTCAATCTCCCCAAAAATCATCCCACTACATTGTCCTTAAATCACTGAGTTAAATGATATCTCACACCAGCTAGTTTAAGCTACGCGATAGGCTACTGTTGCCGACGCTCTTATAACACATTCTATCACCGCACAGTATTGCACTCTTCTTCTTCTTCTGCGTTCATCCGGAGTTTTTTTTCGGATGGATTGCGTTGTGCCCCGTTTACAGCAGAGCTACGTTCTTGCGCCGTTAGGCCGACACATCCGACTTCTGCGGGCATTTGTTGACCAGGTTACCTTCCCGCGTATTGCACTCTATTCCTAAGATAATCTAATTAAATATGTTAATAGATACCATAGTTATTCCTTTTAAAAATGTGCCATCTTTTGGCACGTCATTTAAGGCTATACTATATTCCATTGGGGGATGAAAGACAGGGGAAAGAATGTCACATGTGAAATACAATAGATGTTCTGAAAATTCACTACCAGAAGCCCATGGTTTAATGCTTAGGTGAATAGCTTTGCATGTCTTCATTGGCCAGCACTTACTCATTGTACAGTTTTTATACTGACTTGTGATATAATCTCAACCTTACATTCCATCTTCCACAAGCAGTTAACTTCTGACATGATTTTCTAGTAAATATTACACTAGCTTGCCATTCTGGTCTGGGTTTGGTGCTCATTTGAAAGAATCATTCTCACTGCAGCCATGTACAGCTCTGGAGTTGATCCAGCATAAAAAAATGTATTATTTTAGAAAGATTGTGAAGAGTTAGAGAAGGGAGTTGTTTGCCCTACCTCAGAATGCAGTGACCATATGTGAAGTATTGCTTCACATGGTATCAGCCAGGGCATTACCATTAATCTTAATAAAAAGAAATTACATTAGAAAATACTCTCATAAACGTCATACTCTAGTAGAGAAATGTAAAATATAGTTATCAGTTATCATTTGGGGTATCGTAATTGCACTCCGGACAGGTCCATATGTGCTTAACTCCTCCCCCCCCCCCCCCCCCCCCAGCATATGCATCAGCGTCCAGTGGTTAATAGTGCCAGTTCTGTGTTGGTTGACGAGGCCCCTTGTTTTCCCGATGTACTTCTCGTGTTTGGCCGTGCCAATTCTTACTCCCAAGTCTTTCATCCTGGACAACGATGTGGATTCACTGACGCCAAATTCCTCTGTTCTCAACATCTCTTTAAGGATGTTAATAACATCGGCGCGATCCATGGGCTGGCCATAAGCAGGGGTTGCCGAGCCGGCCAATTTATCAGCTCGTTCATTTCCCTCAACTCCCGCATGTAAAATATAGTGTTTATTATGTGGCAAGTTAAAAAAAAAATTCCATGGCAGTTGGAAATCACGAAGAGTAGGCTGCAAGACAGGTGCCTGGCAGCAAAATTGTTACGAAAGAAAACCTGACTAAGTGTAGATTGCACTTGCTGCCTTAGTTGGAGTCTGTTTAGAGAAAGTGAAACAAATGCAGGCTGAAGTCAGTTATGTTTAGATGCATAACTAGGTGTGGTGCACTCCTCAAACGAGGAAGGAAGATTAAAGGTATTAGATCAGTTATCAGTTATCAGTTATCAGTTGGGGTATCTTCATTGCACTCCGGACATGTCCATAGGTGCTCAGATCCTCCCCCCAGCATATGCATCAGCGTCCGGTGGCTAATAGTGCCAGTTCTGTGTTGGTTGACGAGGCGCTTTGTTTTCCCGATGTAGAAGGTATTAGAGATTAGATGAATACAGGAGGAAAATGCTACTGATGATTTGCTTGGTCAGTCAGTTAGTGGTTTGCAGGGAAAATAAACCCAAATTGTTTACTGTGACACCTGCGTTTTCAATCAATCAATCAATCAGGTCCCGTCTCCACAGTGAAGGTTGGCTGCAATGGGTCTCCAACACTGTCTGTCTCTCGCCCTGACAGTGCTTTCTGTCAGATTGATGTTCGTCTATCTCTTGATGTTATCTTCCCACTTGTATCATTGTCGACCTATTGCTCGCTTGCCCTCCAGTTTTTATAAGAGTGTTATGTCTTTTAACATGGCCAAAATATTTCACTTGCCTCTTTTTTATTTCTTTCATCAGCTCTTTTTTCATTCCCAATTTTTCTAGAACCTCTGTATTAGATTGTTTTTGTTTCCATGAAATACAACATATTCTTCTGTTTTAGTTGTTTCTAATGGGAGTCTCCCTGGCGAAGTGGTCAAGCCATCTGACTCGGGCTCCGAAGGTTGTGGATTCGATTCCGGGCCGCAACCTTCGGTTCACGAGTGCATTTGTTTGGAGACTCCTGGGGTTGTCGCTGGAGCTACGGAGTTCGTGCTTTGTGTGACGCTTTCCGTGTAGCGGAAAGAGACTGAGCCATGTGAGATCAAATCCGGTACAATGAAGTCATCCCTGTTGACTTTTAAGCGACTTTTTAAAAGTTGTTTCTAAACCCTGTGTTTAGCTCACACTTCTAAACGTTTGCATTTGAAATTACCATGTTGTGCACATCACAATTAGTCCAGATAACTTTAATCTTTGTACTGGACCATTGAGTTGTGGAAGGTAATGTGCGAGCCGATCGATTTCCAAACATGGCAGTCATCAGGAAGGGAAGAGCAGTCTATAAACCAGACATCATCAACATCATATGAGATGCTGGATGAATAAATGATTTTAAGGACGTTTGGGAATTTTCTTTCTTGTCCACCGGAGTGAGCAGGATGGGAGTGAATAAGGAGCTGCCACACATGGACATTTTGTCAAGGGCGTGAGACATTCAATTAATCAACCTTTATAATTTGCTATACATTGGTGGACATGTTAAGCAGGTGATTCAAGCATCTATGGACCTGTTCAAAGTGTGATGATGATGTTGCTCACTAATTAGTAAGTTGATGGTTTCTATGACAAAGATGGAAGATTTGCAGCATGGACATTTTGTTTGGATAATTGTGTAGTTCTTGTTATTGGTTTACAAAAAATGCTTTTTACAATTCATGTGTAAAGACTATGATGTCATAGACAGTCACAACAAACAATTCAACTAAGACAGCTTGAAGAGGAGAGAATTGAAGCTCTAGCAAAGTTAAAAAAGTCGATTAAAAGTCAACAGGGTCGACTTAATTGCACCAGGTTTAATCCCATATTGGCTCGGTCTCTTTCCACAGCTCGGAAAGCGTCACACAAAGCACGAGCTCAGTAGCTCTAGCGATGACCCACAGGAGTCTCCGAAAAATTTAACTCGTGAAACGAAGGACGCAGCCCGAAATCGAACCCACAACCTTCGGAGCCCGAGTCAAACGGATTGACCACTTCGCCATGGAGCCTCCCTAAAAAATGTTTTTCCAGTCTAGGGGTTGAACCCCTTACCTTGGCATCAGCACATTGGATGTTTCAGAATGTGCGTTCTTATCAATTCAGCCATGCTGACTCTAGCAAAGTTGCTTAGCTGAATTGTTCCTTGTGACTAAATACCAGTTGTTTTTGTATGAATATGAGTTCATGTTAGTCTAATTGTATATGAAGACGTTAAGTAAACCAAGGACCCTTTTGAAATTCTTAAGGCACATTGAGCATGTGTTGTTAGGCCTGTATGTTTAATAGAACAGTCAGAAATCTAAAGTGATGTCATTATCACACCAGCTGCCTTTACTTCCCAAGACATTTTCTGGTGCCTATTTGAAAGCTTGATCAACCTGGGGTACCAGGTCAGTTTTTAAAATCTGCCTCAATGCAGATTTGGGCCATGACCACTGGGTCAGCAGACAAACGTCTGGCCACTACATTACCATAGCTCCCTTATAAAGAAGTATTAGTGAATATAGTTGTATAGCCTAAGCTGCCTTTTAAAGTATAGTTAATTTTCTTATATCTGCTTTTACTGTTATATCCTGTCGAACGGCTGTTTTTTCAGTGATTTCAAAAATAAAATGTCTCATCCCTGCCCATTCAGTACGTTTTCAGAGTAATTTTCTGCATGACAGATAAAGTGCATATTATATTTGATTGCTACTTTATTATCAAGGTCACAACCACTGTTAAATAGTTCATTTTGCTTATCAAGGTTGAATTATTACGGTCAAGCAAACAACTATTTCACAATTTTCTAGACTGATGATATAGACAGAAAAATCCCTTCACAACAATATGCCTGCTTGAAGCAAATGAAAAATATAGGTGATATGCGATTCTGCCCTTAAAATGTAGGCCAGAAAGTTATTTTGGTCATCACAGACCATAACTTATAAAAGGGAAAATCCCAACTGCAAGTCATGGTGGTAGAGGATGGGAAACAACCATGGTGTGGCAAACGCAGTTCTGGGGACCGAGTATCGACCGATATATGTGAACAACTCTGCAGCTGAGCAGAGCAGGGCACTCACTTGTCCTGACAGTCGGAAATAGCTGACAAAGGCTGAGGTAACAGACCCCCATGTGGATGTGGAAGGCAAGGGGAAACTACCACATTATCTCTCCAAGACTTTATGACAAAACACATTTCAGAGACAATGAACTTTGCTAATGGCTGTCTTAGGACATACTCGTCTGGTAGGGACAGTCATGAGCCACAGGTGACACCAGACCGTTATCCAACTGCTGATGGCAAAATCATAACTAAAATAAATAAATTTAAAACAGGCACATGGAATTTTAGGATGTTAAATGAGCTTGGAAAGTTAAACAATGTTATAAGTGAAATGCAAAGCATGAAAATGAATATTCTAAGTATAATTGAGATGAGATAAAAGGGGTCGGGCAAAATTATATCCGACAAACACACAATAATTTATTCTGGAGGGGATACATATGAACAAGGAGTAGGTCTAATACTTGTTTTAAAGAAACAGCCAAGCCAATTAATGGTTACTGGTGCATTTCAGATTTATGGTCAAAATGAAAGGCAAACCAATAAATAGATCTGGATATATACTAGATAGAAGCATACACACCAATAACAAGCAGTAGTCATGAAGAAGTACAAAACTTTTACAATGAAGTAGAAATGGCGATGTCTCTAATTAGATCACAAGAAGAAAAAAATAATACTAGGAGATTGTAATGCAAAAGTAGGAAAGGGAAAAGTGGAGGATGTAGTGTGGAATTGTGGTTTAGGTACAAACAATTAAAGAGGAGAGCTTAACAATCTTGACATTCTTAACAACAATATTGACAGGTTACAAGAAAATGTCATGGTTATTGTAATTTCTATCACATTTTTAAGGTTTTGATTTAAAGCCCCCTTGTATCCTGTCATTGTTATGCTAATGATAGCCGAGTTGTTATAAAATAACATGTCATCATCATCAAGTGCCGTGCCGGCTGGCGTAGGCGTTCATGGCTCTCCATAGATCTCGGTCTTTGGTTTTCTGGATCAACTTTGGTGCTGATATTCCTCCATGCCACCGTCTCAATCCATCCAGCATCACTTCTC
>JACEFZ010001351.1:0-16400 GCA_014155875.1 Cepaea nemoralis
GAAAAAAAAACCTTTGGAAAAAATTGGGGCTGAATTTGTATATAGCCAATTTGATTACAGAAGCCTTCTTGTTACCAGTTATTTGTTACCAGATCTAATGCTTGAATGAAACACATCGCTTTGCGTTGATTTGACACAGATGTGAGCGTCAACAATTTACCATGGTAAGGATCCTTTTCCATGCCATGAGACATATTTAGGTATGTGGTGCTAGCTCCATATTTTATAGACCCATCAGCACTTGATGGGTAATGCAGTTTGTATCACATCGGTCTTCTTTACTTCCCAGACGAGTCCATTGTACCTATTTTAGGCTGCGACAGTGTGTTTCGTGTCTTCTTTAACACACAAAATTGAAGAATGCTAAAGTTTGCTGAGGCCATTGCTTTTCACATGGCGGAGCCAAATTTGTGTATACAAAATAAAAAATAAAAAATCATGATGGTAGACAATTTAAATTATTGTGGGAATATGCGTATTGCTTATTTCAGCTTGAAGGATTTATCTCTTTTATTTAACTTATGTTGTGTAGTTTCTGTAGTATACACCTGTCGAGATATAGGGAAATATACCAGCAATAAATTGTGCGATAGATTGTTTGTGTCTTCATTATTCGAATGTATATTTATTCTCTCTTACCTCATACTATTTCTTGGTGTTTTCCTTACGACAATTCAAAACAACTGTCTCTAAATTAGAATTTCCATTCAAGTTAAAGTTAGTTGCGTGTGCTTTTATAGTACGCCCCAATGAACACCGCCATGTTTGGCTGTTTGCGATTGTCTAGACATGCTACGTTCAGTATTTTGCCAGTGTTTTCTGATCCAGGCTCAAACCACCATGTAAATCAATGTAAAGCGATCTGCTTCATTCAAACATTCGGCCAATAACTGGTAACACGAAGGCTTCAGCAATCATACTGGCTATAGCTGCACATTATAAACAGCGTTGACTATAAACAAGTGGATAAATATTTTGTATTTTCAGTTTCTTCATTATCCAGGTCAATGTGTCGATCATTTAATTTCTCACTAATTAAAACTCAGATATCGCAGCTATGCTGCATCACACCCTGAACGAACACAACACAATTACATCCAAAAGAAAAGTAAGGACGATTGAAGAAGAAGAGGCAGAAGAAGAAGAAGAAGAAGAAGAAGAAGAAGAAGAAGAAGAAGAAGAAGAAGAAGAAGAATAAGAAGAAGAAGAAGAAGAAGAAGAAGAAGAAGAAGAAGAGGAAGAAACAATATGGCGGCTTGTGTTATTTAAAAGTCCTCTAGATTACGCGACACTGGATTTCCCAGTAAAATACACTTCCCGGGACTGAAATGTTGTGTTCCTGGCCCTGGTACAGTGATTCTGTGGTACGGTTTTACCACGAAAGACGTGATTTGTCTTGTCACCGGTTGCCTAGTGACGGTAACAACAAACAGTGCAACGTAATGGCCTACGATACCGTCTCGTCTCGCGATCGATGGTCCTTTAAATTGTCGATGAAGTGTTAGTTTAACGCGTGAACTTTAATACAGACAAACCCAAACGTGCAGGCTTGATTATGGCACGCGTTGCCATTTTTCTTTTAAAAACCATCTAAGACTCAATAAACCAATGGCAAGTGATGATAATGAAGTTATCACCCCTTTACGACGGCCTATAATGAATCATGACATAGCAATAATGTTCTCACCGATAACATAACAATAAATATAACAATACTGGGTGTTTAAAGATTGTAATGTTTAGACCGTTAGAATTACGTTAAAGTGACCCTCTGAACCGCTGTTAGAAATTTGGCAACATAGATAAGCCACGGCGCACACAGTAGTTAACATACATCATGTACAGTATTACATGTAATAATGTATTCGTGGTGTTGGTTTGTTGGTGAAGCCAGGGGCGTCACTAGGGGGGTGCGGGGGGTGCGGGCCGCACCGGGTGACACCATCAAGGGGTGACATCAAAATAAAAAAATTGCAAATTTGACAAAGCAGACATAGCAAAATAACAAAAATTTAACTTTGTCCGAGTTTGTCGAAGTTCTTTATTTATGTTTTACCTGAAGTATTGAAGTTATATTGTTCAATTTGTTTTCTTTCTTATGTCCTTATTAACTTTTTGACTTATTTTACAAACATTACTATATGCGATTATATATGGTACAGGAACACTCGGAAGAAGACCATGGTGAAAGTCTAGAGGGGTGACACCAAGAGTTTACCGCACTGGGTGACACCAACCCCAGTGACGCCACTGGGTGAAGCCTCTCGAAGATGTAATTTTAACTCTTTAAGTTCAGCGAGTTTTAATTTTTAATTTGACTGTTCAGTCCAATGCATTGGCGTTCTCGGAGGCTAGGGAAAGTCAACCCATCAAATGCTGGTTGATGTCGGATGTACTTCATGTACTGAGCCACAGGCTTGATGATACAGTGCAATACGCCCCACCGTGTGATATGCCACTTTAAGCCTTGAAAATGACTTGAGGATAGTATAGAAATGCCCACAGAAGTCGGATGTGTCGGCCTAATGGCGCAAGAACGCAGCTCTGCTGTAAACAGGCACAACGCAATCACGTCCGAACAAGAAAAAGAAAACTTCCCCTGATGAACGCAGAAGAAGAATTATAGTGAATTTTCTTCTGACCAGTTACGAAAGTACCATCTCCCCCTTTGACTCTGTTGGGGTTGTGCAAGACGGGTACTAGAACTTTATATCTACGGAGAAGCATATTAGAGTGACACCAGATCATGGTTCAGCACAACACATACTGAAGAAGAAGAAGAAGAAGAAGAAGAAGAAGAAGAAGAAGAAGAAGAAGAAGAAGAAGAAGAAGAAGAAGAAGAAGAAGAAAAAGAAGAAGAAGAAAGGAGGCGGACGAGAAGAAGAAGAAGAAGAAGAGGAAGAAGAAGAAGAAGAAGAAGAAGAAGAAGAAGAAGAAGAAGAAGAAGAAGAAGAAGAGGAAGAAGAATGTTTCCTCCACCGGGCTTAGGTATTTTGTTGTCAGTAAACTCCAACCCAGTGTCAAAAAGGGGGTTGTTTGTGACACATAAAATTTACTGAAAAGTTTCCATAAATGCCACAATACGAAACTGAAACATCAGAAAGAGAGTTCATTGCATTGAATCTGTTGAGCGACAAAATATGAAGTATTCTACCGTCTTGTGAGAATAAAGCCAATAAGCTACTGATTTGTGCCTACAACGGAATATTTTTTTATTCCGGTACTAGAGGAAGATCAAGAACCATCTGGATATATTCTACACAGATACAAGATCAGTACATTCCAGGCGTCAGGTGTAACTGTCGATTTGGTGGCCATCTTCACACCGAATGCAATGGATCTTCAGCATTTTGTCTCTCGCCACGCCAGTACATTCAGGCGTCATCGTTCCAATGTATCCCTTGATGGTATCCTTCTTTCTAAACCATTATTTTCCTCTTATACTTATATGTGGGTCTTTCAATCTTCCTCACGTCTTGATTGTTTTGTTTTCATCCAACCCCCAATGGTAAGATTATTGCCAATGTGCCAAGCAGTGGAAATAGGGCGTCTTTGTTTGTTGGTCTGCCTCCGCGCAGTGTGTTGGTGATGAATGCATTTGTTTGTTGGTCTGCCTCCGCGCAGTGTGTTGGTGATGAATGCATTTGTTTGTTGGTCTGCCTCCGCGCAGTGTGTTGGTGATGAATGCATTTGTTTGTTGGTCTGCCTCCGCGCAGTGTGTTGGTGATGAATGCATTTGTTTGTTGGTCTGCCTCCGCGCAGTGTGTTGGTGATGAATGCATTTGTTTGTTGGTTTGCCTCCGCGCAGTGTGTTGGTGATGAATGCATTTGTTTGTTGGTCTGCCTCCGCGCAGTGTGTTGGTGATGAATGAATCGCAATCTCGCATATCAGTCGGAACACAGCTGCGGGCGATGTGGAAGCAGACCGCCTTGCGTTGATTTTCATATAATGGTATGAATGCTGGACATTCAGAATAAATAAAATGTTTTGCGTATCCTTTTACAGGACTTAGCTGTCAACAGCAGCATCTTTCAGCTGTCTGTTGATCTCTTGGCAAGATTACGCTCAGTAGTTTGCCATTGCTTTCTGAGCGGCCGGCTCAGTATCCCGCAAGTCACGAGCGGGGGTCGAACCGCCTCAGCTCTCGCTCCGCTGCGAGACTCTGCGTGATAAACGGGATTACAGAGAGAAAGTGTTGTAACCCCACAGCCAGAGAGACCGGCACATTCAGAATGCAACGGCAAATTACTGGACGTACTCTTGCCAAGAAATCACAAACAGCCATAAATTATTGTGGTTCAATGCGCAGTCCTGTAAAGGCCATGCAACCAACTTTTAACCTATTTTTGTGAGGCTGAGTCGACCCCAGGGCCTTACTGATTTTAAAAAAAAAACACCAACATAACCACACCGTTACTGGAGTCTGAACCCGGGCCACTGTCTCAACAGACAAACGTGCTAACCATTGTGCCACAAAAATCCTTTGTATGGGTATTGCTTAAAACCCATAACGTAGTTGCAACTACTGCTGTTACATGCAGAAATTACGAGTGTGATATTGATGTAGGTAGGGACTTCTAAGGACGCCGATCGTCTTATGGTGCTCCTCTCGTCATTAAAATAGCGTTATTGTGGGAGTGTATTAACATGTTTAATCGTGTTTAAGTCCTCTCTGTGTGTAAAAACAAAAACAAGTTTGTTAGTTAGTCGACAGATCATCCTCATTGCACATCGAACAAATCAGTCCATAAGTGCTCGGACCGCCTCCTCAGTAAATCCGTGTAAAAGTAAAAGTAAAAGCGTGTAGCGGCCAACGACACCAGTATTCCAGTAATGTGTCAAAAACAAAACCAAACGATTATGTACACATATTGTTGTTTAATTTCTCAGCAGGTTTGTTGCTACTCTATTAGCCATTGTTCCTCATTTTAAATTGCAAACTTTAACTTTTAAAATTCAAATGTACATTAACGAAAACAACTTGCTGCAGCGAGTATGTGACCTTTCAATATTATATACACTTAACCTGCTGCAGTCAGTACGCGCGACCTTTCAAAGAATATACTTGTCGGAACACGCCGCGCTACATTTGTAATAATATGGTAATATGTAGTGACACAGGGCAGGGGTCACCCGAGATATCGTTCTTTCTATTAAGGAAATAAAAGTAATACATCAGTAAACCAGTTGGAAAGCGTAGTCGATCAAGATTCGACATGTATGATAATATAGTCCGGTCGCTAGATCAGTCACCTGAAAAGCCTCTCCACCCTTCGCAGAATCGCACTATGTAATCATCCGCTGTATTATTGTCAACCATATAGTTCCAACATCATTGCTCTGAACTAAATGTAAACAGTACTCCTTCGACAAACAGCAATTCTTCAGCATTTTAAAATTAAGTGGTAAACCACAGTATTGCTGTTAAGATACTTTAAGTAACACAGCGTGTCCCCTTTTAAAAGGGAATTCCAAATGGAGACACAATGGGGAATCCTGAACAAAACCACGTGTCATTGTCTATTATTAGCTTGTACCAGGCCACGAGGAGAGGCCTCTTGTAGCCTGTATAAGACAAGTGTGAATGACGCATATTACAAGTATTCTTGTCAAGTCAGGTAGCTGGGAGTCAACTTTCAAAGACAGTACCTAATAGGTACTATAGTATATATGTATATGTGTCACTCTGTGATTAGTGTAGAATCATATCAACATACAGACAGTAAGTTCCATATCTATTACTAAGTATTACTCTATTCAATCAATCAATCATGTGCCATGCTGGAAAGCGTGGGCGGTCATGACTCGCCATTTCACTCGATCATCAGCGTCGTGGATCAGCTCAGTGTTCCTGTCTCGTCCATGCCATGTGGCCAAGCCATCCAGGTATTTTCCTCTCGGTCTTCCTCTTGGTCTGTTCCCTTCGATCTTGTCAGTTGTCACTAAGTTCTCCAATCCATTTCTTCTCATAACATGTCCAAAAAATTTTGACTGTCTACGTCTAATTTCTCTAATAAATTTACGATTTTCATTTTCTCATGTAGTACTTGGTCATTGGTTTTTCTGTCATGTCCATGGTATTCTTTGCATTTTCCTCAGAAACCACATTTCTGCAGCCATCAGATGATTTTTCAGCTTGACTGCACACTGTTCCAAGTTAAATCTCTGGCGTGCTATTTAATATGTATCAATCCATTTCATATAAAGGCATTTCTTCATGTCTTAAAATTAAGCAATGTTTTCTTCCATTAATCTGACTAGTTGCTACAATATAAGACAGTTGTGATCCCCAATGACATGGTCAACGAATATTTATTCTGCTTTCTGTTAGATATTCTGCCTTTCTGTTAGATATTCTGCACAGAACATTTTAAAATTAAGTTGCATGTCCTTCACAGGACGTAGCAGTCAACCCCAGCATTTTCGCTGTTCGTGATTCCTGGGCAAATTTTACGTTCAGTAGCTTTCTGAACGACCGGCTCTTATACCTATTTTCGAAAAAAACCAGCACCGCTGTGTTTCGAACCCGGGTATACGGGCTCACAAACCGCGTTCGCAATCCCTCAGCCACAGAGAGCACATAAAAAGCCACTGGATAATTAGATTTTCGTTCGCTCGATTTGAACCCAGGCGAAGTACACACCTACTGCAAGGGAGAGCACTGGGCTAATGTTTGTACGTGGATTAGTTTTCCACATTACCAGTGTCCCTCGCCATTAGGCGAATTCATTCCGACTTCTGGGGTATTTGTAACCCATGTCCCAAGTCAAGGACGAGAAGATCAACATTTGTATTTCTTGTTATTAGAACCACGCCGTCGGCATAGCGCAGATTTATATCTTGTTCATCGAATTTCACTCTTGGTTTGTCTTCCATGGATACGCATTGAAGTAAAACATTGCTTCTCAGAGTGGCCGAGAGGTTTATCGCGCTCGAACTTGAACTTTTTGTGTATAGACGGCGCGATAATGGGTTCATTTCCCACACCAGTCAGTTTGATTTAAACGTTGTTTTATCGTTCAGCTATGGAAAAATACTGAATGTAAAACTGCATAGAACATTAATCTGGGGTTGATAGCAAAGTGCAGCAAAGAACGTGCAATATGTTTTAATCCATACACATAAGTGACGATAACTGAGTGTCAGACTGGACTAGCAGATAGCAGGTCACATACTCCAAGACTGTCCCAAATATGACATATCTAGGCAAAGCTTCTAGCCTAGAGAAACAAAAGATTGACTTAATGGGCTGTTGGGTGAACTAAAACAGACTGAAAAACAAGAAAAACGTTTCAGATAGAGACAATCAGCTTCAAGCCAATGAAAGAAGAAGAGGAAGAGAAGAAGAGTGTCAGATAAAGAGTACTGTATGGTGTGAAGTAACTGTTCTCCTGTAGGGCAGTTAATTTTGGAAAATGAAGGAACAAATTAGGAAAACCTTGCAGGCAAAGAAGCTGGGGTTTCTGAGACCAATGTTGCGAATATCTTGGACTACCAGAGTAACTAACCACAAATGCTTGTAAAAAGTTAAAGTAGAACAGTAAACATAATTATAAGAATTAGATAAACAATGTTTTCATGAGAAGAGTTTTGGAAAACATCGTAACAACTTGAGGAGATCAAGGGTAGAAGAAGCAAAGGCAGACCGAGAGAAATTATGTTGCATGGACTAGGACAGTGGCATGAAAGAATATCATCAGTAGAATTGATCCAGAAGATAGAGGATCAAGATTTGTGGAGATAGATGAAAGCTTATGCCAACTGGCAGAGCGCATGATAATGATAATGAACCCAGTAACTAATCAAACAAAACGTAGACCACGTCAGATGTCTGGACCTATAATTGATAACATTGATTCCCCGGGAAGGTTAACCCGGTCAACAAATGCCCGCAGAAGTCGGATGTGTCGGCCTAACGGCGCAAGAACGCAGCTCTGCTGTAAACAGGCACAACGCAATCACGTCCGAAAAAAACTCCGGATGAACGAAGAAGATAACATTGATTGATTGATTGATTTAGGAACCGACATCACAGCATTCGGGACATTCCCATAAGCGCTCCGTCCCCATCCTCAGCAGCCAGCGAAGAATTCTAACACTAATAGTTCCAGTAGCAATAAAAAGTGGCCTATGAGGCCAGTAAAAAAATGTGTGTTCCCCGCAGAGGGAACACCCAAATAAGGGACTAATTTGTTAATAAATAATAACATTCTTCATATGTACTCAAAATGATGTATACTAAAAGTAAGCTTTCTTTTCATAATTTCAGGTGAACGTCCCTACACTTGTGACTTCCCGGGATGTATGAAGGCCTTTTGCCAGAGTGGGCAGCTGAAAACTCACCAACGTTTACACACCGGGGAGAGACCGTTCATCTGCATTGTTGATGGTAATTATTCATACTACGTTTCATTAATTGATTTATGAGATGATTAATCGACTTAAGCGACTTCCCGTATCTGCCATGGGCTTTTATATTCAGTAGCTTTCATTATACTTCTTCTTCTTCAGCTTTCCGAGCCATTGAGGTTCTTTGCTGCAAATACAATCCGTCTCCATTCGTCTCTCTGGTGGACCTTCTCTTGCCAGTCGTTGATTAGTCCTTTAACGTTCCAAGGTCGTTGTCCAGATAAGTCAGTCCGATATCGAGGCTCATGTATTTGTTTCGTAACAAAGAAAGGTTTTTACAAATGTGGGGATGTTAACCCCACGCTTCAACCCCCAACCTGGAGGACCAGGGTGTTTCTCTTTGTCTGTTCTCTACCCTTTGACCTGTTCGGCTTGGGAGGCCCTGCTGGTAGCTACGCTACCGCCGGCATAGCTCTCAGGGTCATTGAGAAACTCAAGCTCCCCCACCACGACAAGGTGGAAACACCATCGGGGGAGGCTTTCATTATACAACATTCTTAAATTTGAATAACGAAGACACAAACAATAGATTGCACGATTTATTGCCTGGCATATTTCGCTGCATCTCGTCAGGTACATACTGCAGAACTCACACAACTTACGTGAAATTAACTAGATAAATCCTTCAAGTTGAAATATACACAATTTCGCACAGTAATGTCGATTGTCTACCACGGTAATTTTAAGCTGACTAACATGTCTTTCTGTTTACACAATTCTGGCTTGCGTTGATAGATCATAATTGCTTCTGCAAATTTTAACAAGCGAGTATTCTGTGTTCTAAACAACACGCGAAATGCAGTCTCTCTGGACACAACATGGCGACTGGCAACAATGTGCTTGCCGATTGAAGACGCCGGGAGCTTCCGGTGTGTCGGCTCCTCGTGGCTATCATCTCCTGTGTGTTGTATCTTGTTGACCCATTGAGGTATGTGTTCTAACACCCGTTTGTTAAGCTGTCTCTCCGTTCGGCCAATGTAAACGGCCTGGCATCTACATGTGAATTGGTAAATACAATTGTTTGTGGCGTACAGAGGAACAGGCTCTTTGACTGTTGGTGTAGGAATGGGTACGGTTTTACATCTAATGACTGGAGTTGCCGCACAGAATGTTTGACCTACTGCTGTAGTAAGCCGGTCTTGTAGACGTTGCATTACGTCATCCCCTCGAAAGGTTAGCTGGATGAATACCTTGAGTTTAGGGACTGTAGTTACGTCTGCTTTGGGTTTGGGCTGTTGGCAATGGCGCTTTATAAATCCTGTGGAGTACCCATTCAGGTTTAAGACATTCTTCAGAGTTTCAAATTCCTCTGTCAGTGTGTCCTGGGTGCATATCTTTCTAGCACGGTCAAACAAGGTCCGTACTAAGCCCCGTTTGTACTGGACAGGTGTGAAGCTCTGAAAATTTAGGTATTGGCCAGTCCATGTTTCTTTGCGATACACCGATCTTTGAATTGTGCCGTCTGCTCTACGTCTCATTAGAATATCTAGAACGGTAACGCTTCGTTGTGTTCGTGTTCCATAGATAGAGAGATGTTTTTATGCGTCTTGTTCATTGTGGCCTGAAACGATGTTGCTTGTAGCTCGTCTGTGGTGATGATTAGTATATCGTCCACATAACGCCGGTAAAAGGCCAAGTTGTTGATGTCTGAGGATCTCTTTTCTTCTAAGTGTGCCATGAAGATGTCCGCTAGAATAGGACCAAGAGGACTCCCCATGGCCACTCCGTCAATTTGGCGGTATGACTTAGTTTGAAAATTGAATAGGATGTTGGCGGTACATAGTAGTAGTAGCCTCTCCAGAATAGGTGTTGGTATGCCTAATTTTAGTTGTTTGTCTTCAATGCGTTCCCTTATTATTTTCACTGTCTCCTCTAATGGAACGTTAGTGAATAGGGAGGCTATATCCATGGATGCCATGTGTTTGTTATTTATGTCCATAGTATCCAATAATTCCACCAGTTGGAATGTATCTCTGAGTATTTTTGGATCGAAGGACTGTCGTACTGGTTTTAACATTTCGGCTAACCATCTCGCCATTCGGTGTTGTGCAGAGTTAACCATGGACAGGATAGGTCTTAGCGGGATGCCGGGCTTGTGAAGTTTGGGTAGACCGTACATCTGAGGAGTGTGCGAGCCGCGTGGTGTGAGCGTTTTTGCAGTGGCCTCACTGATGAGTCCCGCATTCACAAGTGACTGGATCTCTTTCCTCATTATAGCATCCAGGTCCTCCGACTTGTTTACTTTTTGATCTATCCTGAATTTGGATTCGTCTGACAATATTACATCCATTTTTCTCTGGTAATCTGACATGTCCATCAGTACTGTACCGCTCCCTTTGTCAGGTTTCAGTATGACGAGGGTTTTGTTAGCCTTTAACGCTTTTAAGGCAGTAAGGTGTTCGTTGGTCAGCGGACACGTCTGTTTAGAGGGTGTTGTGCGATACTGGTGTTCTAAATCTACCAGTTTGGCCTTCAGCCACCCGACCGAATCAGCAGAGGTAGGTGATAACTTGGAGACTTGATCAAACAACATTTCAAACTGTGCTTGCGACTCAACACGATTGATGTGTTTAGGCTTTATGCATAATTTTAATCCGTATGCAAGGGCCTCTGTTTCAATGTTGTTGAGTACGTATGACGATAAGTTCCTCACATACTTCTCTGGGTTGTCTAGTACTGACGTTGTTACCTTTTCAGTGCTCAGTGATTTGTTGAGGCGAGCATTCTCTGCGATTTTCACCTTGTACACTGCTTCTGTACAGAATTTCGTGAACTTCAAGTAGCCATACAAACTCAATTCTTGGGTGACGTAGTAGGCAGAACTGTGTGTGCGCTTCAAGTTGGCCAGCTTGGACTGGGTTTCTTCTATCTGGTTTTTTGTCAGTCGTCTCAGGTTTTTTCTTGTCGGACATATTCTGTCCGTCCTCAGAGATCTGAAATACCGGTGAGGAAATATCCCCGTCCTTAGGCATTCCTCGAGAAATCTCAATCGACAATCCTGTAGCGATATCTTACACTTCAGCTTGAGTAATCCATCTAATCGCTTCACAGTTGGTAATGGGAGGCGACGTTTGAGAAATTCAAAACAATGTTTTCCCGTAGTGAATTTGAATAACGAAGACACAAACAATAGATTGCACGATTTATTGCCTGGCATATTTCGCTGCATCTCGTCAGGTACATACTGCAGAACTCACACAACTTACGTGAAATTAACTAGATAAATCCTTCAAGTTGAAATATACACAATTTCGCACAGTAATGTCGATTGTCTACCACGGTAATTTTAAGCTGACTAACATGTCTTTCTGTTTACACAATTCTGGCTTGCGTTGATAGATCATAATTGCTTCTGCAAATTTTAACAAGCGAGTATTCTGTGTTCTAAACAACACGCGAAATGCAGTCTCTCTGGACACAACATGGCGACTGGCAACAATGTGCTTGCCGATTGAAGACGCCGGGAGCTTCCGGTGTGTCGGCTCCTCGTGGCTATCATCTCCTGTGTGTTGTATCTTGTTGACCCATTGAGGTATGTGTTCTAACACCCGTTTGTATTTACCAATTCACATGTAGATGCCAGGCCGTTTACATTGGCCGAACGGAGAGACAGCTTAACAAACGGGTGTTAGAACACATACCTCAATGGGTCAACAAGATACAACACACAGGAGATGATAGCCACGAGGAGCCGACACACCGGAAGCTCCCGGCGTCTTCAATCGGCAAGCACATTGTTGCCAGTCGCCATGTTGTGTCCAGAGAGACTGCATTTCGCGTGTTGTTTAGAACACAGAATACTCGCTTGTTAAAATTTGCAGAAGCAATTATGATCTATCAACGCAAGCCAGAATTGTGTAAACAGAAAGACATGTTAGTCAGCTTAAAATTACCGTGGTAGACAATCGACATTACTGTGCGAAATTGTGTATATTTCAACTTGAAGGATTTATCTAGTTAATTTCACGTAAGTTGTGTGAGTTCTGCAGTATGTACCTGACGAGATGCAGCGAAATATGCCAGGCAATAAATCGTGCAATCTATTGTTTGTGTCTTCGTTATTCAAATTCACTACGGGAAAACATTGTTTTGAATTCTTAAATTTGATATATAACACATGTTCGATACCATATTAACAACTTTTAAGTCATAACGGTGGCATACCCCTATTTGCCATCTTTCGCCATCCATTTTTGTTTGGTCCAAACCTACTTTTTGTATGACACTGAATCTGTTAAGTATAGGGTGTATATTTAATGACCGTGTGGTGTTTGAAAATATTGCCGTTCTAAATTTGTATTTACCTTATATGTTGCATTGTTTCCACAGAAGGTGAATACAAAACTTAGAACGGATTTTCAAAACCCCCATATTCATTAAAACTACACCATATATCTTGATTTTTGAAAGCACATCTTTAAAGTATCACTGAATACGTACACTGAAATGGATCTTAACATGTTTAATGGTTTTACTGTGGAGTTCCCCTGAATTGTGTGGACACACTTTTGGTGTATTTTACATTGTATAGGAGGGGGCTGAGTGTTCTCGAAGTTTGGTGTCCGCCGTGGGGTGGTTGAAAACATTGCCGTTCTAAGTTTTGCATGTACCTTATATGTTGCATGGTCTCCACAGAAGGTGAATACAAAACTTAGAACGGTAATATTTTCAAAAACCCCACAGTCGTTAAAAATACATCATATATCTTGATTTTTGAATGCATATCTGTTGTTTGTCCATCAAGAATGATAATGACCATTCATTTCATCCAGTGGGGTTGAAAGTATGGAGCCATGAGTTCTAAGATGGCTGATGAGGCCTATTTTGGCTCGAAATGTTTTTTGACAATGTGGACAAAGAATGCTTGACGTTTCTGGAGGAGGATTTTCTGCAGTGGTTTTTCTGTTCTGTCTTTTCTCCACAGCTCTTGCAGTCCTGGTTGCCTCACAAGTGACTGCACCCTTGCGTAATGATGCACGCCATGAATTTCGGTCTCTGGCTGCAGTCTCCAAGGTGTCATGATGAATTCCAAAAGCATTCAGTGAGATTTTCAGAGTGTCTTTAAAGCGTTTCCTCTGGCCGCCTTGGGAGCGTTTACCACAATGCGAGTCAAGTGACCAGCCCAGCGAATCTGATTCTTCATTAGTAGAGTGTGGATACTGGGCATGGACGCTCTTTCTAGGACTTCAGTGTCTGGGATCTTGTCTTGCCATTTAATCTTCAGTAACTTCCTAAGGCAGACTGTGTGGAAGTGGTTTAATTTCCTAGCGTGTCGCTGATAAACAGTGCAGGTTTCACAAGCATATAGCAGTGTGGATAATACAACTGCTTTGTAGACTTTCAGCTTTGTTTGCAGGCTTATTCCATTTCTGTCCTATACATTCTTTAAAGTACCACTGAATACTTACACTGAAATTCATCTTAACATGATTAATGGTTTTACTGTGGAGTTCCACTTAATTGTGTGGACACACTTTTGGTGTCGTTTACATTGTATAGGAGGGGGCTGAGTGGTTGGGCTGAGTAAGGGCCGGGATTTTATTTCACGTGGACTTCTAGTAACGAAATTTCCCCTGGTCTGTGGGTAGTGAGATCGGACGCCCGTGTGTATTGTTGCGCACGTAAAATGTCCCTTGGCAGTTGGAAATCAAAAAGAATAGCCTAATGGCGCTGCCCAGGCAAAATTTCGAGTTAAATATCTACCCAAAGTATTTCATGATTCTCGCCGGTGCTACGGAGTTCGTGCACTGAGCTGAGAATCTCCGGACTCAGGCTTGAGTTAGGAGTAGAACGGAGCACGTATGGGTTACACACCTTGTGCCGTGACGTTGGTCCGTTGACTAAGCTAAAACAACTTACACTGTGTAGACGTCGACGTGACAAACGGATAATAGCGCTGGGTCTCAAACTTCCGGTGCGCTGATGGCAAGGTAGGGCATTCAGTTTCGACACTGGTATTTAGTTGGACTTAAGCGCTAACTCCTTGTTCAGAAAGCAATGGCAAACTTTTTTTTGTTGTTGTTGCTTGCTTGCGTTCGCTGGCTGTGAACTCCAGCGTGAAGTCCTGTATGTCGGATTGTGACATCCTGTTGTCAAACATCAGTGTGATGTCATACCGGACTAAGATTTGCGTGAGTATCCGTTGTCCCATGTCTGGCTTATTGGTGTACAGACTGGTAGTTCCTCGCCGTGCAGACAGATACTCTCCGACTTCGGAAGAATCAGAGATCCTACTACTTTAGCCAGAACCCCGAAGGGACCTGTTGCCCAGGACGCACGGCTAGGACGTGTTAGTAGGTCTTGGCCAGTATAGAACCTGGCCCTGGTGCCGTGGAAACACCTCTGCGTCCCTTTTTTTGCGTATCCTATTTACAGGACATCGCTGTCAACACCAGCAATTTACTGCCGTTGTTGATGTCTTGGCAACTTTACGTTCAGTAGTTTGCCATTGCTTTCTGAACGACCGGCTCCCATACCAACACGTTAAAACCCAGCCGTCTGCTGCCAAATCGGTCGTAGGTGTTTTGAACGCAGGTAAGCAGAATTACGATCCTTTACAGGACATCGCTGTCAACATCAGCATCTTCCAGCTGATTGTTGATTTCTTGGCAACATTACGCTCAGTAGTTTGCCATAGCGGCTGGCTCACATACCCCGTAAGTCACCAACGCAGCGAGAACCGCTACCGATTCTCGCGCAAGTTACGTTCCTCACGTGGTTATACGGGATTACGGAGAAAGTCGCTAACGCCTAACCCAGGGAGACCGGTAACGGCAAACTACAGAATGTAAAATTGCCTAGAAAATTAAACCGAGGTTGATTGCAACAGCCTGCGACCCAAAAAAGGAAGATCAGATCATTGCGAGTTAGAATTTAACAAATTGACTTGGGCTACTAAGTCGACGCAGTCTTAAAAAGGTACCTGTAAATGTTTGGGGAAGCGAAGGCAGCAGGCGTGATACTCACCACATCACCCACTTAGTGCTGATTTTTTTTTTTCATATCCTTTACAGGACGTTACAGTCAACATCAGCATTTTTCAGCTGCTGTTGATGTACTAGGCAAGATTACGCCCAGTCAGCTCAGTGCTGATTAGTTTATTAAAAATACGGATCAACTATTTAAGTCGTGTAAAAGGGCCTTTTACTGCTGAACTTTTGAGTTGAGTTAAGAATCGACATCGCTGCACTCAGGACATTCCCATACGTGCTGCGTCTCCTCGTTCAACAGCCAGCGAAGAGTCATACTACTAATCGTTCCCACCGCTATCTGGCTACAAGTTCTCCTGGTCTTCCCTCTCAGTTTTGAGATTCTTCCACAACCCCTGCCGAGCCACCGCAATCTCATTCTTTCCACATATGGGTTCTCAATTTGTTCCTCCGCCTTCTCCACTTGGCCCCACAAGCGCATGACCACCTCCCCCTTGTCCATAGGCAATCTGCCGCCAAGAGGTGCATTCCCTGCTAGTCTATCAGCCTGTTCATTCCTCTGCAACCCCGCATGGCCAGGGCAAAATATCCATACAATTCTCACAATCTGTGTGTGACCTCTGAAGCGACGAGAGCCATTCCACACGAAACATTCCTTTCGCCACCTTACTGAGCATACTCTGTCAATCAGTAATGAATACAACTATGTTGCAGTAGTTTCCTCTAGCCAACGGAAGGCCATACTGAACTTTACTTACCCAAAACATTACGTGTGTTCTGTGCTGTATGGATGTGAATGCTGGACTGTTTGCACAGAAATTATTTCAAAACGGAAGTAGTGTTGATTGGAATAGGATGTTGAGAACTCGCAGAAGTCGGATGTGTCGGCCTAACGGCGCAAGAACGCAGCTCTGCTGTAAACAGGCACAACGCAGTCACATCCGAAAAAAAAATCCGGATGAACGCAGAAGAAGAAGAAAGGATGTTGAGAATATAATTGGAAAAAAGAAATACGGATGTTGGGGTATTGGCAGGTGAAAGTGATATATCAACTTTTTTAA
>JACEFZ010001352.1:0-20815 GCA_014155875.1 Cepaea nemoralis
CAATTACGTTTCGAGTACTTGCACACACCCCTTACCTTGACACTGAATCATCAGTAACGAATGTGATTCCCTATATCAAGTTCATTGGATTTTCATCATTCCCTTATCCAAAGGTTTGAACCCACAAAGAGAGAAATCACAAGTTGTACTGTGTGACTCAGACTTGCAGTCAAGTCGTTTGGCGGCTGAGATCACATGTATGTCACCTGGGATTTCACACGCTGAATGTGCTACCTGGTTCACCTTACTGCGCTTAATTAACTGGCGCGTGTATACAAGCCACAACAAGCCGCGGGTCTTATGTTACGGGTTGTTGCCATTAGCCATTGATTGAAGGTATTAAGTAAAGAATCCTTGTCCACGTCATGAGGTTTATGGGGTATATGGTGCTAGCCCCATATTTGTATAGACCAATCGGCACGCGGAGGGTAATGTGGTCAATATCGCACCGGCCCTTTTTACTTCCCAGAACATTTTTGGTGACCATTTAGGCTCGGTTGACCTGGGAACCCAGGTCACTGACATAATCACCGCTTGGTGAGGGTTTCGAACACTTGATTAACGGGTGGTCAAGCAAGAGTACAAGCCACTGAGCTACGGCGGCTCGCTTACTTGTAGACATCAGGTTCAATTGCCGCAGTGAGGACACATTGTGCTCGGTGTGTACAGGAAAAGTACAATATAGAAACTGCTGTAGGCGTTTGTAATGTTAGGTCTTCAATGATATGTTGCGGTCGGCCATGTCATACCGAGACCTGCCCTGGTTGTTTTGTTGTGAATCCTGTAGTAGACAGTAGGCTTTAGCTTTCACTCCCTATGTCTGGAATTAAGAAGGTCTCGGCTCCAACGTTCAGGTGGTCTCGGTGATGAAGTTCAGGTGGTCTCGGTCCTAATGTTCAAATGTTCTCGGTCCTAACGTTCAGGTGGTCTCGGTCCTAATGTTCAAATGCTCTCGGCCCTGACGTTCAGGTGGTCTCGGTCCTAATGTTCAAATGTTCTCGGTCCTAACGTTCAGGTGGTCTCGGTCCTAATGTTCAAATGTTCTCGGTCCTGACGTTCAGGTGGTCTCGGTCCTAATGTTCAAATGTTCTCGGTCCTAACGTTCAGGTGGTCTCGGTCCTAATGTTCAAATGTTCTCGGTCCTGACGTTCAGGTGGTCTCGGTCCTAATGTTCAAATGTTCTCGGTCCTGACGTTCAGGTGGTCTCGGTCCTAATGTTCAAATGCTCTCGGCCCTGACGTTCAGGTGGTCTCGGTCCTAATGTTCAAATGTTCTCGGTCCTGACGTTCAGGTGGTCTCGGTCCTAATGTTCAAATGTTCTCGGCCCTATCGTTCAGCTCGTCTCGGTCATGAAACGGGCTTGTATCTATCAAAGTGAGGCTGGTATAGAAACTTCTCACCAGATTCAATATCAAAGCACCAACTCCACTGGGACCGTAGCAAAGCTGTCATGCCCCTTCTCCGAGTAGCAGATAATGGTGAGATGTGCAACAACCGTAGTGTTGCTTCAAGTCCGTGGAGAGCAAATTGGGAAGTAACCAGGCCACCTCTGGACGATATCATTCGGTTCACAGGTGCATTTTTTTTGGAGACTTTTAAAGTAGGTCATGTATGACCACAGGAAATGCAGACGTACTGGGGTTCGGCCTAGGTTTGTAATGTTTCCTCCACGATTCTTTTGTTATTTCATTGTCAATTGACACAAACCCAATGCCCAAAGAAACCCAGTGTCCATTAAGGAATTATAACAGTGATACTCTAATCTACCAAGCCAGTCGTAAACGGTGACTAAAGGGTATTAGGGTTATAAGAGGTTGACTGTTCAAATCCTAAGAAAGCTTGAGCTGCAACTTCCAGCAATCATCAGCATGCATTCGGATAAATGTTCAGCTTAATGGGAGTCTTTATTTGGGCATACAAGGCACGAATCGCACATAAATATCAAGTGGGGAACCCTTTGAGGCCACTATGACAGTTCATAAATAAACACACGTGTATTATTTGACGCACATAGAAGTGCGTCCTCAAGGCTCCACTTGTTTATCTTCTATTTCTATGAGCGTCACGTAATTCATATGTATTTATTTATATACAAGCACGAGACTGGGAGAGACGTGCGCTTATGAGCTTGGCCCGAACGAGGTAAGTTTTGAATTATAAACACACGCACACACATACACATATATGTGTATTTGTGTGTCTGTGTGTTGTGCATGGTTTTAACAGGGGCAGTAGTGATATACTGGTTAGCTCGCTTGCCTACCAAAACGATTGTCCAGTCCCCAACAAAGGCGAGATCACTTTTTCAGACCACTGTCAATCCACCTTGCAGTCATTTGTTCAGTGTTGTGGTTTTTGATCGTCTTGGGAAATGGAGCGTGTGGACATATGCCGTCCTTATTTGTGGTGGTTGTCCCTGCACTCCCATTCTGCAGATATAATTATGGCGTGATCAGCTGCCATGTTTTATACAGAAGTTTTCTGCAAGGGGTCACAGATGTGATGCATTCATCATCATGTGCCATGCCCGTAAGCGTGTGCGGTCATGGTTCGCCATCTCACTCGAACACCAGAGCCGTGGATCAGTGCAGTGTTCTTTTCTCGGTCATACCACGTGGCCAACCATCCAGGTGTTTACTTTTCTGCCTTCCCCTTCCTCTCTTCCCCTCGGTCTTGCGAGTTGTCACCAAGTTCTCCAATGTATTTCTTCTCAAACGTGACCAAAATATTATGAATGTTTACGTCTAATTTCTCTAATCAGTTTACGATTTCCGTTTGTTTCCTGTAGGACTTGGTCATTGGTTTTTCTGTCTGTCCATTGTATTCTTTGCATTTTCCTCAGCCATGAAATGTTTTTCAGCTTGTCTGCTCATTGTCCACGCTTCACATACATACAACAGTACAGGTTCCATGTAGCACCTCAACACTCTTTTTCTCGTTGCAAATGACAACTGTTTATTGGTCAGTATGTTTTTCATCTTGCTAAAGGTTGCCTTCGCTATGGCGATTCTTGCTCAAATCTTTTCAAGGCATCTTCCATAAGATGTTATGACTGTTCCGCGATAATTGTACCTATTCACTTGTTTAAAAATATTTTAAGAATATTCCCATTTACTTGTATATTACATTGTGGTATTTACTTTGTCCTAGTGACGACCATAATCTGTGTCTTCTTACAATGATGTGATAGCGCCACCACATTTTGTAGGCCTAGGTCAAGGAGAAAGAGGGGCGTAAAATCTTTCCCTGACCGTGACCAGCGACGAGCCCAAGCCTCGAACCACATCTAACTGTGTTCATGACATTACCAGCGGCGTTCGCTATCGACTTTGCTAACGCTTACAGCACAGTGTTATATATATATATATATATATATATATATATATATAATAGTTGCATATCCTTTACAGGACGTTGCAGTCAACACCAGCATTTTACTGCCGTTGTTGATGTCTTGGCAAATTTTACATTCAGTAGTTTGCCATTTCTTTCTGAACGACCGGCTCACATACCTTTCCGTAAGAAACCAACGCGTCGCGATCCGCTGCCGAATCTCGTGCAGCTGTGTTTCGTACGTGGGTATACGGAATTACGAACAGCGTCCTTAACTTCTTCGCCAGGGAGACCAGCTGTGTGTTACAGCCATCTCAAATTCAGTGAGGAGTATAGACTTTACAGTCAGGACATAAATCACACAGGTAATGGGATGAAATACTACAGCAGTAAATAATTGCCTAACTTTATTTTTAACTGTGTACTAGAGATAGGCTGGCTTCCTGGCCTAGAGGTTAGCAACTTTTCTCCGTAATCTCGTATACTCTCGTAAGTAACGTGACGACGGTGAGAATCAGCAGTGGTTCGAATCACGTCGGTAACTTACAGCGTATGTGAGCCAGCCGCTCAGAAAGCAATGGCAAACTACTGAGCGTAATCTTGCCAAGAAATCAACAATCAGCTGAAAGATGCTGATGTTGACAGCAATGTCCTAGTAAAGGATATGCAAACATTTATTATTTATTACTAGAGATAGGGGCGCCCTTGAACCATGAAAACAGCAAATGAACTGGCAGGTCAAATGGTTAACCAATACATGGAGCCTAGATTGTGAAAGCTAATTCAACGAAAACAAGAAATGGAGTTGGTAAGCTTGATAAGAACACAACCACAAGTGACAGAATTGACATCGCGGCTAAAAATCCTTCATCGGCACACAGACAACAGACACAGATACAACTACATTTTAAAACAATAATATTTAAGCTTATCAGCTGACGTACATAAGACGTATGAATGGGCACATAAACGAAACTAAGATTCTAGCGCACAAATCAAATATTTTGACAGAGATCTGGATTGAACCGAGGACTTCACTAAATGAATAAGCTTAGAATGCTAGGTTTCGGATTGAGCTGCCAGAAATGAGCAGAAGGCCACGTCTATGAGTAGGCCCATTAGTCAACATTGAAATCACAGTTAAATGCTGTAAGCTGATGGGTGTATTACAGCTGGAAATCAAAAACGGATTGAAAGGCAAGATTTTCGTCTTCCTTGCACTGGGTTTATCCCCATATGGTTCTGTCTCTTTCCGCAGAGTAGTTTGCCAAAATCGTGGCACAGAGCACGAACTCCGTAACTCCAGTGACAACCCCAGTGAGTCTCCGAAAATTGTATTCATAAACCGAATGGCGGAGTCCAAACTCGAACCTACAACCATCGGAGCTCGAGGCATCCGGCTTGACCACTACACCAGGAAGAAATAGAAAGGGGATCAAAAGATCAGTGTAAAGTTCGGTATGTAATGATGAACTGTACTAAAAGTTTTTGAAGTTAATGTAGTTCCTTAAAAGGCTCAATATATAAGGACTCTGTGTATCCAGAGACAATCAATATCAAGCTGTAGAAATCTATACAAATTCAGGTCGTTCCTAAGGTTTAACCTACAACACACACAAAATCGAATTTTCCGATTAACGGAACATGAGATTTATTGCTTTTCACTGTTCATGCAATTATAATACCTTTTATCGGTTGATTTGGTGTATGTTCTTCAACAATATTTTGTTTACTGCAGTGTTTATCGCCACAAAGGCTTTCTCGATCATTGTTTTAAAAACTCGGTTCTGTTTGTCTTATTTTTACCCGACAGGGTATGTCATTGGACAAACAGTGCGTTAAACATAAATATGGTTCTGTTGATATTTTAAACATCTTTCCCAAGCTTATTCAACAGACATGACCTGGCTGATTTAATGGTTGTTCAATGACATATATTGTTGTAGTTGCCGGCTGCTTCTTGTGATAACACACGAAAATCTATAGTTTCAAACTCAGCTTTCCAACTTAGCACACTGTTTAATGTGATGAAGCTTTAATTACCTTTATACACGTCTGAATGAATGGTATAAATATAGATCTGCCTACCTGGTCGCAACCGGAGCGGTGGCTTAAAGGATAGTGAGACACGCAGTTTTTCATTCCCCGACATACCAAGGCTAGGATTCAAAATTAGCTGCGAGCGATTTGGAAGCAGACTGCTTTGTGTTGATTTCGCTGGTGTGCGGCGTGGTTTGCACTCGCTCGCTTTGAACTCAAACGTAGTTCATATACACTACTTCTAGTAGTGCTGGACTGAATTTGTGTGTGTGGATTAGCTTTTCCCTTTTAACTGTGTCCCTAGCCATCAGGCGAGCCAACTCCGACTTCAGAGGTACTTGTAATTTACGTCGCCAATTCAAGGACGATAGGTCAGCATTTTAGTTCAACTGTCCGGTGTAGGTGTTGAAACCCTTACCTCGGCATCAGCAACCCGGATGTTTAAGAACACGCGTTTTTATCCATTCGGCCATGCTGACTTACTGCGGCGTGGTTGATGGTAACGTCCTGTAAAGTGTAAAGGACATGCAACTAACTTTTTTTTTTTGAACCTCGAACATTAAGGAATCGCTACAATTGTATAGATGAATGACAGAGGCGGGCTTCATCAATCATCTGATAGCTCGTGATAATGATTGTTACCGCTGTACAATATCTCCTGCAGCCATTCATAGCAAGCGACAATCCTCATTAAGCCATTGAAAGTTTACGGGTAATGTAATCTCTCAGCCACAAACTTGCAGTTGCCTCCTTTCTGGGGTACGATTCCTCTGAATACCTACACCCGGTAGTGTCTGCTTGAAACAATCCAGCATATATCGGATACCAAATGGCTACCCGAACACAAATACTAGGCCGGTCGGTCCCTCCGGAGAACCGCCGCCTTTCTCATTCAGAAGCGTTGGCTGGACCGATGTATGTTACACTAAAACGTCACTAGGTAAATATACGTCATGCACAGACAATATTGTTGCAGTGTAGAGCAACAACAAATCTATACGTTGCCAATATTAACTCAATATGTCTCAAGAACGAACAACGAACGAACAAACTTTATTTTCAAAGGGTTAAGAATTAGGCACGCAGGCCCGTCTGACATTCTGTCACTTCCTTCTTACCAAGCATGTACTTCAGTTTTTTTTTTCATGTTTTTTTGTGGGGGATGTGTGTGTGTGTGTGTGGGGGGGGGGGGGGGGGGGGGGGGTCCTATACACTAGTATACACACGAGCTACTACTTCTAGTGCACTGGACTGACCCACTCCGACTTCAGAGGTACTTGCAATTGGGGTCCCCAAGTTAAGGACGAGAAGTCAACATTTGTGTCCAGCTGACTGGTGTATGGATTAAACCCTATTTTCGGCATCAGCCCACTTTACTTTACTTTACTAATCTGGCTACATGCTTATTGCTTATCGCATGCCGTGAACACTGGAGGGGATTGAAGACCTTCAGTAACTTCGCGGGTTCTATAGGCAAGCCTGGTCGACGTTGTTCAGATCTGACACCTGTTTATTTCATTAGATATATATTTTATAGTATGTGTCATCTTCATTATTGAAACTAGAGTGTTGCTTATAACCTCAACGCCCCACGGTTTGATATCCAACGTTTCGTGCTGACTGTTGTTGGAGAGCTTGATAGCCTGCGTCGCTCAGCATTGCTCATAATGATGATAATTGAAAGAGTGACTGAGGGAGAGACAGACAGACAGGTAGACAGACAGATAGGTAGATATACAGACAGACATAGATATAGATAGATTTATAACCAGACAGACAGACAGACTGGTGAGTAGGTAGGTAGGTAGGTAGGTAGGTAGGTAGGTAGGTAGGTAGGTAGGTAGGTAGGTAGGTAGTCAGACAGGCAGGCAGACAGGCAGGCAGACAGGTAGGTATGTAGGTAGGCATGTAGGTAGGTAGTCTGGCAGGCAGGCATGTAGGTAAGTAGTTAGACATGTAGGTAGTCTGTTAGCTATGTCAAGGTCTCACATCCGAGGTTGCGACGCGTTGTCTGTACCAACGCCAGACAACATAACAACACGCAACCCTGAGTGATGTTAAACACTGCAGAGGGAATGCGGCGTCTTCGACGACGCCCGTATAAGCAGCCAAGCACAGCAATTGAGCGAAGCTTAAACGACCGCTGGTCAGCAGTACACCCCGTGAACCTTGCAGGGGTCACACCAGCTGACGTGAGCGTGTAGCGTGTAGAACGACAGGACTGGCAGACGGGTTTAGGTGTTTGAATGGACAGGTCGCATGAGTATGCGAGGAGTGTTTGAATCTGCATTGAGAGCTAGCCTGTACGACAGTGGGAGACTGGTTCGAACGCTTGAATAGTTTGACTTGTAAGTGAGATGTTTATTGCTTGCATGTATTATTATGTATTGTAGTGATATTGTTCATGCCGTAATGATTGATATGGGTTGTCATTGCGCGATGTTTGTGCGATAATAAATGCAGCGCGTAAATAAAGCTTGTGAATAATACTTTCGGATATTCACTTCGTGTGATTTGATAGTTTGATATTGCCTCACACTTGCCAGAAAACGAGCTACTTATCTTGCTCTACGCAAGACTCTGACAAGTGCGAACGTGGTGGCTTTCGTCCGGGTTTTGAACCAAATGCGAACTTGTAAATTTTTTGTCCAAGTTTGAACCGAATGTGAAAATGCCGATAGAAGTGCGCAAGTCATAAATTAGGGTAAAGTAACGATTAAATAGAGTTGATTTAATTAAATTATAAGTCTGAAGATATTATTTGAAGCCAACCGAGGCGTCTTCAGACTTATCGCTAAATCCAACCAATGTTGTACCTAAAATCCAAAATGGCGGCCGTGCCCTTGAATGTCATTGAGTAGGGTTAGTGTGAGCGTGAAAGTTGTTGATTGTGGTAACGACTAACAATAATACTTGACAGCATACAAACCTTTACAGACTTCAGTGACATTACACACACCATACATTTACAAACGTTCTTATTTCGTTTAGTTTAAAAAGTACAGGGTTTTTGTGTCAACTTCACCTGAGTCTGGTGAACTTCAAAAATTTTTTGTGCGTCAACCCGAAAGACGTTCCAGTGTGATTTCGAGCACCACTGAACAGCACATTGCCCAAGGATTACTTGAGTATAAAAAAATTTTTCATTCCTCTTTATACTTTCGTTAGTCTGGCTTTAAACATCAACTGTGCTAGAAATATTTGTAACTTACTAACATCATAAGTAATTTTGTTTATATTCATTCCATTATACGTATTGTTCATCATGTCTTCTTTAAACGATTTCATTGAAATGGGTTTAAAAATGAATATGTCTGGTGAGGGGTTGAGAACATGGAGTGAAAGTAAATATGCAGAATATCTCTTGAAACAAGAGCGAATTAGTGAGAGGAATGAGAGAGCGGCCGAAAGGGCGGTAAAGCTTCAGCAGGCACAATCAGAAGCTGCTCTAAAGGACTCAGAAGCTGCTCTAAAGCTTCAACAGGCACAATTAGAAGCTGCTCTGAAAAGTAAAGAGGCAGACTCAGAAGCTGCTTTAAAGCTTCAACAAGCACAATCAGAAGCTGCTTTAAAGCTTCAACAAGCACAATCAGAAGCTGCTCTAAAACAATCAGAAGCTGCTCTAAAACAATCAGAAGCTGCAGTGAGGCAATCTGAGATCTTAGCCCAAAGTAAGAGAGAAGAGCAAGAAACACAACTGAAAATTGAACAGCTGAAAGCTGAATCTTCTAAAGATAAAGTTAATAGAGAAACAGACAAAGATCAACCCCATAAGAAGTACCAAGGTCTGATCAGAAGTTACAACACAGGTGATTGCATAGCAGCATTCACCCAAAATTTTGAATTTGTCATGGATCATTACAAAATTCCAAAACCTGAATGGGGAATAGTATATGCAAGAAGTCTTTCTGGGGAACCTCTTAAAGTCATAGAGTCGATCCCAAATGACCTGAAAGAAGATTATCTGTACATTAAATCTAAAATTATGTCACATTTTTTGCTAGATGAATCAGGTTATAGAGAACAGTTTAGGAAGTTGTCTCCTAAGCCAACACACACGTTCTCTGATTACATCTAAGAAATTCAAAATATTTTTTTCTAAATGGCTGTCAGCAGCCAAAGTAAATGGAAGTTATGACAAATTAGTTGATCTTATGCTGAGAGATAAGATTATCGCATCTCTCCCACCCCCCTTTTCTAAATTTTTATTGGAATGTCAGTGTGAAAGTGTTCAACAGATTGAAAGTCGTGGCTCTGGTTATTTTGCAGCCAATAAGCATTGTTTCTCTAGTAGTCTGACCACCACAGACTTTGTAGCAGCAGCTACATATGGCAAATATCAGGCAGGATCAAATACCAAACAAAGACCTTATAAACAAGCTGCAGAGAAATTGTATCACTGCAAATATTGCAATTATTCACACAATGAGAATGATATGTGCGACCAACATCCTGGGTACACTGCGTACTTGCATAATTACATTTCTAAGCAAGATAAAGAAAGGAAGAACTACAGAAAAGTTACCAAATGTTATATTTTCAAAGCTTATGGTCACTGGCGTAAAGATTGTAAAGGCAAGTCAATGACCAAAAAGGCTAATGCAGCCATGTTTGACAGTTCTTCGTCAGAAGATGAAAGTGTACAAGATCACCCAGTGAACTCAGCACATTCCATTGAGGTGTTCCATCAGGAAAAATGTACCATTTGTGATCAATTTCATGAGGATAGCGTGTTAACATGCGGCCATTCTATACCTGTTACCAGTGAGGAGGCCAATTCTGTAGTAAACTCCAAAGGTAAACTAAACATCCACCAGGGGTATGTTAATGGTAGAGCTGCCACAGTTTTACGTGATAGCGGGAGTACTCTCATTGGTGTAAAGAGAGATTACATTTTACCATCACAATATAGTGGTAAATATGTCACATGCAGGACGTTCTCAGGAAACATAGAGAAATATCCACTTGCATGGGCATATATAACTACACCATTCCTTACAGGAAAGGTTAAATGCGCAGCATTAACCAATCCTTGCTGCGATATTATCATTGGAAACCTTCCTGAGGTGAATGACATGCCACATGACAGTATTACATCATCTGTCATTTGTAATATTGATACTACCATTTCACCTTCATCACCAATCACCAACCACCTGTAAATGAATGTACAAATACCAATCTGACTACGCCAGAACATACATGTAATTGTGTGAATGTAACATCAATGTGTGATGAGAATGATCGTTGTAATGTAGTAAATGCAGTAACTAGATCTACTGCACAGATGCAAGATCGAATCGATCAGACAGAAGCTTTATAACGAGTAAGTCCAGTTGTAACATCTCCTGAGACAACTAGGGAGACGTTTATAACATCTCAGAAAGCCGATCGGTCTCTGCAAAAATATTTTAAACTTGTAGGCCAAAAGCCAAGAGTAGCAAAGAATGCTCAATGGTACTTTGCTCTAAAGAACGGAATTCTAACACGGTACTACACCAAAGGTTCCAGCACTATAGAACAAACAGTGCTACCGTTAGAAATCGCAAGCAAGCATTGAATTTAGCTCATGACATACCCTTTGCAGGACACATGGCGTATGCTAAAACTAGAGCAAGGTTACTTACTCAATTTTATTGGCCAAAGTTTTGCAGCGATACCAAACAGTATTGCAGATCGTGTGACATCTGTCAAAAGCTTGTCAAAAAGGGTAAACACCCACAAGCTGAATTGCAAGTTACTGATTTGGCTAGTAGACCGTTTGAAAAGATCTCGGTCGATATAGTTGGTCCTCTGAACCATATAACATCTAAAGATAATAGGTACATTGTAACACTCATTGATCTATGTACTCGTTGGCCAGAAGCGATTCCAATGAAGAACATAACTTCCAAAGACATCATGGAAGTGTTCTTTCATATTTTTGCGAGGGTAGGATTCCCTGATACCATCCTTTCAGATCGGGGTAGCCAGTTTATTTCCTCAGCTACACAAGCCTTTACCAAAATGTTGGGTGTTAAACAATGCTTCAACAGTCCATACCACCCACATTCGACCGGTATAGTGGAAAATATTAATGGCGATATGAAACATATGCTCTCTAAGGTAACCCAAGAACATCCTGAAGATTGGGATACTTATCTGCCTGCAATTTTGTTTGCATATAGGGAAGTGCCCCATTCCAGCACTGGGTTCTCACCATTCGAAATGTTATATGGTGCACAACCACGCGGCCCATTATCTCTGTATAAATCTATGTTGACTGAAAGTACAACTTTGTCTATACCCATTTCACCGTATGAACATGTAACATCATTGCGTGATAGAATTATGAAATCATGTATATTAGCCAAAGAAGCTCTCCAAAAATCAGGAGCTATTTACCGACAATATGCTAACAGAGGAAATAGAACTATTACACTGACGCCAGGACAGGACGTTCTTCTTCTTTTGCCAAGTGATAGACATCTCCTAACTGACTCATGGCAAGGACCGTTCAAAGTGCTACGACAAATTTCGACGGTAGATTACGAGATTGCAGTTAGGGACAAACATAAAATTTTCCATATTAACATGCTCAAACCATATCACCACAGGCAAGACGAACAAGTAGAGACTGCAGCAAGCACCTCCATAGTGGACCAGACGGACGACAACGACACTGACGAGATACCGACACCAGTTCTTGACACGACGACCAATTTACAGGACATTAAGGTAAATCCTAAACTGACGCAGCCACAGACTGACAGTTGCAGACAACTGATACAAGAGTACAGGACGATCTTTTCTGACAGCCCAGGACAGACAGATTTAGTGCAACACCAAATCATCTTGACATCTGACATTCCTATTAAGTGTAGACCATATTCCATCCCTATACACTATAAATAAAAACTTCATTAAGAAATCATTGATTTAGAAGCAAATCATATCATTCGACTTTCACAATCTCATTTCTGTTCACCAATAGTTTTAGTACGCAAAAAGGACAAAACTATTAGACTTTGTGTGGACTATCGTAAACTCAACAGCATTACACAGTTGGATTTAGAACCAATGAGCAACTGTGAAGACATCTTGACTGAACTATCCGACTCACGTTATTTTACTAAACTTAACATGACAAAAGGCTACTGGCAGATAGCTGTACATCCTGATAGTATACATCTGACTGCATTTGCCACACCGTGTGGTTTATACGAATGGTGTAAACTACCTTTCGGATTAGTCAATGCACCAGCTACCTTCGTCAGAATGACAAGAATTCTTTTGACAGACATTGCTAACATCATTTGGTACATGGACGACATTTGCATACACACAAAGGACATGACAGAACACATAACAGCACTACATCAGACATTTGACAGGATTAGACATCATGGACTGACTGTAAAACCTTCCAAAGTTGATATAGCCTTTCAGGAAATTTCATTTTTGGGCTATAAGATCTCAAATGGCTTTATATCAACTGACGATAACATCATGTCCAGAATTTTGAAATTGTCGCTTCCGACAACTAAGAAACAGTTGCGAAGTGTGTTAGGTCTTTTAAACTATTATAGACAGTTTATTCCTCATTTTGCTGAATTGACCAAATGTTTCATTGATCTACTAACAAATAAACATCCCAACGTGATTGTAAACATTGAATGTTTAAGGCCAGCATTTACGAAGATTCTTTCATATTTTTCTAAATCACCTATTCTGAAATTGCCAAATTTGAATATTACTTTTAGATTAAGATGTGATGCGAGCTACGTAGCCATTGGAGGTGTGTTTCTCCAAGAACACGACCAGATCTTATACCCAGTATACTACGTATCTCGAAAACTGAACACCAGCGAACGAAATTACAGTACACCGGAACTCGAGGCTCTTGCCATGGTATTTTCGGTACGTAAACTTTCTAGATTTTTGTTAGGCAAGCATTTCATTATTGAAGCAGATAATAGTCCGCTGACAATTGTTACCAGAGGAAAGCCAAGTAACAGCAAGGTGGCAAGATGGTCCCTTCTTCTGCAGGACTATAGCTATGAGATTAACCATATAAATGGTTCACAAAACTGTCTTGCAGATCTTTTGTCGAGATGTCCATACGACGAACCTAATACCCAGTCAACACCAGAGCACAGTGCAGAGGGTGTATAAAACTGCAACGTAGATAGTGCTCAGTACTACAGCCAATTGTGACAATGTGTCAGTAACGCTGTGTACACCATTGTGATGGGGAAGATTGTATCTCCCAATGTATATAACTTATGTACATATTTGGATTCTTATTATTATCATGCGAATGAATGCGTGTATAATTGTGAGATATGTGAAAGAATGGAATCAATATTATGTAAACTAATGTGTTGTATAACTGTGAGATATGAGAAAGAATGTAATTATTATTGTAAATACATAAATATTGTAACAACCAGACACTACAGAGAAGTGTCACTGGACAACACTACAGGATCCAGGAACTTACCAAGCCACTACAACGTGAGGTAATCCTGAAGGTATCCAGACCGATGTGTCCAAGACGTTTTAACAAGGTACGCAAAATGACTGCGACAGTACAATCCGAGCAGAAGGCGGAAGAGACGATCCAACAGCTGATAGTAACAACTACTACTCCGGTTATATAATATCCATCCAGAACGGACCAACGTTGTATGAATGACACCACAACACATGTAATAGTACAGCTGTATACTTCCGATATTTTTTGCATATTAAGTTAAAAGTTAGCAGACCACGCTAAAAAGTCTATAAATGTATGACAATTGTATTAAAATGTGATTTAAAATATTTCCATATACGGAATTGTATATGTCGATTGTTATAAGATGTAATCTCAGCATCGTAACTTGATTGCTTCTTTACAAACGTGACTTTTTGTGCACATTTGTCAATAAGTATCAAATTATGACACTAAGAAATAAATTTGCAGTGGTAATTTATGTCTTGTAAACGACGATAAATTATTGTTCCTAAATTTTTTGTATAATAACCAGGGGACATTACTCTAAATTTTTGGTGATATGTAAATATGTATTGTAACCATTAACATGTGTGCTTGATAGATAACATGTCAATGTGACGTCGTTTAGATATGGACAATATATTGCCAAAACTGTTGATCTTCATTAGAAACTCTAAACAGAGGTCTGATGATGGAGCTATCTCAGAGGGAGATACTCACGGCTTGACCTGATGATTTTAGTATTTTTGTTCTTGGTTGTGAGGTAGGGGCCAGTTTAGCCGATACCTACCGGACTAGCTGTGTCACAGCGAGGTAATGCCCATTAAATAGATTGTACTTGACTGTTGTACTTCATGGTGCAACATAATTGGTGTATACATGTTGTTTACTATTCACCTGTATATATTTATAATAACTGTGAAAGTATAATGTTCGACTTTGACATGTTTAATAACACCTATACATATTGTACATGAAAGGAAATCCTTTCATGAAAAAGGGGTGTGGAGAGTGTCAAGGTCTCACATCCGAGGTTGCGACGCGTTGTCTGTACCAACGCCAGACAACATAACAACACGCAACCCTGAGTGATGTTAAACACTGCAGAGGGAATGCGGCGTCTTCGACGACGCCCGTATAAGCAGCCAAGCACAGCAATTGAGCGAAGCTTAAACGACCGCTGGTCAGCGGTACACCCCGTGAACCTTGCAGGGGTCACACCAGCTGACGTGAGCGTGTAGCATGTAGTACGCCAGGACTGGCAGACGGGTTTAGGTGTTTGAATGGACAGGTCGCATGAGTATGCGAGGAGTGTTTGAATCTGCATTGAGAGCTAGCCTGTACGACAGTGGGAGACTGGTTCGAACGCTTGAATAGTTTGACTTGTAAGTGAGATGTTTATTGCTTGCATGTATTATTATGTATTGTAGTGATATTGTTCATGCCGTAATGATTGATATGGGTTGTCATTGCGCGATGTTTGTGCGATAATAAATGCAGCGCGTAAATAAAGCTTGTGAATAATACTTTCGGATATTCACTTCGTGTGATTTGATAGTTTGATATTGCTTCACACTTGCCAGAAAACGAGCTACTTATCTTGCTCTACGCAAGACTCTGACAAGCTAGGTAAGCAGACAGACAAACAGATATTTGCACAATAAGGGCTGATGAAATTTTATTGACAAAATTAAGGGAATCTATTCTGATAGGCTAAGATCATGCAACTCAGTAATCAGTCAATCCAATATAGCCTGTGTGCTGATCAATGATGGTCTGTCTGTCAATCGATGCCGCCCACGGCTGTTGAGTGCTGTTCAAACAGCCATTCTCAAAGTTCTATTAACTTCTCTCAATAGCGTGCTGTTTCGTACTTTATATCTAATGTATTTGTAATTGAACAGCCGCGCTATGTTATTTTTACACATAAATAAATATGCTCATATTGTCTTTTGTTAACCTTTCCACACGCCTTGAGTTGTACTGGGTATATTGTGCTAGCCCGTGATTGTAAAGACCTCTGGGCACTCGAGAGATGACGTGGTCAATATCTCGTCAACAGCCCTTACATCACAAGACATGTCCTGGTACCGAAGGCCAGCATGGCCGACTGAATAATAGAGCGCTCGCTCTTAAACTTCGGGTGTGCTGATGTTGAGGAACCGGGTGCAACCCCTACACCGGTCAATTGGACTAAAACTGTTGACTTCTCGTTCTTGACACGGGGGCGTAAATTACAAGAAATTCAGAAGTCGGAGTGGGTTCTCCTGATGGCGAGAGACACTGGTAAAAGAGAAAACTAAACCACACGCAAAAATCAGTCCAGGGCACTAGAAGTAGTAGCAGGTGTGTGGAATATGCTAGAGTTCAAAGACAGCGAACACACACACACACACACACACACACGCACGCACACACGCGCGCACGCACGCACACACACGCACGCACGCACACACGCGCACACACACACACACATATGTCATGTTACTCATTTTAGACTGGGTCTGTCTGGGAGCTCATGTCAATGTTAAAAAAAACAGCTTCGGTGAAATTCGAACCCTCGACCACCGGTCGTCCGCCAAGCTTGCTAGCCACTGCTCACCCGCAACTCCCTAATCATGTCATTTACTAGACGTGAAGGTCCCTCTAGACTAGAATAACAGAATGAAAAGAGAGTTGATGAAAGAATTTTTAAAAAAGAGGCAAGTGAAATTTTTCGGCCACTTTAAAAGACATAGCACTCTAATAAAAACCATACTGGAGAGTAAGGTTGAAGGCAAGCAAGCAAGCGGTAGACAACGATACAAGTGGGAAGATAACATCAAGAGACGAACAAACAGCAATCTGACAGAATGTACAGTCAATGTAAGAGGCAGACAGTGTTGGGGATCCACAGCAGCCAACTTTCATTGTGAAGATGGCATGTGATTAATTGAAAGGTCCCTTTTAAACGCCTAATGTGCATCGGGCATATAAAGCAAGACCAATATTTGTATAGACCAAAGGGCACCCAACGAATGAGGTGGTAGTTGTGGCAACATCCCCCATGCAGATGACACCCAAGACGACAAGTGAGGCAGACGACAGTCTTTTCATTTCATGCTTGCTTTCGCTCTTCTTTGTCTTCTCCTTGTTCTTCTCTTCCTCCATTACCTCAGTGACGTTTTGCTTTCTCTCTTCTTTGTCGTCTCCTTCTTCTTCTTTTCCTCCACCTTTCTTCTCCTTCTTCTTCTCTTCCTCCATTACCTCAGTGACGTTTTGCAGAGAGAGAGAGAGAGAGAGAGAGAGAGAGAGAAGGGGGGGGAGTGGAGGGAGAGAGAAAGAGGGGGATATGGAGGGAGAGAGAGAGAGATGTAGGGATCGTTTGCTTGCTCTTTCCAATGCACTTTGTAAGTTGAGTCTTCATTTCTCCAAGATTGTTCTAGACACCACTATTCCATCTTTTACGCGGTGTTTCCCTTTTTCTGTATCCATTCTGTTTCTTCACTGTGGCTTTCTGTGGCAGATGGTACAATGGCATTCTTCTGAGATGGCTGAAGCATTTAATCTGTTGCTCTTTAATCATTATTTCTTTAGGCATTCATATTTTCAATTTTTTTAACATCTCATTTATTAACAACAGGAAATGTCTAAGTGTAGATTAGCTTTAACCCAATCAATCATTCAGTCAGGTGCCTTGTCCACAATGAAGGTTGGCTGCAATAAATCTCCAACACTGTCTGTCTCTCGCCATGAGTGTACATTCTGTCAGATTGCTGTTTGTCCATCTCTTAATGTTACCTTCCCACTTGTATCATTGTCTACCTCTCGCTGGCTTGCCTTCACCTTTACCATCCGGTATGGTTTTTATAAGAGTGGCATGTCTTTTAACGTGGCAGAAATATTTCACTTGCAACTTTTTTTAGTTCGTTCATCAACTCTCTTGTCATTGCCAGCTGTTCTAGATATGCTAGTTTTACAATGGTGCAACTGCATATAAACAGAGGGCGCTGTGACGTCAAAATTTTATCAGCAAACATCAACAAGAAATAAACCATACCAAAGTATTAAAAATACGGAAATTACACTAAAGTTGTTCATGAGGCTTCTTTCTTTGTTTTCTTCTCCCTCCATTATATTCTTCTTATTTGTCATACAACCACATTTTGGAAGTTTAAAACTTCACCGTCACATTATTTTTCCACCATTAATAAAGAACAAACACGTATCAGTTGATACTAAAAAAAAGCGCTCTACAACACACTCTTCCTACCAACTTTATGCTACCAATGCCAAACCTGGATAATTACAGAGAAAGAGTAAAGCAAAATCACAATAACAGAAATGAGATTCCTGAAAAGAATACTATATGCATCAAGAAGAGAGAAAATCAGAAATGAAATCAGAACTAAAGTGGGGGTTATACATCGTTAGATTTCACTAGAAAAAGCTCAGTTAAATTGTTTGACCATGTAACTAAGCTACAACTAACAGTTTAGCACTACAACCAATGATGTACTGAACAAATGGGACCAGAATAAGAGGCCGGCTATGTGAACGATGAACAGAGGCAATAACATAGTCCAAGGGAATCTCGATATATGAAGCCCATAAACAGTACTTTCCCGTTGTGTATGCTTCAACTCCACACCGCAAGGTACAAGAGGAACATGATGAGATGAGATTGTATGTTCAATGTGTGTGTTTCTGCCAAGTTCAATAGCGTAAAGCAGTTCTAGTCCTTTCACACTCTTAGCTTTAATTTGTATTTTAATTCTGTCGACGTGGGAAGTTGTTTCATAATGTTGATTTTTCACAATGGCCATTCCCGTTCTTTTTCTTATTTCTTTCTCGCACCTGCCATCATCTGTAATTAATTGCCCTAGCTATAGGATGTCATCGGTTATATGCGAATTGTAACATTTAAGCCCAGAGGCGTGTACGTACTGGGGGATTAAGTTTCTTTTCCACATTTTTATGTATGCGTTGAAATGTGCTGTAGTCCCCACATAAAATACAAATTCCCAACCTGTAGCACAGAGAGATATAGCTGTATACATCATTAGCGTAATTCTACGCCCTCTAGGCAAGGTAACCGCAACGCTAGGTTGCACATCTCGGTGTGCAAGAGTCCATGTGTACATGCATACACAAATCTCAAACTACAGCCATGGGATTTAAGGAATCATGAAGGTGTTGATGGAAAGAAGCACGCGCGTCAGTGCGTGCGCGCGGGCTTTGTGTTTGTAGACAGAAAAAGGAATCGAAGATGATAGAGAGTGGAGAGATGAGGACTTAAAGTACTTCTTCTTCTTTAGATGTTCGATATATAATATGACCTGGTCGCAAAATAACCGATGACAATGAGAAAGTTTCTAAAGGACAGTCAGCCGGTCACCGAGATGTAGTTGGAAGGGCCCAATATAAGACGTGCCTGTATGTCCAGTTTGTGACCCTTTGAAAATAAAATTCGTTCGTTTGTTCATTTGCTCGTTCGCAGCTTTTCTATAATAACGCTTACAAATGTTTGTGTGTGGGGGTGGTAAGACGGATCTCCGAGAGCCTGCAGCCACTATGTGAGTTTGTCCACACATGTGTTGATCTCAAAAACTGCACTCCCACTGGCTCGTTGTATTTACATCTGTATCTTTCTTACAATGCCGGTATCTCTGGCTGTGGGGTTACAACACTTTCTCTCTGTAATCCCGTTTATCACGCAGAGTCTCGCGAGAGCTGAGGTGGTTCGACCCCCGCTCGTGACTTGCGGGATACTGAGCCGGCCGCTCAGAAAGCAATGGCAAACTACTGAGCGTAATCTTTCCAAGAGATCAACAGACAGCTGAAAGATGCTGCTGTTGACAGCTAAGTCCTGTAAAAGGATACGCAAAACATCTTTCTTACAAACACACGGAGCTGATTCACGTCTCAGTTGATCGTCTGAGATAGCAAAAACATAACCGCCCACATCTCTGTCCTACTTTCTCTGTCCAATGTTAAACATTAATAAAACAAAATGATTCTAAACATTGGTATAAATACCAGGCAATTAAGCCCTTCCAATCCACTCTAGAAACTAATGTTGTTGTTGTTTTTTTAATTAATGTGTTGATGAATAGTGTACAACAAAAACTTATAAACACTTATGGCAAATGTTAAGACTAATATCAGAAAGAGCAGTCATCAATTTTTATGGACAGATTATGAGAAGACAAAAACTGGAACATGTTGTGACAACTGAACAGATTTGTGGAAAGGGAGATCTTGACAACTTTATGCCATGGCGCGAAAGTGAATCAAGGCACGAATTCATACCTGCTGTTGGAGATCGCAAGATATGAAGAAGCATGGTCGCCCACGTCAGTCGGCAAGGTGCTTGATGATGATGATGAGATCTCTCGGGGCCCCTTTACTTCCCTCGTGACTGGGGTCGCATATGTCCATTACGCCGGGATCGCATACGCCCATTACGCCGGGGGGGGGGGGGGGGGGGGGCATATGTCCATTACGCTGGGGTCCTATATGCCCATTAAACCAGGGTTGCATATGCTCATTACGCCGGGGTCGCATACGCTCATTACGCCGGGATCACATGTGTCCATTACGCCTGGGTCACATAAGCCCATCACGCCGGGGTCACAGATGCCCATTACACCGTGGTCACATAAGCCCATTATGCCAGAGTTTCTAATATGTCCATTATGTCGAAGTCGCATATGCCCATTACGCTGGGGTCACATAAGCCCATTACACCGGGGTCGCATATGTCCATTACGCCGGTGTCGCATACGTCCATTACGCCGGGGTCACATAGTCCATTACGCCGGGGTCACATATGTCCATTACGCCGGGGTCACATAAGCCTATTACGCCGGGGTCACATAAGCCCATTACACCACGGTCACATAAGCCCATTACGCCGGGGTTTCTAATATGTCCATTATGTCGAAGTCACATATGCCCATTACGCTAGGGTCACATAAGCCC
>JACEFZ010001353.1:0-244112 GCA_014155875.1 Cepaea nemoralis
TCTGTGCAGATCTTCACGACAAAGTAAATCAAGGACATCGCTGATATCGGTGAGTGTCCTGCTCTTTTTGTCTGGATTGTTCCGGCAGAATCTGGTCACATTCCTTCCTAAGATTGAATATATATATATTATATCTATATATATTCATGATATCGATATATCTCTCTCTCTCTCTCTCTCGCTCTCTGCCTCGTCATCTCTCTTAATCTCTCTCTCTCTGTCTTCGCTCTCTCGTCGTCTCCTCTTCCACCGCCACCTTGTAAATGCACACTGTTTCTATACGAAATAAAAGTTACAAAAAGAATTTTTTTTTTTTTTTTTCAAATACAAGAAAGGAAGCATATGCAAGGAGCGAGTATGTACATATACCATGTCGTAGATTTTGTTGTGATGTATGCATTTGTTTTATTTGCACATGTGTCACTTAACACTAACAAACGGCAACGCTCTGCAAAATACACAAACAAAGAAACACACATTGCACCATGTTAATACACACTGATTTGCACTGGTATGTATGACATAAAAGTTTTCTTTAATATCTGGGATCGTCATTATGCCTTCATAAATGTCACCGTTTTATCCCTTCCAACTTCCTAGTTTGGCAAGATATGTGTATATTTTGTAAAACAATTACTAATAAAACACAAACTACCATTAATTGGTGCCTGGGTGAAATAGTATGCAAACCGCAAATGTGGAACACTAATGTGGGGCAGGCCGGTCTCTCTGGCCGAGGGGTTACTGTCGTGTCTTCCTTTAAAGTGTCGTCCCTGGAGTGAGGGGAGTCAACACCCACATTATAATTCTTTTCCCCTATCAATATCCTGGAGAATCCACCAGCTTCCGTCCAACACATTCCATCAGCCCGTGGACACCTTTTCCTATCACTCTCTCACTGTCGTACTATGCCCCCTCTCATTCTCCCCCAACGCAACATATTCAACAACTCTTGCTTCTAAAAATTAATAAAGATTAATTTATTAAAAGAAAAAGTGTAACATATATGAGACGTGTATGCGAAGAAAATGTGTGTCGTGTATTCTAATGTAAACGTATAGTTCAGACCACAGAGTTCATGTTCAGAGTCCACTCATCATGGCAAGGATTACACGACATCACAAGAATCAGCACAATGGACCTCACCGAAGTCGTGTCCTTCTCTCCAGACATGTCCTCCTCCAGGAGCTCTGATGACCATGAGATCTGATTCCCATTTACATATATAATCCGTGAAAGATACTATTTTTGTTCCTAACACAACTGTTCCTAATAGTTTATAGAAACTCAGACTTCATAATTCCTGGCAGTGAAAAAAAACATGGAACACTGTCCTATGAACATGACGTTTTTCCTTCTTGCGAAATGTTCTATAGTTTTCACTCTTAAACAGTCATTGCATCTAGACTAAAATAGAGTTCTTTATTTGCTAGATATTGTCTGAAAGTTATGATTTCCTTGATACGTGGAACTACACTTCAATGTTTGGTGTCATCTAATGTGAACAGCAGTTCCTACTGATCTATTAATACGTGGACTGAATATCCATCACTTCAGGTGTGTTAACGAATGGTATGAACTCATGTAGGATACTTATACCATTCAGATCCACCGAGCAATGTTTATCACTTCTTCTAGCATAGACCCATGGAGAAAATTGCTGGCCAATCTTCCTGCTCCAAAATTTTATCCGGGATCGGATTATTCAATGATTCTGTGTTCTTCATCCCGACCAGAGAGAACCTGTAAAATATATAACACAACTGGTGATAGCCTCCCCGTTACTGATCTTTATTAGATAATCGTGGGCCATCGGCCTCGCTCAGAAAAATACAGTGAACCTAACTCTGTCAGGGACAGATGAACTGATCACATAGGTTTTTATCAGGCCAAGACAAGAAGACAACAAAAAAAAAAAACAGAACCAATTATCACTTCCCTACGTTAACCAGTTTCTACCATGCCACTGCCTAAATTAATTAGAACTAATTATATACTAGGTTCTACCTTATACGGCACTGCAGTTTACTCAATCACATCTAAGTTTGCCATGACAGGCACGTGTAAAATAAATCTAATAAATCCCGCACACGTTAGATGTTCTTAACTCCCTAACCGCAGTGCCAAAGCACGTCTTCTTCGATCAATGTTTCGAGTTACACTAGTTGTCCCCAAATTGGGTTTTTGGCAAACGCCTAAAATTGGTCACGTGACGTTATTCTTTATGTCCACACAGGTGTTATTATGGGCAGATCCTCCATTGTCAGGAATCTATCTCCCCTGGCTTAATCAATGTCAGATTCGTCCTCCCATGTTTTGACATCAACAACAAGCTAGCGAGTTACTGTATGGTCCCAACAACAGTTTTCAATAACAAGCCGCCAATCTTCTGTCGAGTGGTGACAATCACAGCCGCCATTTCGCTTGATGTCCGGAACTCTAAATGACAGACGGACTGTTTTCTCCCGAGCTGGGCACTTCCGCTTGAATCCGACCTGTTTATGAACTGTCAAAGTGGTGTATAGATTCATCTCACTCACCACCGAATGTTCCTATTTCGCCCACCAGATGTAAACACGTGCAGCTGCAACCCAGACTGTTTTTTCTGTATTTGTTGAAACAACCTGTGGCCTCGAACATGTCGGTAATCCGAACGCCGTTTATTGTCATCACTGGTTAATCACGGTGTTTTTCGTGACAGTTACAACACTTTCTCCGTAATCCCGTTTATCACGCAGAGTCTCGTAGCGGGAAAGAACTGGGAGCGGTTCGACCCCCGCTGGTGACTCGAGGGATACTGAGCCGGCCGCTCAGAAAGCAATGGCAAACTACTGAGCGTAATCTTGCCAAGAGATCAACAGACAACTGAAAGATGCTGCTGTTGACAGCGATGTCCTGTAAAGGATATGCAAACAAAAAAAAATGTGGGGCAGACTAAACAAGCCTCAGTGAATCTAGAGGTGAGGACAAGTCGCCGGCCTTAGATAGGGCACACATTGAGAACACCTGTTATCTGTATCATTGGAAAGAACTCATCAGCATATAACTAAACAGAGATAGAGAGCGGGAGAAATAGAGAGATGAGAAAGAGAGAGAGAGAGAGAGAGAGAGAGAGAGATAAACAGAGAGAGATGAGAGAGAGAGAGGGAGAGAGAGAGAGAGAGATAAACAGAGAGAGATGAGAAAGAGAGAGGGAGAGAGAGAGAGAGAGAGAGAGAGAGAGAGAAAGAGAGAGAGGGGGGGGGGAGAAAAGAGATAAACAGAGAGAGATTAGAAAGAGAGAGAGACAAACAGAAAGAGGGTAAAAAGAGAGAGAGGATGAGAAAGAGAGAGAGAGACAAACAGAGAGAAAGACACAATAGAGAAGTAAGAGAGACAGAGAGAGAGAGACGCACAGAGAGAGAGAGAGAGAGAGAGAGAGAGAGAGAGAGAGAGAGAGAGAGAGAGAGAGAGAGAGATGGTATGCACTTTACAGCCAATGTTGTAATGTATAGTCATTTATAGTCTATTTATAATTATGCATGGATGTGTATGCGTTTAAATATAGATCTGTCTATGTATGTCTTCGATCGTTTTACCCCCCTCTCTCTCTCTCTCTCTCTCTTTCTGTCTGTCCCTCTCTCTTTCCTCCCCCTCTCCATACATTCAGCAAACCATGAATCTAAACGCATGCATAGACGAATTAGCAGAATTGCGCACGCACACATGCACCCGTGCACACACACACACACACTACCTGGCAAACAGAAACACACACACACACACACACACACACACACACACACACAATGCACACACAAGAACAACTCCGGACAAATCGTGTATGCCCACAGCCGTGAGCTACCCCCCAGAAAATCCAATTTGGATTTCTCGCCAGGCTACCCACACACAACAAGGGCAATTACCGTGTTCATCAAATATTGTTGCCAACAATTTATGCCCATTATTTACTTTTCTCCTGGTCTCTGGCCGCTGATCGGATTCTCCCCGCAGAAAGTGCGCATCCGAACACAACGGTACAGATAATATATAGAAAGCCCGCCGACCGGCCCTTGCTGCCATGGGGGAGGTTTTTGCGACTTCCAATATTTGTGCATTCCAGTGTCGGTTGTGACAGCTAAGTTCGAGTTCCCTGCGTCGGTTGTGACAGCATGTGTCAGTGTGGCAAACCTATTTGTCCCAATTAATCGGCCGTAGATCTGATTCCGAACGCGGTAACTGTTGTTGAATTGTCATTAACTGGTCGTTAAGAAAGGATGGTGGCAATGCGGCATTAATCATTGCGTGTTTATTATTGCGTGTGCAGAATGGGTACATCCGTTCTGAATTTTTAAAAAAAACACCTAGCTTAAATAAAAATATAGCGCGCTATAAAACACATAAAATACCCGGCTGTCGCTGTGTTATGTGCACGTAAGAATTCAAATGTAGTTCAATGCTGACCTTAAGGTGTAGTTTAAAAGTAGCTTAAAAGTCGACAGGGTCGACTTCATTGCACCGGGTTTTATCCCATATGGTTCGGTCTTTTTTCGCAGCGCGGAAAGCGTCGCACACAGCACGAACTCCGTAGCTCTAGCGACGACCCACAGGGGTCTCCGAAAAATTTCACTCGTGAACCGAAAGACGCGGCCCGGAATCTAACCCACAACCTTCGGAACCTGAGTCAAACGGCTTGACTCTTCGCCACGGAGCTCCTTAAGGTGTGAAGTTTTATTTTAATTGTCCCGATGTGGGAATTTGCCGTGGGTCACTAATGTGATAGGGGCATCGCATTTGTATTCCTGTTTGGGGGATAGTTCATAAATAAACACACATGTATTGTTTGGCGAGAAGAAGGAAATAGAGACCATAGGACGCACTAGACAATATACAAATTTAAAGCCAAAGTTACAGACCGGGATTTGAACCTGTCACCTCCAAATGACGGAGCCTCGCTGCAGGAACAAGAGTACTTCGATGCATGACCAAACCAGACACCCCTATAAAATATGCCTTCATTAGCTAGGTCTATCATACACATGAACCCACGACTATGGAATGCGGACAGAATTCGCTTCTAACCATTGTGACAGCACTATAGGTTTCATAATCTGTGTATTAAACCAGTACAAGTCAACTACTGAGCGTAATCTTACCAAGAAATCAACATACAGCTGAAAGATGCTGGTGTGACAGCGATGTCCTGTAAAGGATATGCACACACACAAAAAGTCAAATAACGAACATCCAAGCATATCAGAATGTAATGCCGTGTTCAGTATATTCACGAATATTTAACAAGAGAAAGGATAGGTCGGTGTTATTTTCTGTTTTGGGGATGTGCGAGTGCTCCACCTTGTCCAATGGTGCCTCGTAAGCAAGCAGAGGGAGAGGTGCCTCTCGCTGCCCTATCCTTACTGAAAACTCAAAAACATACAGTGTGAATCCAAAGAAAATGAACCTATCGGAGGTTAACCGCCGACATAACAATCTCTCAATGTGTGCCTTCATGTCTAGTTCATCTATACAGGATCTCTTGCACTGCGTACTTCAGGAGATGCCTCCGTCTTCCCTTCTCCCCCACCCCTCCCAACATACACAAATTTCAGCACAGTGCACCAAAACCATAGCACCTGTTAGTACCCAAGCACGCTATACATATGCTGCGGGTTGTGTTCTGACTTACACATTTAATCTGAGCAGCCTGCCTCTTCTGTCTAATCTGTTCCATCCATAAATGCGGAGAGATTTGTTAAGTGGCACCGTGCACTCGAGTCCTCTATGTTTTTCGCCCTTATCCTGGAGGACTAGACATCCAATCCACTTCCCCATCTTCAGGACGAAGAATACCCAATTTTCTAGGACATAATTTTTTTAAGACTTTCACACGCCTTGAATAGTATCGGGCATACGGTGCTAACGCCATAATTTAACAGACCAATCGGCATTCCTTGAGCGATGTGCAGAATATAACGCCCGGCGCCTTTACCACCCAGGATAGTTTCTGCTATCAACTTTAGTCTGGTCAACCTGGGAACCAAGGTCAAGTTTCAAACCATTCCTGTTCTTATTTTACGAGAAGACAAATCGTCCCCATTAAGCTTTTCACCACGTCTCATCAAGTTAGTGCAGGACATCGTACATTGAAGCCATTCCGCCCCACGTGCTACACCATGGAAATGAGAGTTCAGCTGAGCCCGCGTGAGGTCTACCGGATGTCATGGCCGTACTCCCTTGACATTTTCATTCCTGGCGCCATGTAGCGGCTGACATAAAGCACATTTTCTGCAAATGTTAATCGCTCGAAATGCTCAAATATCGCTTCTTCTTCTTGTCTGCAAATGTTAATCGCTCGAAATGCTCAAATATCGCTTCCTCTTCTTCTTCTTCTTCTTCTTCTTCTTCTTCTTCTTCTTCTTCTTCTTCTTCTTTTCATCTCAAAACGGGACATGAGCCCTCTACCAAATTACGTATAGCCCAAAGTAGACTTGTCAGTCACAGGCTAGTTTTTGCAGCTACTTGTCTAGGCAGTCAGATAGGCTTAGTTAGTTATGGAATGACGACTGCGACGACGACGATGATAATGGTGATGATGACGATGATAATAATAATGATGACGAAGATGATGACGATGATGAAGACGGGATGACGATAATGAAGAAGGGATGACGATGATGATGAAGACGCGGTGATGATGATGAAGACGAAATGATGACAACAGTTGTGACGACTACGATGATGATGATGATGATGATGATGACAGCGATGATGATGATGACGGCGATGGTGGAGACGATTATGATGTGGATGTTGGTGTTGATAATGACGGGTTGTGACGACTATGATGACAGTGACAGCGATGATGATGGTAACTATGGAGACAACGATGTCAATGATGAAAACATAACAAACAGTATTCTCCGACAAACCTTATATCCAATAAATCTATACCTTCGAAGTCTTCTATTTCCCAGTACGCCATCAGACTTCAACTACTCTCTCCACATATATCATATGTACGCAAATCAATACCCGCAGACGTACTTCCAACGACATTGCGGCATTCCCGGCGACCGACATTCCAACAATAACATTGTCAGAGAAAACAAACATACCATAATTCTCAATCTTACTCGGGCATCTTCCCCCGCCCCGTTCACACAACGACAAGCGTAAATTAAAAATTCTATATGTACGCTTCAAAGCCCGGACAAATACGGTCTCTTGTTGCTGCAGCTATCAGAAATCCCCATGGCAAAACATCGAACTGTAAGACAGAATGCCCATTACATCTGGCTGGTTGGTTCCTCGGTGTGTAGCATCTATTTATACTGCTTGGGTTGTTTAAACAAGTGTTATCATTTAACCTGGGCATGTCTGCCTCTGGGCCTCGTCAGGGTGGCCTGAGAAGGATCTTCTAGCAGCGGTGCTGGGTGAAAGGAGAGGCAGGGAGGAGGTTCTGATGAACTCTAGAAGCCATGCTGAGAGAGAGGCATATATTTGCTTGATTAATTAAAAAACACCATACTGACATCGTGAAAATTTGAACAGCGAAGAACACTGTCTCATAAACAGAATGGTGCCTCGGAAATATGTCGGCCTTATGAAACGCCACAAATATTTGGAAAGAACAGTATCTCAAGGTTTGTTTCCTGAAAGTCAGGGGTCAACTAGGCCAACTAACGTGAAGATGGACACATTACTAAAGCCACGTTGGGGCATGAAAATGCACGAGGCAGAGGAATCGGTAGGGGTCCAGGATCTTTCAGGCAGGCCGTGATGGAAGCGACGTCCTGTACAGGACCGGCTACATGATTATAGATTTATACAGACTGGAGGAAAGAGTGTGAGTGGATGCGGGTTTCCATAAGTCGTTTTATTCGGGAGCCTGGTCTGCACCAGACATCGGTGTTTCCTTATGTCGAGGTAGAGGGTTGACCCCTACACCGGTCAGCTGGACTACAAAGTTAACATCACGTCCTAAATCCTAAGTAGATTAGAAGTCGGAGTGGGTTCGCCTGATAGCGAGGGACACTGGTAGTATGGAAAGCTAATCAACACGCAAAGATCAGTCCAGTGTACTAGAAGTAGAAGCAGGTGTATGGACTAGGCTTGAGTTCAAAGCGAGCGAACACCCAAAGAAAACGACACCTACCCAACTACCAGAGGGATGCCGGGTTGGTAAATGTGACATGGGCACGGTGGACGTCGTGCATCTTACCAAGACAACAGAGAGCCAACAATACCAGCTGAACGGGACGCAGAGGTGATTCCAAGGCACCAGGGCCGGGTTATATACTGGCCAAGACCTATTGACGCGTCCTCGTCGAGAGTCCTGGGCAACAGGTCCCTTCGGGGTCCTGGCTAAAGTCAGTAGGATCGCCGATTCCTCCGAAGTCGGAGAGTGTCTGCCTGTACGGCGAGGAACCACCATTCTGCACACCAATAAGCCAGACATGGGACAACGGATACTCACGCAAACCTCAGGTCCTGTATGACATCACACTGATGTTGGACAACAGGATGCCTTCATCCGACATACAGGACTTCGCGTTGGAGCTCAAGCCAACGAACACAAGCAAGCAAGCAACCAGCTGAACGAACTCTGGAACGATGCTGCATTGACAGACAGGCAGGCGTGTCATAAACTGCAAAGATATGCCTCTGGCTCGGTGTACAATGTAGATGGAAATGTGCGTGCGTGTGGCGGGTTGTGGGTGAGGTGGGTTGTAGGTGAGGTAGTATTTTATTAAACGATGTAAGCTTTAGAAACGACACCAAAATAACAACCATAGTCTGATCGATTTCACACGAAGGGATGTTACAGCGTGCTCGAATAGTGGATACAAAATTGGAACCTCACGTGAATGAGAGATGCACGTACACATAGAGGTGCCTACACTGCACAGTTGTACCAACACACACAGACACTTTTGTGGCGTAATAAATAATAGTAAAATACAGGAACAAGGCTATTGACAGACAGACAGACAGACGGACGGACGGACGGACGGACGGACAGACAGACAGACAGACAGACAGACAGACAGACAGACAGACAGACAGACAGACAGACAGACAGACAGACAGACAGACAGACAGACAGACAGACAGACAGACAGACAGACAGACAGGTCGTTGTAAATAAGTAACACCGACCCACTGACACTCTATACAGATGTGCATGGTGCAAGCCCCACATCTTCAGGCCCATTGACAATTATGAGTACTGTGGTCAATATAGGAGCTGATCCACGACTCTGATGATCGAGTGAGATGGCAGAACATGACCGCCCACGCTTACCGACATGGCACATGATGAATGGATGGTCAATATCACGGAAGCCGCCTTAACTTCCCATGAAATTGTCCTGGTACTTTTATTAAGCTGGTGCCGTCTGAGAGCACTTAAAAAGAAACCCTCGCTTCCACGTGAACTCGAACGCATGACCACTAAGCCGCTAGGCAATAGAGCCAGCCGTGGCGCTAACTGCGTTCCCAAAATAAAATAACGGGATCCATCAAATGCAGCCATCAGCATAAAACAATCAATTTCTGACAACATCAACAATGTTGCATGTCCTTCGTGGAACGTTTCGTTCAACCCCTGCTTGATTTTACATAAAACAACACCAGACAGTTCTCTTCGCGCAAGGCCTCCATTTACTGAAGGAAAGAAGAGTAAGAAAATCCTTGCAGATAATTGCCCATTAAACAGAACCGTGTCCTCATCAAACCATCTTCATCCAGCCAGCCATTAATCTACCGCTGGAGCTTTTCTATCCAAAGCACCAAAGCTACACTGGAGTATGTCGTCTGCAAACTACAGCCGGCATCGATCTAATTTACCAACAATAGCCCCCGTGCCGCGCTGCTCTTCCCAGAAGCCACCCAGTCAGACGAACTCAAACCCCCCTGTAAAAAATCACCCGGACAAACAGAATCCCACGTTACCAATCTCGCCCAGGCGACCAACATTAAACAATCCCTGGTGACCCTGGGTACGGGGTACGGTCGTCGGTTGTGAGAGCGGTTCTCAAAGAGATGCTTTCACACACGCTAAACGCCAACGGGGGGCGGACAAACAGGGGAAACCGCCGGTAACTATTAAGACAATATCGGGGACTGGGTGCTCGAGACTGCGCTAATTCAATCAAGAGAAAAATGATATTTTTCATCGGAAGAAGCGGGGTAATTTCAAGTTGGGATTCATTCGAGCCGCGTAGACGTGTCTCTACAGTCGGTTCTATAGATTGTACATAATTTGATCATGGCGGTGGTTGGTTGCCATGGTGAGCGTGGCCAATGTTGATATTCATGATGGCGTTGATGATAATATGATGATGACGACAGTGATGAAGAGGAATACGCTAACTATGAGGATTAGATGGATGCCGCTACGAAACGACAATGAACTTAGTGGTGGTGCGCACGAGTCCTCCGAATGTTTGGCAATCGTCTGAAAAGACTAGACGCAGGATCCACTACCCGTGGTTAGCAAACTTTCATTGTCTACTCCCACATTTTTAATGTCTCTTGGCCTCAAAAACTAGCTCACATGTCAAACTCTATCATACACCTATGTATGTAGACAGATAATAGTCATTGTATGCCTGCTTGCCTGTCTGCCCCTGTCTTGTCTATCTTTCTACATGTGTATTCTGTCCGTCGCTGTCTTGTCTGTCTTTCTATATGTGTATTCTGTCAGTCTCTGTCTTGTCTGTCTTTCTATATGTGTATTCTGTTCGTATCTGTCTTGTCTGTCTTTCTATATGTTTATTTTGTCCGTCTGTCTTTCTATAGTGTATTCTGTCTGTCGCTGTCTTGTCTGTCTTTGCATATTTGTATTATGTATGTATGTCTCTCTTGTCTGTCTTTAAATATGTATATTCCATCCGTCTCTGTCTTGTCTGACTTTCAAAATATGTATTCTGCCTGTCTCTGTCTTGTCTGTCTTTCTATATGTGTATTCTGTCTGCCTCTGTCTTGTCTGTCTTTCTACATGTTTATTCTGCCTGTCTCTGTCTTTCTATATGAGTATTCTGCCTGTCTCTGTCTTGTCTGTCTTTCAATGAGTGTATTATGTCTGTCTTTCTACGTGTGTATTCTGCCTGTCTCTGTCTTTCTATGTGTATTCTGCCTGTCTCTGACTTGTCTGTCTTTCTATTTGTGTATGCTGTTTGTGTCTCTGTTTTGTCTATCTTTCCATATCTGTATTCTCCCTGCCTCCCGGTCGTGTTTTGTGGGGTAAAACCCCCACGCCCCCGAAGCCACGAGTTTAGTGTGTGACCTGCAAAGTCCATTTGAAGTCCAACCACAAGTGGTTTGTCGAAGCAAAATTGCCTTGCTATCCCAGGAGACATCCCTACAACTCGGTGGAGCTCAGGACTGTCACAGTTGGTAATAGCGCAGCTATAACAGCTTCTAGCATAGCTGAATAGTTGGAAATTGTTCCATCGACGTATCCTCCTTAGCAATGTTGACGCAAGAACAGATAAGCAAACAGAGATTACCGGCTACTTTTGGGAATTCATTTCTTTCATTTGCCTGGGATAGTGTACTGGTGTGTGGCTGGTAGAGATTTACCAGCATACCAGCCCATGTGGACTGTCAACTGGGTGCTGCTTTTCAGTTGCACTGGGATGGAAATTAAATACGACGCTGATTCTTCCTATTTTTCTTCTTCTTCCTCTCATTGTGTTGCTTCTTGTAATCGAAAGTAAGCAAAAACGATGTTAATTCCTCCTCCTCCTCCTCCTCCTCTTCTAATACTCCTGTTACTGTTGCTTCTTCTGGAACGAAAATTAATCATTCTTCGCCGCCTCTTCTTCTTCCTTCTTCTGCCTATTCTTGTTCTTCTTCTTCTTCTTCTTCTTCTTCTTCTTCTTTATCCTTCTGCTTATCATCTTTCTTCTTTGGAGAGGAGGTCAGCATGGCCAAATGGATAAGAACGCGTGTTCTTAAACATCCGGTGTGCTCATGCCGAGGTAAGCGGTTCAAACCCTACACCAGACAGTTGGAGTAAAATGTTGTCCTCTCGTCCTTGACTTAGGGACGTAAATTACAAGTGCCTCTGAAGTCGGAGTGGGTTTTGCATGATGGCGAGGGACACTGTTAATAGGGAAAGCTAATCCACATGCAAAATTCAGTCCAGCACTACTAGAAGTAGTGTGTATAGACTACGCTTGAGTTCAAAGCCAGCGAGTGCAAACATCAACCTTCGTTTCCCCCTTCTTCTTGAACTGGCTACCCGACCTCAATACCCAATGTTGCCCCTAGAAAACACAGGGCGGATTGCCGAAAGCGTCGCACAAAGCATGAACTCCGTAGCTCCAGCGACGACCCCCGGAAGTCTCCGAGAAAATCGCACTCGTGAACCGAACAACGTTGCTCAGAAATAACCCTACAACATTCGCAACGCGAGGCAGGCGCGGCGACCACTTCAACGCGGAGATTCCCACGTTGAGGTAAACGGCGATGGCTGCGCTTCGGACGCTGCCTCTGTGGTAAAGGAGTTAAGGACACAATTCGTAATCCCGCATACCGCGTTCGAAACACAACTGCGAGCGATTTGGCAGCAGACCGCCTTACGTTGGGTTCCATTCAATGGTATGTGTGTCGGTCGTTCAGAAATCAATGGAAAACTACTGAACTGGTACAGGAATCACAAACAGTCCCCAAAATGCTGGAGTTGACTACTACGTCATGTAAAGGATATGCAGCTAAATTAACCGTGTGTAAGGCATACAACACTCACGGCGGTCGGACGTGATGTTTGCACGCCGTGAAGGTAAAAGACGTATTCAGGAATAGGATGACTCATTTGTTCACATGCTCGTGACGACAGGGCCAGGTGCGGATGTCTGTCATGAGATGGGCATCGCCAGCTGCCGTGTTGCAGGAAGATAGAGGGTGGAAGATAACAGTGACGATTCAATGTGATTAATAGGAGGGTGGAGGGAGAGAGAGAGAGAGAGATAGAGAGAGAGAGAGAGAGAGAGAGAGAGAGAGAGAGAGAGAGAGAGAGAGAGAGAGAGAGAGAGAGATGTGAGTCTTAAATGACTCGAAGGGAAGAGAACAAGGAGAAGGCAGAGAAGCAAATACCTGGATGGCTTGGCCGCGTGGCATGGTCGAGACAAGAACACTGAGCTGATCCACGACTCTGGTGATCGAGTGAGATGGCGAATATTACCATATGCCCAATATGAAAACAGTCGCGTAAACAGAGATGTAATGTCATCAGAAACAGACATCTTATCAGCAAGAGCCATGTGACCAGTTTGAGTCACGTGGTCAGTAAGAACCATGTGATCAGTTCGAGTCACGTGATCAGTAAAAGCCACGTGATTAGTCACAGTAATCTATATATATAAAAGACAATGTATGTATGTAGGAATGTATTTGATGCGTTCGATAACGTTCCATCCGATTGAGATGAAATTTTCTACATGTTTTCTTTTCATTCCCGTGCACCCAACTGTCATAGTTTGTTAGTGTACAATCAGCTATTTACTTACTAAAATTTAATATTTTAATTTACATTATCATTTATATATGTCGAGGGGATTTAACTTACGGAAAGTTATTTCAAGGAGCATAACTTTTAATAGCATTGCTATATATTTTATGTATAGATGTTTGCATTGTTTTCAAAGGTTTATAAACTCTTTGTCTACAGTTATTTACAGGCATATGCGTTATAATAAATAATGATATAATCTTTAAGGTATTTTCAAAGTTTTCATAAAAATAATGCATCTATTTAAATAGTGAAAATTTTCTAACTGATCTTTGTATGTTTAAAGAAGTTATCTACAGTCATGTAGGTGATTAAAAACAGTTTTCATTAAAAATAATTGATGGTGTGTGGAAGGACATTCTTAAGTTAATTTTTTTTTGTTATATGAATTTAATGAGACGTTCCCCGTCAGGAGCTGGGCGAAGCCGCGCTGGGTCAGATAGATAGACAGACAGACAGACAGATAGTCGGGAACGGGAGCTTATATGACTACTTATATGAATTAAATGAGATTCTCCCCATCAGAGACTGGGTGAAGCCGGGCCGTGCCAGACAGACAGACAGACAGACAGACAGTTGGGAACGGGAGCTTATATGACTACTCATATGAATTAAATTAGATGCTCCCCATCAGGAGCTAGGTGAAGCCGGGCCGGGTCAGACAGACAGACAGACAGATAGATCCCAGCCAGGGATTGGGCGAAGCCGGGCCGGGTCAGCTAGTCACGTGATCAGTAAAAGCCACGTGATTAGTCACAGTAATATGATCAATAAGAGTAACTGTGTTTGCGCGCTGGTAAGCGCGTGAGCCTGCGCGCACGAAATTATATTCTGGTAAAGCAAACTTCTTATTTTCCCCACTGCAACACTGAGAGCCACGGTAGCGCGTGTCTGCAGTCCCGGTAATCTCGCGTTCGAATTTGTACTGTCCCGATCCCCCAGGTCGAGCCACCTATCAATGGATAGCCCCACATGTTCGGAGAAGTAGAGGAGGTCGGCGAGATACCAGCCACTTCACCTACGATATGTCAAATGGTCTATAAACATGTGAACGAGCACCATATACCAAACACGCCTCACGGGTGTGTAAACGTATCCTCTACTTTAATCACGCGCGCACAAGGTCACATCTATGCCGACAACCCAACTTATCCTTTTGTACACTTTCAGCCTGATAACTTATATAGGGTGCATTTTTTAAAGGCTATGGGGTTGTTAAAAATATTGCCGTTCCAAGGTTTGTATTCACCCTCTGTGGAGGTCATGCAACATCGAAGTTAAATACAAAACTTGGAACGGCAATATTTTCAAAAACCTCATGGTTATTAAAGATAAACCCTTTATATTTAGTAATTCTGCCAGAGGGTTTGAATCCTCGGTAAGTTGACGGTTTTGTTTTGGGTGGCGGGAAAACAAGGAAAACCCTAATCTATACAATTCGCGGCGGCCTTAATTCCTCAGACTTAGACCCCCATGTCTCACACCGCAAGGTACCCAGGCAGTACGACAGATACTGAAGTAAATGACTATTTTATACGTATTTTGGGTGGGGACATATTGTGCTCAATCCATATTTTCAGTAGATCTATTGGCACACGGTAGGCGATTTGGCCGGTATCACGTTGGCCATCTTTACTTCCAAAAATAGTATGGGTACCCATTTCAGGGTGGGTCAACCTGAAATCCCGTGTCAAGTTTACAAATCAGCTTTCGATGGGGATTCAAACCCAAGACCATCCGGTCTGCATGCGAGCGTCTAGCCACTACACTACTGCAGCTCTCGACAACATATATTCATCTCTCTCTCTCTCTCTCTCTCTCTCTCTCTCTCTCTCTCTCTCTCTCTCTCTCTCTCTCTCTCTCTCTTTACACCCCCCCCCCTTATTTTTGTTCTCTCAGCTATGTGGTGGAACCCCTCCATGACTGAAAGCTCTACACGACCCATGACAAAGAGATTGCAAATCTGACGCGCTGCCGGATATTGCCAGAAATGCAAATCTCAGTGATAATGCGCATGTGCGTGCCTCCATGGTTGTAAATTTATAAGTCGGTCAGACGGTTTGTGTTATGTCTCTCTGTGCTTTGCTGCACTCAAATATTCGAAATTGTAAGTTTCCGGGAACATTTAAAAGGTATATATTAGGTACGTTCATTTGAAACCCGTTCCAATGGCTTTTTTTAAACGAAAGAATGAAAGAATGGCTCCAATTACCACCACCCCACTCCTGCATCCAATCAACGATCCCCCCTCCCAATTCCTACCCCTAATCATCGACAACCATCACTGTTGCCTCCAATCACCACCCCCACCCCTCCCCCAATTACCTACAACCCCACTCCTGTATCCAATCACCAACACCTCCACTCCCTGTCCATAATCACCCACGCTGTACCTCTGGCAGTCTCCATTTCGCCGCTGACCGTTAATACGACTACCCTCCTGCAGTTATGACACCCGGGGCGTCGAAGTTAGGAACAGAATGCGCTAATGGGTGAAGGCAATTGATTTGGCTGTTAGGCGGCGTTAGGCTGCAGTCGCACCAATATAACATGACTCAGCTACGCGGAAAGCTGTAAAAGATGATTGGGCTGTCACGGGACGTGAGAAATGTGTGATTAGTATTGCTGTTTCATTAGAAGAAGGACATATTACAAGTGGGACTATAGGAAGGGGATCTGGATTGAAATACAATTTAGGTACCAGTTTCTTTCTTCCGTAATTCTTTTCCGTCGCGTGGAGTCAGCCTACAAGTGCAATTTGGTTTCCTGAATGAATTGTACGGTGTTCTGCAGATTGTCAAGGCTTCTGTAGAGTTTGAAGTCCAGTGTTGTTTCATCTGGACATTGAATAACTGTACTTGGTTGGGGTGCTTTTCTATATGTACATACTGCTGCCGGTTTTCCCGTTAGCTGTGCGCCTCCAGTAATGCTCTCTCTCTCTCTCTCTCTCTCTCTCTCTCTCTCTCTCTCTCTCTCTCTCTCTCTCTCTCTCTCTCTCTCTCTCAATTTGCCTGCTTCATAACATGGTAATATGCACTGTTTATGTTCACAGCATTCATTTGACAATGTCTTTAATCTATGTGAATGTAACAAGCGCAATAGATAACTGATGTGCGAAAGATGACTGGTTGGAAGGGCCGAATGTAAGAAGGGTCTGCGCGCCAAATTTGTGACGGCCAGTTCTCTCTCTCTCTCTCTCTCTCTCTCTCTCTCTCTCTCTCTCTCTCTCTCTCTCTCTCTCTCTCTCTCTCTCTCTCTCTCGTTTCTTCATGTCTATGATGAGTAAAAGCTACAACAGTGTTTCGATCCCGCTGGTACTTGTCATTTTTCGGATCAAGCACTATTCTGAACGCTTCTGCAAGTATTCCATGGCGTTTCACATTGTCTATATTATGGAAAGTTTAAACTGGAAAGCCGGTCTCTCTGGCTGTGGGGTTACAACACTTTCTCTCTGTAATCCCGTTTATCACGTAGAGTCTCGTAGCGGAGCGAGAGCTGAGGCGGTTCGACCCCCGCTCGTGACTTGCGGGATACTGAGCCGGCCGCTCAGAAAGCAATGGCAAACTACTGAGCGTAATCTTGCCAAGAGATCAACATACAGCTGAAAGATGCTGGTGTTGACAGCTAAGTCCTGTAAAAGGATATGCTAAAAAAAAAAAAATATTATGGAAGGAACATTGGTCAGATGTATCAGTCCCCCTGATTAAACGGTCGGTTGTACTTCTTCTTCTTCTTTCGTTCGCTTGAAATATGTCTATATCTGCAATGTCGTCTCTTGCATGAATTGAACTGTCTTTTTCAGTTCACACAGTGGTCCATAGAGTTTATCTTCCACTGTTCGTCTCTCTAGGCCAGAAGGTTTGCCTAGATATGTTATATTTTGGGCAGTCTTGGAGTATGTGCTCTGCTGTCTGCGACGCCAATCCACATGTGCACATGGCTGTTTCACCAATCTTGAATTTTGTATACATGTGGTTGCGTAATCTATTGTGTCCTGTTCTGAGGCGCAGAATAATGACTTGTTCTGGTCTGTCCATAACGTGGTAGTCATCTTGAGCAGGTTTTGGTGGCTTTCTGACTGATTTGATCATTCTTTTCTTTTGGTGGTATGTAACGGGCACATCAGGCTGTTCTTCTTTGGCTCCTTCCTTAGCCAATTGATCAGCTCTGTCGTTTCCGGGTACTCCACAGTGGGATGGTATCCACTGTATGGTGACTTTATGCTGACTGCCAAGTTCAGAAAGTAGTGTCCTTAGTACTGGCAATTTCCCAGAGAGGAGCGCCTCGAGTACTGATTTTGCATCTGTCAGTAGCACCACAGGTTGTGTACCATTGCTGTTATTTAGTAATTTCTCTGTTGCTATCTTGATTGCCTCAATTTCGGCATCATAGTTATGGCAGTACTTTCCTGTCGGTACTCTGGCTGTGTCCCTAGTATTATTTGGGTATTCTATGTACACTCCCGCTCCTCCATTTCGAACAGCATTTTGTGCTGACCCATCTGTGTAGACTCGGATCCAGAGGTCCTGTGGGTATTCTTCATCAAGGAAGCTGAGAGTGGCTGTTCTGCGCAGCACACTGTTCTGTTCTTCCTTGTCAAATATTCCTCTCACTTTTGTCTGGATTTTTAACGATAGTCTATGCTCATCTTTCCATGGAGTTCGCTCTGGAATAGTTGTTAGGGGGATACCAACTGTGGGCAGATCAGTGGTTTCTCTGCAGAGTCGTTTGGCCTGGTGGATAAAACTACTTCTTTTCAACCGCCCCATAGCTAGGTTTTCAAATCTGTTCTTCATAGGGTGGCCTGGCAAGCTGAGGAACTTTTCTGCTTGTATTAGCGTTTTCGTATCTCTGCGCTCACTCAGTGCCTGTGTCCTTCCCATCTTCTCCATTTCCACTATAGGGGTTGATCTCATCCCTCCTGTGGTGACTCTAAGTGCTTGATTTTGCACCTTGTCCAGCTCTTGTAGTGTGGTTTTTGATGCTGAACACCACGCAGTTGACCCATATTCCAGGTGTGGTCGTATGCTCTGTTGGTAAACTTTGCTAAGTATTTTCGTACTGGCTCCCCATGTGGTTCCACTTAGCTTTCTCAGAATGGCTATTTTCCTTCTGGCTTTAGCTACTGATTTGTTGATGTGCTTTCTCCATGTCAGCCTGCCATCAAATGTTACTCCAAGGTATGTTGGTTCTTTATCATCTCTTAGGGGTGTTCCATTTATCTGGATGATCCCTGCCTTTTGTTTTGGAGAAAGGGTAAATAGGGTGGTGCTGCACTTGTCAGTGTTTATGCTGACACACCATCTATTTGCCCATGCAGCAAATGTATCTACAGCTCTTTGTAGCAATCTGGTGGCCACTGATGCATATTCATTTGTGCTCCATAGAACCAGGTCATCGGCGTACATTGCCGCTTTAATTCCATGCGGTAGGTGAGCAACAAGATCATTGATGAAGATTAGAAAAAGTGTGGGGGACAAGACTCCGCCCTGGGGGACACCGTGACGCAGTAGTACTTTCTTGCTCTTGAGTCCGTCTATCTGTACTCGGGCTCTTCTGTTGTGCAAGTATGCTTTCACCCATTTGTACATTCTTCCATTGACTTTGCAGTTTCTCAGTTTCTTCATCAGACCTTCTTTCCAGACTTTGTCAAAGGCTTTCTTCAGATCTATCCATGCTGCAAGCACCAGCTTCTTCTCTTGGAATGCATCCTCAATTTCTTGAGAGAGGTAGGTTGTCTGATCTTCCGTAGAGTAGCACTGCCTAAAGCCAGCCTGCTGTGGCACAAGGATGTTTTTACTTTCAATGTACCACTGCAGTCTGTGATTGATGATGCGCTCCAGTGTTTTGCAGAGACAGCTGGTGAGGCTAATTGGTCTGTAGCTGGAGGCAATGGAACCATCTTTCCCTGATTTTAGGAGGGGTATCATGATTGCTTCTCTCCAGGCTTGTGGAACACTGCCTAAGGTCCAGCTGTTATTGAAGATCTGCAACAGCTTTGTTTTGGCCTCTGTTCCTAGGTTCCTGATCATTTCATTGGAGATACCATCAGCTCCTGGTGACTTTCTCATTTTCAGTTTTGATATGGCTAGCTCCAGTTCGCTGATTGTGATGGGTGCCTCCAGAACCTCACGTACTATTTCCTTCTGTCCTGTATGTTGTCGTTTCTCTCGAATCTCTTGTTGTTTCTCTGGACTAATTTTGATATTGTTATCTTGTGCGAATGAGTCCGCAAAATGGTCAGCTGCTTGCTTTCTTGTTAAGATTTTTCCATCTTTATGTAGCGCAATTTTTGAGTTTCTCCCTGTGCCCTCGTCATTAAGCTGTTTTATTAGCTTCCACAATTTCCTTGTGTCTCTTTCAAAGTTCAGAGACTCTGTTTTCTCCTGCCAGCTTTTCCGTCTAGCCTGCAGCTTGGCCCTTTGAAATTTGGCTTTTGCGTGCTGGAATTTATTGTGGTGCTCTTGGCTGGGTGTGGCCTCTGCTTGCTTTCTACACACTTCCACCTCATTATGCAACTGTTCCAGTTCACTACTCCAGTAGGGTTTATATTGTTTACGGGCTCCTCTTGGTACTGTTTCTTGCGCTGCCTGTAGCATGCATTTCCCAAACTCTTCAACTACTTTATTTATGTCTTTCTCAGTGTTCAGGTTTCTAACCAGTATGCTGGTGCGATGCTTGTACATTGCCCAGTCTGCTTTCTTGTAGTTCCACCTCGAGAGGGTGCTGCTTTCACTTAGAAGCTCATTTTCTACGGTTAGAAAGACTGGCCGATGGTCACTGCCACCAAGTTGTTTCCCAACAATTCGTGTAATGTTCCACTCCAGGTCTGGTGAATGAAAAGCCAGGTCAGGTGTAGTTGTAGAGTGCCATGATCTCGAGTAGAAAGTATGTGGGTCGGACGGCTTGTTAATCAGGATGAATCTATTCTCATCCTGCCAGTCTTCCAGTCTCTCTCCTCTCTGGTCCATGTGATCATAGCCCCAACTCTGCGAGTGGCTGTTGAAATCACCACACACAATCATTTTTTCTTTTAGTGGTAGTGTGTCCAGTGCCTGTGGGCGGTCACTTGGACAGTAGTAATTGATCAGATGTAGGTCTGTATTACCTGTCTTAAGTTTAAGTGTCTGATACTCAGCCCCTTCCATGTAGACTTCAATTTGGGAAGCCATGATGTTATTTTTTACAAGGGTCAGTATCCCACCTTTTCGCCTGTCCTTTCGGTCAGATCGGTAACACTGGTAGCCTCTGATTTTGAAGGCTATATTTTCATTGAGGTGAGTTTCTTGCAGGCAACATATGCTTACTTTTTCTTGGTCCAAGATGTTTTCTAATTCTATTTTTTTGTTGCTGACTCCCTCCGCATTCCAGTGCATTATTTTAAGTCTTCGTTTGGTAAGGCCAGTCATCCTATTCTCATGTCCCCTGGCTCCACAGGACATCTGAGAAGGACCTCCAGTAGTTGGGGTTGGACCCTTTCGAGACATAGGGCCCGGCACTGCACCTGCCTGGGGGTCCAAAGCAGGGCGAGCACCATAACGATTAGCAGTAGTCGACATATTCCATTTTGCGTGATTGCGTGGCATCCTGATTTCTGTGGTGCGCCTCTTGGCTGGTTGCCTCCGACTTCAGCACCTTTCTTTGCTAGAGCAGACTGTGGTCTCACTCGAGTGTAGATGTGTACGCGCGCACACACCTGTCTGCGCATGCATGTACGTGCATACACATCTAGAGCATACTGGTTATTTTCAGGCGCCAGAGATTCGCCGTCGCCCCTTCTCCTGTTAGTTTAAACAGGTCCGCCGCGTGAAGGCCAGGAGTTGGACTTTTGCTGCATAGGTTATGTATTCACGAGCCATTGAGGTATTTAAGCAATGTTGGGCGCTCACCCCAACACCGTGCCTCGGCTACATACAGCAACATTTGGAACCCGTCGGTTGTACTGACGGAAGACACATTAACTAATCATACATCCTGAGTAAAGATTATTTGACAGCCCGCTGTTTACACTTTCTGGTTGACTTACGCAAGACGCGTTAACTAATCATCATCATCATCATCATCATCATCATCATCATCATCATCATCATCATCATCATCATCATCATGCGCAATGATAAACGTGGGCGGTCATGTTTCATCATCTGACGCGATCACCAAAGTCGTAGATCAGCTCAGCGTTCTTGTCTCGACCATACCACGTGGCCAAGCCATCCAGGTATTTACTTCTCTGTGACATCCCCTTGTTCTCTTCCTCTCAACCTTGCCAGTTATCACCATGTTCTCCAATTTATTTCTTCCCATAACGTAAACAAAACATTGTGACTGTCTACGTCTAATTTCTGTAACGGTTTACACTTGTTTCTTTTAGGAATTGGTCCATGGTTTTCTGTTTGTCCGTGGGATTCCTGGCATTTTCCTCAGAAACCACATTTCCACAGTCATCAGATATTTTTCAGCTGTCTGCTCATTGTCCACGCTTCACATCCGTACAAAAGTACAGGTTCTAAGCACCTAATCATACCTCGTGTGTAAAGATTATCTGAGGGTCCGCTGTTTAAACTTTCTGTTGTACTGACTCACATCACCAACAAGGCCCGCAGTGGATTTTCATCGAATATTGTCCTCCTGGCACACGTTTTAATCAGGGTATTTATGTATCAAACCCAGACGCACAATCGTATCCTGACAGCAAATTATGCTACGGGGTACTTCATTGTACATTGCACTCTCACACAACTATGTTATTAGTTGTGTTTTTCTTTGTATATTTGTAATGCCATGGACGCAGCAACCAGGCCATTACCTGCTATTTAGGTGTGTATTTGTATTGTACACATTGGGCAACTAGGGTTAGAATTTCACGTAAGAAAATTGATATTATGATAATCTCCAGCTCGAAAGACATACCATAATGTGCGAGTCGTAACTTCCACATAAATGGGAAAATTCTTCAACACGTGAATCGGAACGAACTATTTCTGAATGGTTACAACATCTGAGAGAAGGTGTCTTGTAGAGTAGAGATTAGGACAAGAATCGCTAAGGCCAAGATCGTATTGTAAAGAAGAGATTGGAACAAGAATCTATATGGCAAAGTTAGCCTTGTTGAGAGGAGATTAGAACAAGAATCGCTATGCCAAAGGTAGCCATGTAGCGAGGAGATTAAACCAAGAATCGCTATGACAAAGGTCGCTATGACAAAGGTCGCTTTGTAGAGAGGAGACTAAAACAAAAATCTGTATGCCAAAGGTAGCCTTGTAGAGAGGATATTTGAACAAGAATCGCTACGGCAAAGGCTGCCATCTGCAAGATGGAAAACATGCCGACCAATTTTTAAGAAAAAAATGTCAATGGCAATGAGAAAAAACGTGTTAAGTGCTATATAGAACCTATACTGTTATATGAATGTGAAACATGGACCGTGGGCAGACAAGATGAGAAACGTCTGATGGCAGTGGAAACGTCGTTTCTGAGAAACATGCAAAGCATTTCTTGGGAGCGGGATAAACGCCTTATTATTCTGAATGTGGTAATTTGACATTGTACAGTTATATATATATATATATATATATATATATATATATATATATATCTTCTTCTTCTTCTTCAGCATTCCGAGCCATTGAGGTTCTTTGCTGCAAATACAATCTGTCTCCATTCGTCTCTCTGGTGGACCTTCTCTTGCCAGTCGTTGATTCCAAGTGCTTGTAGGTCTGTATGTATATTATCTCTCCACCGCCTTCTTGGTCTACCTCGGGGTCTACGGTCATTTATTTCCTGAGTGTAAGCGAGTTTTGTTTCCCTATTATCTTCCATTCTTTCTATATGCCCCAGCCATTGTAGTCTATTAGCCTTCATGATACCAGTGATTAGCGGGGACTTAAACAAATCATAAATGTCTTTGTTACTTCTTCTTTTCCACTCTCCACTTTGTGTATCCCTAATGGGTCCAAAGATGCGTCTTAAAATTTTGTTCTCAAAGGTTTGTAACAAGGCTTCGTCTCCTTTCGTTGTACTCCAGGTTTCAGAGCCATACAGCACAACTGGTCTGATCAGTGTTTTGTATATTGTGATTTTGGTGTTACGAGATAGCGCCTTTGATTTTAGTAGATGTTGTAGTGCATAGTATATCTTATTTCCAGAGTTGATTCTAGTTTGTATTTCTTCCCTTATGATGTTGGAGCAGTTGAAGATTGTACCCAGGTATTTGTATGTTTCCGTTCTTTTAATGGTCATATTATCTATTTGTATGTGGCCAGAGTTTTTAGCCATTCCGTCTCTTGAAATTACCATATATTCTGTCTTATCTTGGTTGATAACCAGCCCCATCTGTTGGGCTTTTTCCTTTAAGTGAGTCAATATTTCTAATGTCTTTTGTTCACTTTGCCCTATAATATCTATATCATCTGCATAACCAAGCAGCTTGGATGTTCCTCCAATATCACATTCCTCCTTTACCTTCCTTACAACTTTCTCTAGAGCCAGATTGAAGAGTAGCGGCGATAGTGCATCACCCTGTTTCAAGCCAGACGTTATTTGGAAGGGGTCTGATTTCCTGCCTTTATATGTTACTATATTATAAGTATCTTCCATGCATAGTTTGGTCATGTTAATTAACTTCCTTGGTATTCCAAATTCCTGCATAACATTCCATAGACTATTCCTATGGACACTATCATAAGCCTTTTTAAAATCCACAAAAATGTTATGGAGATCTCTTTTATATTCCCAATGTTTCTCGGCTATTTGTCGTAAGATAAATATCTGATCTATTGTTGATCTGTTTTGTCTAAAACCCGCCTGGTAGTCACCTAATATGTCTTCTGAATATGGTTTTAGTCTATTTAGTAATACTGCGGATAGTATCTTATAGCTTGTGGACAGTAGTGATATTCCTCTATAATTTCCACATTGGAACTTGTCTCCTTTCTTAAAGATAGGTATCAATAATGACTCTTTCCAGTCATGGGGTAATTCTTCTGTCCTCCAGATTTTTATTATTAGTTCGTATAGCTTTAGATGTAATGCATGGCCACCTGCCTTTATAAATTCAGCAGCAATTCCATCAGTCCCAGTTGCCTTATTGTTTTTAAGTCGTGTGATTACATATAGGATTTCTTCAAATGTAGGTTCTTCAATTTGTGGTTCGCATGTTAGAACCTCTTCCTGTGGGAAAATGTTACTTGGAGCTTCACAATTTAGTAATTCAATAAAATATTCTTTCCATGTGTTGCACATTTCTTCATTGGTATTTATCATATTCCCATTTTTGTCTTTTAAACCATATGTGTTTTGTTGGTGCCCTCGTTTCATTGACTTCAGTACTTTAAAAAACTTTCTGGATTCATTTTTCTGGTGATTAGTTTCCATATCTTTGATTATATTACTCATATATTCTCGCTTCTGCTGTCTGACTATTTTTGTAGCCTCTTTACATTCATTTCTATAATGCTCTTCCTTTTGGATGTTATTGATGTCATTTAACCATACATGTCTGGCATTCTTCTTCTTAGTGACTGCTTCTTCACATTTTTGATTGAACCATCTGTTCTTTCTATGCGTGGTTGACACACCGAGACCTTCTGCGGTAGATTGAAGTGTATTCTTGATGTTCAACCAAGTTTGGTCAACGCTTTCCTCCAAAGGGTTTTGAAAAGTTTCAAGTTTACATTTTATTTCATCTGTAAATTTCTCTTTGACTGTAATGTCTTGTAGTTTTTCTCTGTTATATGTTGGGTGTAATCTTTGTAGTTTAGTATAGAAAGCTCTCTTAAGTTTTATTTTAAATTTTGCTCCAACGAGGAAATGGTCACTGTGGCACTCAGCTCCTCTATAACTTCTGACTTGCTGTATGTTTGATGCATTTCTGTTGTTAATTAAAATGTGATCTATTTGATTATAGGTTCTCTTGTCACATGATTTCCAAGTTTGTTTGTGTATATCCTTTCTTTGTAGTCTGGTACTGCTAATCTGCAGTCCTTTGGCTTCTGCCAGGTTGATGACTCTCCATCCATTATCATTTGAAGTTGTATGTAGGCTTTCCATACCGGCCACTTTTTTATTAGTTTGCTCTCTACCTATTTTTGCATTGAAGTCTCCCAGCACAATCAGGATGTCCTGTTTGGGGGTTTCTTCTATGACATCTTCCAGATCATTATAAAAGTCTTCTTTAATATCATCTTCTTTCTCTTCAGTAGGTGCATGTACATTAATCATCGTTATATTTTTCCATTTACCTTTTATTCGTAATTTACTAATCCTGTCATTAAAAGCTTTAAAGTTTAAAATGTTCCCCCATAACTCTTTTTTGATGACAAATCCTGTTCCTAATTCATGTTTATTTTGGGTGTTTCCTCCATATATTATAATCATTCCATTTTGCTCTAAAGTACCCTCTCCTGGCCACCTTATTTCTTGAATTGCTGTGATATCCATTTGATATTCAACCAGCTCCCGGGTTAGTTCTTCGGCCGCTCCAGCTCGATATAGTGTCCGTACATTCCATGTTCCAAATCTCAAAAGTCCTTTAACGTTCCAAGGTCGTTGTCCAGATAAGTCAGTATTTTGTTTTCCCCTATTGTCCAGAGTCCACTGATTGGTTATTAGCCTTCTTCATACGTTTACAATTTGTTCATTCCAATTTCCACTGACGATGACCTTCGGGTGACAGACGGCATCCCCCCGGCTAGCACTGCTTCCGGTGCCTCGTTGTGACCGCCTGATTACGTCTCGGGTTAGTATCATCTCCCAGTTTGACAACAGTTTCAAAAGAATTATATAGCCAGTTAACCCGGTCAACAAATGCTCGCAAAAGTCGGATGTGTCGGCCTAACGGCGCAAGAACGCGGTTCTGCTGTAAACAAGCACAACGCAATCACATCCGAAAGAAAAAAAACTCCGGATGAAAGCAGAAGAGTCTTAATCCTTAGATAACCATTCCGATAACTCGGATTAGTTTTTCACGATAAACCCAAAGACGAAAACGGAAAGGTTTGTTTTATTAACCTATTCAGTGCCACACAAAAAGTTTGGACCAAACAAAATCGGCTGGCGGGAAATGGTTTGTTTCAGTTTTACTAAACGTGTTGTTAATATAATAGCAGACATGTTTTGTAATGCAATGACAACATCTCGGCAATGTATAAGCCAATGGCATGCCACAGGAAGTCATTTAAGACGATTAATCATCCCGTGGCAGTTAATTGGTTAATGAACGGACACTCGTCTGCCGACCGGGTGGTTAAGGGTTAGATCTGCACCTGAACTGTTTGGATATTTGTGGGCATTGGCCTGATTGAATTATTGCCATTGCGAAGGTAGCCTTTTGCAAGATGAAAAACATACTGACCAATAAAAAGATATCGATTGAAACGAGAAAAAGAGTGTTGAGGGGATACATAGAACCTATACTTTTGTATGGATGTGAAGTGTGGACAATAAGCAGTCAAGCTGAAAAACAGCTGATGGCTGTGGAAATGTGGTTTTTGAGGAAAATGCAAAGAATACCATGGACAGACAGAAAAACCAATGAACAAGTCCTTCAAGAAACAAATGAAGTTCGTAAACTGATTAGAGACATTAGACGTAGACAGTCAAACTTTTTTGGGCATGTTATGAGAAGAAATGAATTGGAGAACTTGGTGACAACTGGCAAGATCGAAGGGAAGAGACCAAGAGGAAGATCGAGAAGTAAATACCTGGATGGCTTGGCCACATGGCATGGTCGAGACAGGAACACGGAGCTGATCCACGACTCTGATGATCGAGTGAGATGGCAGAACATTACCGCCCACGCTTACCGGCATGGCACATGATGGAAATGGACCCGATTCCCGAGTCATCATCTCATGTCATCTTGTTCCTCTTGTAGCTTGCGCTGGCGAGGTGAAGCATAAGCAGCAGGCTTTCTGAACGTGAAGCCAACGTTTAAGTTCACGTAAAGGCTAATGCAGGGTTGAACCACCTACCCCGCCACCAGTGGACCGGAAGTTTCAAAGTGAGGCCCTTATCCTTCCGACCAGGTCGACGTCTATGTCACTGTAATCGTATAAACCAGGGGTGGGCAAACGTTTTGTGCGTAGGGCCACATTGACAAATGTAAAGCTATTGGGGGGCCGCATATATATTATGTCCACTTTGTTTACAGCAACCTATCACAATAAGTAATTATGAATTATTTATAGGTTATTAAACAGTATGAATAACTAATTATTGCAATAATATAATAGTAGAAAATTAAAAGAAATTTTATCAAAATGTTAAAATAATCATAACGGTACATGAAATTCTGTAAAATTCAACAAGATAACTTAAAAACGAAGCAATATTTTTGTTAATTTCTAAATGCCCCCGAGGGCCGCATAATATCAATTGCTAGCCGCATGCGGCCCGCGGGCCGTAGTTTGCCCACCCCTGGTATAAATAAACCATGACAGAATTAATCAAACAACGAAAGGGATATATTTCCGCAACCCTTTAAAGCCATTTCCTAATACACATGTACAGCAGGCGCAGAATAAAGCGTCGTGAACCGCAGTACTCCTCGGGCCATATTTGTGATTCGGACCGTAATCATAAAAAAACTTCTCCCGTCTTTCGCCCAAAGAGACAATGTCGCCAATACAGTGATATTTTATCATCGGTGAAATAACATCCTTGCGCTTATTTCCTCAACACAATTTCCAGGTTCGTTTTCTGTCCGCGTGTTTATTTATGTAGACTCTGTGTTTTCCCAGACGGACAAAGTAACCTTTCGCTCCGATAGCAAGTGGAATTTCAGATTTCCCGCTGGAATTGTGAAATTCTATCACAGAAAACCATCGCTCATGTTGTGGGGACCGAGATAAGAATGCCGTTGTATTCTCTAACGGCATCACCAAATGTATGTTATCAGCTATAACATGAAACATAGGGTGTTCTCGTGTGGCCAGTAGCGCTATGGTCTCATCTGGTGGACATTGCACAGCTTTGCAGCAGAGCTGTCAGAATTCAATTTCTAGCTGAAGATTTCTTGTGACAAAACACAGAAGCGGTCGTCAAACTTCATAGCTTAATTCCATAAATGCTCGCGAATACCATACGTAAGCAAACAGCAAGCAAATGGTCATTTGTCTATTATCCCGATCGCTTTCAACCTCATAAGAGAAGTTATAATTAGGGCCCATCCCAGTCTCATATTACTAATCCTGAGACGAAACCACTCACACTTCGGAAATTCATTTGAAAAGGACTGTAGTTCATAGAAAGTAATGGCGTGTAATAATTGGCAAATTATATATAACAATACAGAGGCAAATTGTTCAGTTGGAATTCTATATAGCCGGGGAATAATATAAATACTCAAATGGCCCCTGGAAAGATTCCCCTTCCCTACTATATAGAGATCTTTCGCCTACCGCCACAAACTTGAGACCATAACCAACAACTATCGGTCGACTGCTTGCTAGTTCAACCCGTAAGATGATCACATGGTTTTACTTTCCCATGTTGCGGACCCACACGAATATTCCACATTTCCCAAAGATGATTACCGGAGAGACGTCAAAAATTTCGGAAAGAAAGTCGATGAATGAAGACAGTGTCATGGAGGAATATTATCCGCAGGGTTGATCCAGAAAACCAAAGGCCGAGATCTGCGGTGAAACATGAACGCCTATGCCAGCTAGCAAGGCACTTTATTACGATGATGATCCCTAGACTAGGACAGGAGTTGTGCTAGTGGGATCTAAAGTATTTATAAATGCATTTCTTGTATTTTCCTGATGACTTCAAGGTGTCCACAGAGATATAAGCGCGTATTACATAGTTAAAGTTAGTTGCATGTCCTATACAGAACGTCGCAGTCAACCCCAGCATTTTGTTGGCTGCCTGTGATTTTTTGGCAAGTTTATGTTCTGTAGTTGGCCATCGCTTTATGAACGACTGGTATAAATTCCACTGTACGAAACCCAACGCAAGGCGGTCTGCTGCCAAATCGCCTGTAGCTGAGTTTCGAACACGGTATGCGGATTACGATCTCCGCCCGTAACCCATTCTCCGCATAACAAGGCGAAATTGGGAGTAAAGTATCTAAGCCTTACAACTCAACAGTTCGCCCTTAAACCGTCTCCCCCATTACTCGCGGTCCAGCGCAGCCGCTAAACACGTAAAACTCCGGCGACTGACCTTTCACACACTCTTTCAAACTGAACGAAATTGAACGAACTCCCGGACACAACAATCAATAAAGGCGTGAAGTAACAACATCAAATGTTCACAAGGCTGCGTGTTGCAGTCCATTCAAGTCTTCTTTTCCCTATGGCTCGGCCATTTTTTGTTTCTTGTTCTTTAGTTCGCTTAATACCAACTGCGAAGGTCTTTATTATCAGTCTGTGAGAACCTATCTGTCTTCCCCCAACGTACGTACACATAACACTCTTATAAAGACCACGCCGGAGGGGAAGGTAGAAGGTAGAGACCATACAAGTGGAAAGATAACATCAAAGAGGTGGACGACAGCAGTCTGACAGAATGTACAGTCATGGTGATAGACAGTGTTGGAGATCCAATGCTTGCTTGCTTGTGTTCGTTGGCTTGAGCTCCAACGTGAAGTCCTGTATGTCGGATGAAGGCATCCTGTTGTCCAACATCAGTGTGATGTCATACAGGACCTGAGGTTTGCGTGAGTATCCGTTGTCCCATGTCTGGCTTATTGGTGTGCAGACTGGTGGTTCCTCGTCATACAGGCAGACACTCTCCGACTTCGGAGGAATCGGCGATCCTATTGACTTTAGCCAGGACCCCGAAGGGACCTGTTGCCCAGGACGCTCGGCGAGGACGCGTCAATAGGTCTTGGCCAGTATATAACCCGGCCCTGGTGCCTTGGAAACACCTCTGCGTCCCGGAGATCCAATGAAGACAACCTTCATTGTGGAGACGGCACCTGATTAATTTACTGACAGAATGTACGTACACTATCTCGCCTTCACCGTATCAACTAAGCTTATTGTTCCATACTATCGTGTTTGTGCGTGTGTATGTCTGACGTTACACGCACCCCAAACGAATGCACGCCAGAATAAACAACTAAACAATCAGACTAAAGGCTGGCAGACGATGACGATAATCAATTTGCGGGTGACCATTTGAAGATGAGAGAGTGAGGGAGAGAGAGAGAGAGTGAGGGAGAGAGAGAGACAGAGCAAGACAGAGAGAGAGGGAGGGAGAGAGATGGAGGGAGGGAGAGAGAGAGAGAGAGGTGAGAGAGCAGGAGCGCGCACACACATACCTTACAAACATGCACTCACATCATACTGGCTAAAAGCCACACACGGCAAGGTCATACCTGTAAACCAATAATCTGAGCTCTGTTCACCTGTGCCGCCGGGCCCGTCCACCTGTAAACAGGTAGTGTCTGTGCCGCCATCTTCCCCCAGCGACTGCTGCACAGCTCGCGCAGTCCCTATCCCTCCCCTCCCGATCTCCTGAGTATGCAAATGCCAAAATGCCAGATAACACGGCGCCCATTTTAGAATAGCAACACGATGTGTACGAGCTACGGAGAAGGTCAATATTCATGGACTCGGGCAATTCATGGCAGGCATGCAGTTATTACGTGGCATCTCCAAGAGGATTTTGTAATTACTTGGGAGATATCGACAGGGTTTAGAAAATACGTGCGATCCTGGTTTACATTTCAGGCTTCAATGAAATATATTTAACCGATAGACAGAAGGTCGAAATGGCTGAAAGGTTTAACGTGCTTAAACCGCCTCTTCCCATTGGGGGGGGGGGGGGGGGGGGGGAGGGGGGAGAGAGAGAGAGAGAGAGAGAGAGAGAGAGAGAGAGAGAGAGAGAGAGAGAGAGAGAGAGAGAGAGAGAGAGAGAGAGAGAGGTCCTTATTCTTCAGACCGGTCGTTTGGTCTTAAAATGTCGACTTCTCGATCAGAAAGCAATGGCAAGCTATTGAACGTAAACGGCAAAGGACATGCAATTTTAACGGATGAATAAGGGTGTGATATAATAAAACGTCCTCACCCTTTCCTATTTATTGACTCCCTTAAAAATAAACCCCTTTCAACTACGGTTTAAGTATCTTACTGAATATAGGATAAAAACTAACCCGTAGGGTAGCTAAATTAATTTGGCCTTATTTTGGCCTACATACCTGGCCAACAGTCGTCGACTGATTGTAAGACAAAGGCCCAGTGTAGCCATTTTTAGTTCAAGCTAAGAAACTAAACAGACGTGCGTTCCCTTGTGGGATTTCTTTCCCCGTGTGGGGAAAAGGTATTTTGCCTTTTAAAACCATGATTCTCTTCAAGCTATTGGTATGTTATCTACATTATTAAGATGGATTTATGTATTACATAGACCAGTATGTTTAATTAAGAATTAGGTACAATTCTCTTAAACCAGGCTGGATGATGTTTATCAAGGAAACACATGTGGGCGCCACGCTGTAATTTTTCCTATGTTTTACAATTTCTAATCCTTATGTTAATATCTTTTATAGGCATTATGAACTTATATCTAATAGTGCTCATCTATAAAGATTATGTGTAATGTAGAGTATCAACTCTCGTCAGAAACTCTTCTCAAATTAGGAACAGACTCCTGATTCATACCTCAAAGAAGAAAACTCGTTTCTGTCAATTTCATATTCCTATGTTAAAACTTCTAGGCACTGTGAACAATATCTCACTATTTATGCTTAGAAATCTGCAAATAATCTATGCACTATAGAAAGGTGTTTTATCCATGCGGGGACATACAAATGATTACGCGTATTCCTGACTCTTAGTCAGGGGATAAAATACTTCGCCACATCATAATCTGTAACTTGGAACTATAGTGCTAAATTTTAGTATCATCCTTTTGTTAACAGATTAGTAACCACTCCATATGAGGAGGGACATGTAATCATTTCATAAAATATTGCTAGGGACGCCATGGTTGAGAATATAAATTCATGAACAAAGGAAGTAAACGCGTGATCAAAATCAATGTTCGGATAGGATTCAATCCGCATCACCTCACCGTAGTAGGAACAGAAGCGAAGATTGTGAATAAATTGCTTGCAATATTCAGAAGACTGGACCATGCGGCATAAGTTATTCTAATAAATACTCCTAATAATAGCAGTCATTGACAAAATATATCACAGCGGCTACTATCCTCATCTGCGGTACGCAGTGGGGAAAAACAATGTATGTTTTAGTTATGGATTAACCCCTGAAGAAAATTCAAAACCATTGGCTCCGGCATTAAATTTTATGATTAAATTATTAGGTATGATTATCATGTACTTAATATCAGAGAAATGTACATGTATGTTTTTTTTCTGGTATGAGAATTTTCTCTGTTCTGATTGTTACTTTTTACTGTGGGAATATACATTTTAATGTTGCACCTTGGGATTAGAGGATGTTGATGTAAGAATCCATGTGTATGTCAGTACTTAAGCCAATGTTGAATAGTCTTGACCTAAGGATGATTATAGTGCCAAAAGGAAGACGCGACATTAGAAACCACAGAGATTCTGTATAGGCTATTCTCTTCAAGTAATGAGAGAGACAATATCAACATGTTGGATGGACAGAATGACTTCACTCATCTAATAGTCCCAGTAACAACAGAACAAAATATAAGTGAGAAAATACCTTACTCACTATTAAGAGTCAGAATGGCTCTACTCAGCAATGAGGGACAGTGGAACATGGACACCCACTCCTTTCCCCTTCTCCCCTTGTTTTGTATTTTTGTTTGTAAGTGTCTTGTGAAAGTTAACACATCACAGTAGGTTAATGCCCGTGTTGTATTCTTGTCATCCCTTTTCTATAGAAGAGAAGCAGGTGGTGGTTGAATGTGGTGGGACTATATCACTAAACCTGGATCCTGGGTCAACAGCCAGAAAGTGAATGTCCTAACCATAGTCTGCATCTATAAATACCCATGGACTGCTGCGCTCAATAGCTCCATAGCGAGCAACAGATAAATTAGAAGACAACTGACTGGGTGAGTGATTAAGTCCTATTTTAGTAGGAATATCCAGGATGGACTTCAAGATCTAATAATCTACAAAGATGAAGATCATCAGAGTACTGACAACAGTGTATCGTTTGCGTTACTTCTGAGAAGTATCACCTATGGCCTCATCATTCAACCAAGTCAGTGAAACTGGGACAATCCTTCTTCAAGTTACTAAAACTAACAACAGTGAGTAACCTTCAACTGTTGGTTGGATTACCAAGTTAATATCCACAATGGATAAGTCTTCGAAAGAACATCTCACAGCTGCAACAGTCAAACATAAGGTTCCAGCCATGCAACACCAAGTTCTAGCTATGAACACCCACTCAAACAAATGGGGAGAAGACATGAACCACATAAGCCAATACAACCAAGGTACAAACTTAATATCATCTGAAACATAACTACGAAACCAGATTACCTCAAGGTTCCAAACCCTGAACCCCATCAGATAAAAGACCATATGAAAGCAGCTAAATGTCTCTACATCAGCAACAAGAGGAATCATCCAATTGTTTGCAAACCTGTTACTGTGCCGGATTTATTCATCTGTGGATATATGTAGGTATAGATCAATTGTGGCCCTAGTCACAGATACTACCATGAGATGCCTCTCAGTCATATAAAGTTCTACACTGGACTAGATAACCACGACTAACTCTTTGCTGGTCCAATGTCAACCCAAATGCCATGGGTTATAGACTCGCGACTTGGTGGGTGTAAAATCTTTGTTGAACTACTTGGGATTCTGATATTAAAAGCAGAGCAGCTGAATGGACGTCTACTTGGCACCATGTATGGTGAGATGGTAAAGTACCTTCTGCAGAGCTTAAGTGGAAATTCCGGAAAGTTAGACCAACCTGAGGCCCCAAATTTCAAAAAAAAGACACCGAGCCTACTGCAACAGAGTACTCGAATATTCTAGCCCGCGGAGGGATTTGTGATTGTGTGTAATTTCTATTTTGGATTATAAAGTATGATTTGCACCAGCCAATTACCAGTGACTAAATAGTAAGAACATAACTGAGTGCATTAATTCGGTACCCAGATAATGGGGAAAAGGATCTAATCGACAGCAAAGGTGAACCCATAACCGCACACCAGGAGATAGACTCGATTAATTAATTTAATTAGTACAAAATGCTGTTTATGTGTTGGTAATTTTTTTCTGAAGGTAACAGGTCAGTAGTTTTTTTTTCCCCAATGGTATAGATGGTATAGTATTTTGACACCAACTCATTATTTTTAACAATGAGAGAATGGTAAAAGGTGTCAGAAACATGTTATGTTGGGTTCTATTTAATATCTTTATTTGCCTTAATTATGAGGGAAAATGAAAGTAGACCCAATTTGTGGTTGCTGTGTTGTTTGTAATAACATTGTTGTTTTTTTTTGGGGTCACTGGGTACTATGTTGTAATACTGCACATCATTCCCATGCCTGTCTGAAAATGCATAGTGTTTATTACACATATATATATATATATATGTAAATGCAGATCTTGAGTTAATACCTGAACTGTTTGTCCAAAAGTGTTGTGTACATCAAGTAAATGTGGTGTCCAACAATGGTTGTTTATATGTTGTGAGCAATCAATATCCTTCTAGCACTATAGACAATGTAAAGGGTGATGAAGTGGGAAGGGAAACCTACACACAGATGCCATTGTTTCAAGGATTGAACTCTTTTCTCCTGGGATTTGTGGTAAATATCCCTGATCACCCTGCATTCTAACCAGTGACCAGAGAATCAATAAAACCCCCTAGACATTTTAACGAATCATTCTCAGGAATTAAAATCCCATTGGGGGGGGGGGGGAGGGAGAGAGAGAGAGAGAGAGAGAGAGAGAGAGAGAGAGAGAGAGAGAGAGAGAGAGAGAGAGAGAGAGAGAGAGAGAGGTCCTTATTCTTCAGACCGGTCGTTTGGACTTAAAATGTCGACTTCTCGATCAGAAAGCAATGGCAAGCTATTGAACGTAAACGCCAAAGGACATGCAATTTTAACGGATGAATAAGGGTGACATAGGATTAGAGTAATGAGTGAGAGATAGCAAAATGGTTTAGTAAATACACAGAATTCATCAGAGATATCCAGGCAACATGTGCGACTTTAATAGGATTCTGGAAAAGTGTAGGAAAATGATTCCGTGGGAGAGAAAATAACCACCATCCATGTCAACAAGAAACACTTCTTCCATAGAAACGCTGAGCAACGATTGGCTCGTACGGGCATGTTATGACTCCCTTCCAAAGACGAGTCACGTCATTCGCCAAGACTCGTTCCAAACACGAACCTTATGGTGACAGTTAAAGGCAAACGGAACAGAAGAAAGCAAAGAGAATTATAGACATCAGAACATCAAAAAAAAAAGGACGGATCATTGTATTCCTACACGCAAATGTTTTAAGGGACAACAAATGGTGGACCTGACTGTTGATGTTACTGTTAGCAAAGTGTTTCTGTGGCAACGGACAACAAATGATGGATCTGTGTGTTGATGCTGCTGCCAGCAAAGCGTATATATGATCACAAATGAAGTTAACGGTTAATCATAATCGTAAAATGTGTAGGAAGCTCCTTGTTTTTCGTTGATTTGGAATCAGCTCATAACTGCAAACGTGCTCCTGCATGAATTGCACTATCCTCTGCAGATCCTACAGATTCCTTGGAGTTTGGCACAGTGGTTGGTGGCGTGGCAAGACCAGCTCATACGCATGTGTGAAAGTTAAGGCCACCCCGACTTGTAAGAACAGTACTTCATGCATGTCACTGTGGACGCCAGCTGGTGAAAAGGGCGACAGCCTGTAAGACTCTTCCTGCTGATTCCACGGAACCTCGTGCAAGACTTCCGCCCTAAGCCCACGGAGTACACAGTGGATATATGACCCCTCGTGGGACCTACACCAGAGTGACATCGGTTCTCAGAGCAGATGGAGCCATAGAGACACATTACTCAGAACTACCTCTGAAGTCCGAGTGGGTTTGCCTGTGGCGAGGGACCCTGGTAATAGGGAAAGCTAATCCACACGCAAAGATCAGTCCGGTGCACTAGAAGTAGTAGCATGTGTATGAACGACGCCTGAGCTCAAAGTCTAATCTCATCTTGCTCCTTCCTCAACTTGCGGTGTCGAGTCGAAGTAAAGACAGCGGGAGAGTACCTGCCTATGGACCTCACGCATCGATATTCCCATGTACTCTGCTATTCCCTGCGTCAACCGTTTACGTGGTCGGCCTCTTCCTCTGCTTCCATCTGGTCTGTACATTATTGCTTGTTGCTCAAAGTCTAAATGGGACATTTTAGATGCCTCAAGTCGCACTGACCATACGGTGCTATAGACCAACCGGCACTCAGTTGGTTATTGGGGGGATCCCGGCCTCATACAATGGGTATCCGACAAGTTTCGGAATTTTCTGGGAATTTCCTGGAAAGGAAAGACCCAGCAAAGAAAGGTACTGGCCACCCCACATCAGTAATACCATAGACTAGAATACGTGAAGGCCTATTTGTTTACACCTCAGTGGCATTTACCACGAGACTGCCTTTCTATCCCACACAACAGACAATAAACCACGGGGTATGTCCAATGCATAACGTGATAATAAGATTGTAGATCGATTTGGGAATTCAGCACGGGCTTGCCAATCGATTCTACAGTAGAGGATTTGCCTAGTGCCATGAATATCAGGATTGATACTGTCCGTTTATCACGACATGCCATTGTTCATACAGGATGGGCGGTTCTGTAGCTGTTCCTGGTTTTTACAATACAGACTAGATCACACACGGCGATTATATAAACTACGTGGGAACGATATATTTTTTTCTGAATGGATTTTACAATGATTGACGTCATAGAAACTGGTTAACTGGATGAATGAAAAACCCTAGGCCGCCCCGTACCAGGGCAGGCTGGTGATGTTGCAACAACAAGCTGTCGGAAAACGGAGGATGTTATATAGTTGCAACGGCAGGCTGTCGGAAAACGGGGGATGTAATATAGGTTTAGGTTGTCCAGGATGCTACTGAGGTCTCGAAGATGCTTTTTCGGTTGTGCCTGTTCCACGTTAGGTGCCGAGCATATAAAAAGTACCAGAATTATTGTCGAACTGACAATAAAAATAAAAACAATGTTTTCCCGTAGTGAATTTGAATAACAAAGACACACAGAATAGATTGTACGATTTATTGCCTGGCATATTTCGCGACATCTCGTCAGGTACATACTTCAGAATTCACACAACATAGAGTAAAATAACTAGATGGATATAAAATAACTAGAACTGAAAACAGTCAGGCACCAAAACACTGTCTTCATTTGCCACACATGAAATTCATCTGAGAGAGAGAGAGAGAGAGAGAGAGAGAGAGAGAGAGAGAGAGGAGAGAGAGAGAGAGAGAGAGAGAGAGAGAGAGAGAGAGAGAGAGAGAGAGAGAGAGAGAGGAAGACAGACAGACAGACAGACAGACGGACGGACGGACAGACAGACAGACAGACAGACAGACAGACAGACAGACAGACAGAGAGGGCGAAGGGGAGAGACGGACAGAGACAGAGGGAGAGAGAGACAGGCGGAGAAAGATAAGGAGAGAGAGACAGAGAGAGTATAGCAGAGAGTGTAAGAACAAGAATAGGGCTGAGTGAGACATATAACGTAGAAGAGAAAGTAAGGTATACAGTAAGACAGAGAGGGAGAGAGAGCGTGTGTTCGCGCGTCCGTGCGTGTATGCGCGCGCTAAAAGTGTTGCATATCCTTTGCAAGTCGCTGCCATCAACCCCATGTTGATATTCTAGGCAACTGTACGTTCAGTAGTTTGCCATTGCTTTCTGAACCAGAAGTCAACGTTCAAGGACAACTCATTACCCTCGCATAGATCAAACGGCCTACCTCACCACCAACTATAGCGTACATACCAATCAAGTGATTGTGATCGACTGGGGAGCAACCGATATCCTCCAGAGTGATTACATCACAGGAGCTCACTGTCACACGGCTTCCCAAACTGACGGTCGGACTCACTACTGGGGTTATCATTTACTCTAGTCGGACACCCAGTGGTGGACCTCTGGGAATCGCTGTAGATGAAAGATGTTCACTAGTTTGCGGACGCGCCAAGTGTGACATGGTTTTGATTTGATTTCCCAATATGGGACTTTGTGGACAAACAAGCATCCAAACACTGGACAGCTGCGACAACCAAATAGTACGTGCATCATCATCATCATCATCATCATCATCATCATCATCATCATCATCATCATCATCATGTGCCATGCCGACAAGCGTGGGCGGTCATGCTTCGTTATCTCACACGATCACCAAAGGCGTGGATCAGCTCTGTGTTCTTGTCTCGGCCATGCCACGTGGAAAAACCATCCAGGTATTTACTTCTCTGCCTTGTCCATTTGTTCTTTCCCCCTCAATCTTGTCAGTTGTCACTAAGTTGTCTAGTTTATCTCTTCTCATAACGGGCCCACAACATCTTGACTACCTGCGTCAAATTTCTCTAATCAGTTTATGATTTTCATTTATTTCTTGTAAGACTTGCTCATCGGTTTTTCTGTCTGTCCATGGCATTCTTTCCATTTCCCCCCAGAAACCACATTTTCATTGCCATTAGATGTTTTTTTAGGGAGCCTCTGGTGATTATTTTAAGGGAGTCTCTGTGGCGAAGTGGTCAAGCCGTTTGACTCGTGCTCCGAAGGTTGTGGGTTCGATTCCGGGCCGCGTCCTTCGGTTTACGAGTTAAATGTTTCGGAGACTCCTGCGGGTCGTCGCTAAAAGCTACGGAGTTCGTGCTTTGTGCGACGCTTTCCGTGCTGCGGAAAGAGACCGAGCCATATGGGATAAAACCCGGTACAATGAAGTCGACCCTTTCGACTTTTAAGCGACTTTTCATTAGATGTTTTTGAAGTGCAGCCAAGCATATCTTGTATTGACAAATCCATGAGGAAGTCAATACCTAGTGACTGCTGTGTGCGCATGGCTGTGCCTGTAGCTACTTTTGAAACCTCGATCTTTAGATAGTCTTAACTGCGACACTGCGTTCACTAACCTCTAACCCGCACACGTCGGCAAGATGTAAGTACCTTCGACAGAACTCTCACCACCTTCTTCAGATAGGATTGAGCGATTTCAAGACTTTTCCCGGCGGCTGCCTTGGTCTCTACAGACACATCCCTGGAGACTGCTGCACTTGGTTGCATGTTTCGTGCTACAAGGTCTTTCCATATTGCATTTCTTGACAGCAAATATCGATCCATGTCATATTAATCAAACTGCTTTTCCATCACTGAATAGACTGGTCTCTTTCTTTTCCCGACCCGTTAACATTACGAACATCTTCACCGCGTTTTTTTTTTTTTAACTGATACTCGTCGTTTTCAATTTCAACCGCGCGTGCGTGTGTGAATGGAAATACGCGTATGTGTGTGGTGTGTATGTTGAGACAAGGGAGAAATGTGTATGTATGTGTGTGTGTGTGTGTGTACAGGGAAATGTGTGTGTCTGAGAGAGAGAGAGAGAGAGAGAGAGAGAGAGAGAGAGAGAGAGGAGAGAGAGAGAGAGAGAGAGAGTAGATGGAAATATATGTATGTGTGTGGGAGAGAGAGAGTAGAGTAGAGTAGAGTAGAGTAGAGTAGAGTAGAGTAGAGCAGAGTCGTTCAAAAGGCGTAGAGTACAGCAGAGTAGAGTAGAGTAGAGTAGAGTCGTTCAAAAGGCGTAGAGTAGAGTAGAGTAGAGTAGAGTAGAGTAGAGTAGAGTAGAGTAGAGTAGAGTAGAGTAGAGTAGAGTAGAGTCGCTTACAAAGCGTAAAGTAGAGTAGAGTGAATTGCGTGAATGAGGCGACATTACGTGTGAGGAGGACAGACATCAGGAGATACAATGAGGAAAAGCCCGTACGATGCGCCACGAAAATGCAGGACAGTGGGCGTTGTAGACTAACTGCAACCAGCCTTCATTGCGGAGATGGCATGTATACTAAGAGTGCCCAGACACGTCCAGAAGTTGCCTAAAAACACCAGAGCTATAAAGTGTGCGAAAACTACGGCACCATCTCTGCGCGTTAGTTGAGAAGGTAAATATTTCCCGCCGAACCTATCCGGATCAAAGCATATATCTTATCAACTTCGGGCCACAATAAAGAGTCCGGCGGGCCGCAAGAGGCCCGTGAGCTATGTCTTGAGCACCCCTAACTTTAAAAAAATCTATAGTTTTTGTTTCTACTATTTGGGTGACCACCTCTGTCAGTGCGCAAATCAGGGTTTCATTGCTATTGGTTCATACTTTTCTTTGGCCTTCTGTTTCTTTGTTTATCTTCTTTTTCTGTGTGTTTTCTGTTTCTACGTTTGTCTTCAATGAACATACTTGTCTTATGTGCCTCTCTGTGTCTTCAATTTCCGTTTGTATTCAGTTTACATTATGGTCTTCTGTGTTTGTTTTGTTTTAATTAATGTTTGTCTTCGGTGAATATATTTGTCTAATGTTTCTATGCATATATGTGTGCACAATGATTACCTAGTCGTTCTTTTCACCTGAAAGTAAAGTCGCCTTTTAAATTACAAACCAACTAATGCTGGGGCTGACTGCAGCGTCCTGCAAAGAATACGCAACCATTTTTTTTTCAAGCGCAGACAGCGAGACAGCGAAAGCCCGTCATCAAACAGCCACTACACTAGACTTGATCAAGGGCACAATTTGTAACCAAGTGGTCATGAAATTACTCAACTACTATCTCTCTCCACTAGCCGGGAACAATGAAACTAGAGTGCCGTGACGTCAACACCGGCTGCAGTCGAGACGACTCAACGATTTACATAAAAGGCCAGGAGACCACCACCATGCGGATGCTGTACACTCATTGACCTCTACTGCTTTAGATTTTTTTCCCAGACAGTATTGTATGCCTCTAACTCATCAACCAGACCGATATATTTTTATCTGTCAGTACCTGACAACGTTAATATCTCATTCTTTCGCCGTTATTGTCTGTCTGGAATTATAATTGTAAATTTGCAAAGTTGACCTACAATCCGTGGTTTTTAGTTGTTTTAGACTGGTTGAAACAGTGCTAGACATCATCACCATCATCGTGTGCTATGCCGACAACGTTGATGGTCATTGTTCGCTATCTCACATGATCATTATGGCCTGGTCACATCCTAATATGATTCTTTGCAGATGTGACGAGCCATTGCTGGTCGTGTAGAACTCGCTGGATATGAATGAGTTTGAAGTAGGCATGGGGAGTTCTGCACAATATCCCCTGTGTGGCAGATACTTCAACAGCATTATAAGCCAAACGAAAAGTAGTTCTGGACCAAACAAAACATGGATGGCGGAAATGAGAAGTTGGGGTGTGTTAGAGTTAAGAACTTAAATGTTGTAAATATGGTAGCAGACATGTTTGTATTATTAGGCAGTTAGAGCATTTCGGAGATATATAAGCCAATGTCAGATACGGGAAGTGGCTTAGGACGATTAATCATCCCATGGCGCTTGAACGGTTAATACTGGATCAAGATAAAAAGTCTCTACACCGACCTCATTCCGATAGAAGCAATTCCTTTTCATGACTGGTCATCTGAACGCCTTTATAATGGCAATCAATCAATCATGTGCCATGCCGGAAAGCGTGGGCGGTCATGACTCGCCAGTTCACTCGATCACCAACGTCGTGGATCAGCTCAGTGCTCCTGTCTCGTCCATGCCATGTAGCCAGGCCATCCAGGTATTTTCCTCTCGGTCTTCCTCTTGGTCTGTTCCCTTCGATCTTGCCAGTTGTCACTAAGTTCTCCAATCCATTTCTTCTCATAACATGTCACAAAAAATTTGACTGTCTACGTCTAATTTCTCTAATCAATTTACGATTTTCATTTGTCTCCTGTAGAACTTGGTCATTGGTTTGTCTGTCTGTCCATGGTATTGAGTTGAAACTCATTGTCAGGGAAATTCACCATCCAACCAACAAAACTATCCCAAGTAGCCACCACGTGACGCCTCCGCCTCGATGAAGCAGCCAATGTCGCCTCCTGGTGGGCTAGAATACTTTATAAGATCATGCCATCGTTACTATTATACGTACACTCCACATCTGCCCATCCTTTTCCATTTACCTCCTGTCAATCGCCTGCTCTAGCATCTCATTGTCACCACTTCTAAGCTGAGATAAATACTTATGATGGGATAAATCTATCTTTGACAAGTTACACTTCCCTCAACGCTCCCAGTTTCTTTGTATGACACGGACAAAGCAATTCCTTCCCGCGACAACATCCAAAATTAAGCCGCCTGCACTTCCTGCAAACGACATTTTGTCCAACAGATCAGATTTCTGAACACCTCGCACCCAGAGCAATTCCGATACAAGCCCATTTCACATACCCCATCCTCTGTTCTGGCCCCATAACGCATTTTTAAAAAAAATAAATAAATAAATTGAGAGCCGGCAATACTAGACAAAAAACAATAACATATAAGTACCAGTGTGGGACAAATGAAATTACTTGGCGAGCCCGCGCTAAAAGCATATCTCCCGGCGCGGCAAAGAGCAGGCGTTTGCCAGAGGACACGTCGGCAGTTGCGGAAATCTTACCGGTAGGGAAAACGCGAAATTATGCATGATTTTATTTGTAATATCAGTGCTATTTGCGTGTATATTTTTCTTTGCCCTCGGTCTTCAACGGGTCTATAAAATTATCGATGTATGCTCTCTATCCGTCTTGGGGCAAACGCTATCAACCGATTCAAGCCAAGCTATCCTATTTTCTGCTATTCTCTGCACCTCGCTCAGTGTTCGCACCAAATTATTATTATTTTTTTTTAGTTGCATATCCTTTACAGGACGTCGCAGTCAATCCAAGCAATTTTTTTCTTTGGCTCTTTGTTATTTCTTGACAAGTTTACGTTCATTGGTCTGCTATTACTTTCTGAACTGACAGGCATTAATTCATACCATTTTATACAAACCAACGACAAAGCATTCTGCTACCAAATCGCCCGCAGCTGTGTTTCGAACGCGGTATGCGGGATTACGAACTGCGTCGGTAACCCATTCGCCAGAGCTGGCACCAGAAACTTTTAATAACGTTGTGGGAACTGTCTAAACAGTGGTGCTCAACCTTTTTTCTTTGGTCAATGCACTTCTTCACCATATGTTCAGAATGTCAACACCACCACCCCCCCCTTTTTTCGTCTTTTCCTCCCTATAAACCCCCCCCCCCCCCCCCCCCCCCCCCCCCCCCCCCCCCCACAGCCCTCTACACCATATACGTAAACATGGAAACTAATTTTAATAACACATACTAGAACAAGTCTAGACATCTACATAAAACGTGATTAGCGGGTCTACTTACGTTATAACAGGAATTTCAGAAGAGCGAGAAGTACAGAACCGTAAAATATGGAGGTAAAAACAATATCAAGTAATCGGTTCTTGTATTAATGCGATCTTGAAATAATCTTAACCCCCCCCCCCCCCCCCCCCATAATTAAATTCTCCCCCCCCCAAAGTCCCTGGGGGGGGGGGGGGAGAGAGGATTCCCCACCCGGTTTGACAGCCACTGGTCTAGAAATACCAGGCGGCAAGAAAGGCAACTGATCCATCACACCCCCCCCCCCCCCCCATCGAAGTACCAGCTGTGTGTGTAAGGCAATCGTGAACACGTCTGTGTATGTATATTATTTGCCGGACAGGGGCAGGCTCCCGTGGCCAATAATTTCTTAACCCGGCTTTACCTTAACGATTGGCATTTGGTTTGTGCCTTTTTCGTTTCTTGTTTTCATTTTGTATGGTTCGGCAATTTCAACGGCATCAAGTTATTGGAGCTTCTCTTATCTGGAGTTTACAGTTTAATTACACCGCACCCAATCCCTCTTCTAGAACAGTCTTCGGCAGGAAGCCAAGTCTTATCAGCGTAGACAGGGATTCTGGGGCGGTATGTGGGATATTCAACTTCTTCTTTTCCCCATCCCCCTCATAGTCCTCTTTCTTCGTCTTCATCATTTCATTTTTCGTAATTCTCTTCTACTTCTTCCTGCTTCTATTTTATCAAACCCTCTTCTTCATCTTCTCCGCCTACTCTTTTTCTTCCTCTTCTCCTCCTCTTCTTCCTCTACTTCTCCTTCTGCCTTGTATCCTTTCATGGAGCACAGGCCTTCAACCACTATATGCCAGGCCTGCCCCATTCTGTACCATCTTGTTTCAGTTTCTCATATTATTCATCTCGGGTTATTCTCTTGTGCGTGCGTGCGTTGTGAGCGACACGGGAGGACTCCCAATGGCCTAGAATATAAAACAGTCTAACATTCAGAATCACATACAACAACCACCTGCCGCATCTGTATAGTATGTTCTTCTGTGGCATTCCTATAGACCGACGATATACGGATTCTAATCTTTATTTTTTGTAATCCACAGCACTCCATACATCTAAGCCTTCACATTCTCAACTCTGACACACACCTGTCTCGTTTTAATACGGTTACTCTATACAGACAAGGTCGCTGCGGCGGCGCTTAAAGCTAACTTACTTTCCTGCCAGTCGGTGATCAAGCCTTAACAATTTTCCTTCACGTGGGGGATTTATCTTTATTTGTTAAATTCACGTGTGCTTCGACGTTTTGTGCAATAAGTCAGTGTCTTTGAAAGTTAGAAAGTGAGTTCTTGCATGTTACATAGAACCAATTTTAACATACGGCTGCGAATCCTGGACAATTAGTAAAGAAGCGGGGGATCCCCGGAAGCACTGGAAATGTGGTTTTATAGAAGAATGCTGAAAATTAATTGGATAGTCAAAATGAGCAGTCTGGACAGTTTGAGGAAAGTTCTGGACAGTTTGAGGAAAGTTCTGGACAGTTTGAGGAAAGTTAAGTCGCAAAGACAACTTATCGCAAACATCAGTAAGAGGCAGTCATTGCTTTTTTGGTCACGTTATGAGAAGACAAAAACTGGAACATGTCTGAACAACCGGAAAGATTTGCAGAAAGAGAGATAGAGGAAGACAGCGGGAGATATTCTTGACAGTCTTGTGCCATGGCACAAAAGGGACTCAACACACGAAATGATCCATGCCGGCGGAGATCGCAGTTTGTGAAAAGGCATGATTGCCCACGCGAGCCGTCAATGCACTGGATGATGATGAGGTGCTCTCACGTCGACCCATCCTTTTCGTCCTTCTGCGATCAACGTCTGCTATGCGTAGTGCGTAGGCAAACCATCCCAGTGTGAAGCTGTCTACTTTCTAGTCCCGTTCCACTTGGGCCAACATCTTCCGATTTCACCGGTTGGAATTTCTTTCCCGCATTCCTCAGGACTCGCGGTTCCGCAGGGGCAAGAGTAGCTCCATGAGATTCCACGTCCTTGTGTATCATTCGGATAATCGCCTCTGCTAGTGGCCCTGGCCAGACCAAGTGCATTTACTGCATTTTGATCTTGGCCAAAAGGCCTAAAACCCGGGCTTGTGGGCCATGCCTGTCATATTTTCTGCCAGGCTGTGTTACCCTAGCCTTTGTTTGGCATTCCGTGTGTCTTTCATGTAGATGGATTTCCTTCCAGGGTTTATGAGCTCGATCAGCCCATTCTGTCTACTCCTTTACTATTTCCTATCAAGATCTAGATCCAACCTAACGTGGGAGAGAGAGAGAGAGAGAGAGAGAGAGAGAGAGAGAGAGAGAGAGAGAGAGAGAGAGAGAGAGAGAGAGAGAGAGAGAGAGAGAGAGAGAGAGAGAGAGAGACGTAGCTACAGAGTTCGTGCTTTATGCGACGCTTTCGATAGGAGACTGCGGAAAGAGATCGAACCATATGGGATAAAACCCAAAGCATTGAAGTCGACTCTCTTGTCTTGTAAATTCTTTTTTCCCCTTAAGAACCTGCAGATGATCACCAGTGTCCAGCCTGCAGATGATCACCAGTGTCCAGCCTGCAGATGATCACCAGTGCCCAGCCTGCAGATGATCACCAGTGCCCAGCCTGCAGATGATCACCGTGCCCAGCCTGCAGATAATCACCAGTGTCCAACCTGCAGATGATCACCAGTGCCCAACCTGCAGATGGTCACTAGTGCCCAACCTGCAGACGAACATCAGTGCCCAACCTGCACAGTGCAGACGTAACCTTTCCGGTCCACACATTCTGAACATCTAATGCTTCAATAGATCTTCATTATGTGACTATGGTCAACTCTTAAACCCATTTCTACGGTCAACTGCCGGTAATTCCCCCAAATGCGTACATTTAACACATTTACCCACCCGTCTACTCCACGCACTTACCCTATTCTCCTTATGACTTTACTCCACCTCACACACCTCTCAGAAGTCGTCAGATTCCTCCAACCCGCACTAACTCAATCAACCTCCCCCTCATCAATCTAAGTGCTTCTCCTGGGGACTTTCCAACCGCCATTACCACCATCTCATCCAATCCAACCTCACAACCCTTCTCCAGGGAGAGCCCGTTGAACGATTTCTCCTCTCGCACTGAATTTTTATTTCCGAATTCACCATTTCAAAAATCGGTAGCATCGATTCGTCATCTCCCGAAAGCATACAACCATGACATCAATAATGCGTAAATTGTTCACGAGACAGCCAATCTCCTTTTGCTTATCAAACTTCACATGAATACGGTCTTCAGAGATATCCGCTTCGTCTGTCACCTCCTCTATGTCAGCCTCGCCGCCTCTCAGCGTCCATCTATTATGAAACGCTCCTCTTTATTGCATAAAGTCTCGGAATTCTATTTATAACCTGGCTTCTTGTTGGGTTGGCCATCTTTGTTGTGCCCCTGTTAAAATGCAGTTATGAAGTATGTACAGCGATGCGTCTGCGCGCATACACGGTACATATTGTGTTAACTTCAAGAAGTGTACAGAGCAGCATATCTATCGGTTGTCAAGAAGTGTATAGACCCATTAGTCTTCAAGAAATGTATGCAGCAGTATTCCTATCCTCTGTCAGAAATGTACAGAGAAGAATATATTTCATTCTTCACAAAGAGTACAGAGCAATTTACTTATCGGTCTTCAAGAAACGTATAGATCAGTATATTTACCAGTATTCAAGAAATTTATATAACAGTATACCTATCGGTCTAAAAGTGTACAGAGCAGTATACATTTTATTCTTCACATAGAGTACACAGCAATTTACTTACCATTCTTCAAGAAGTGCCTGGAGCAGTATACATATCATTCTTCAAGAAGTCTACAGAGCAGAGTACTTATTAGTCTGAAAGAAGTGTACAGAGCAAACTACTTGTTTAGCGGATTATAAAAAGTGGACAGTACAGTATTTGTCTGTCTTCTAGAAGTGTACATAGCCATTAGTCTCCCAGAAATGCACAGAGAAGTATACCTCTCAGACTTAAGTAACTGCACAAATCAGTATACAAACACGATGTGTACAAAGCAGCATACATCCGAGTCTTCAAGAAGTGTACAGAGCAGTATACCTGTCCGTATTCAAGTGGTGTACACAGCTGACACTTACAGACGATTAGCAAAGATTTGTTGAAACTGTAAACTGCATTGTAGGTCTGAAGAGAGATATGAGGCGATGTGGGGAAAGCCGTAGGGAATCGATACCGCCGATTTACATCTTTCAATATTGGTGTAGATTAAACTCAAGAATTGACACCTGGGATGTTAGAACTACGTATGAATTGGGGAAGACAGCAATTGTGGTAGAAGAAACGACATGTTATCAGATTAGCATTTGGGGATTACGCCAACCGAGGTGAAATGGAGTAGGTGAAAGATCTCTAGGCACGGGTGGGGAAATAGAGTAATAATAATTTTGTTGCGTATCCCTTCACGGGACGTTGCAGTCAACACCAGCATTTTTCAGCGGCCGTTGATATACTAAGCAAGTGTTACGTTTAGTAGTTTGCCATTGCTTTCTGAACGACAGGCTCCCATACCAGCACGTTATAACACAACGCGACACGGTCTGCTGCAAAAATCGGTCGCAGCTGAGCTTCGAACGCCTGGTACCCGGCTCACGAACCGCGTTCGCAAGCCTTTAGCCACGGAGAGACAGGCGTACAAACACACGGAGAGGGGGACTGGAAACACTGGTGACCAATACGGTGAGGTCAAGGGAGGAGAAGCGAGAGATAGACCAGAAAAGGACAGCTTGGGGTGATTGTTCGCCACTTTGTGTAAGGGTCTATGTCTCGCGGGGAGGGGCAGGAATGGGGGAGAGAGAAAGTGTGGGAGAGTGAGGAGTAGGAGGGAAGTAGAAGAGGGCGACAACAATAGTAGTAGCAGCAGCAGCAGGAGTAGTAGTAGTAGTAGTAGTAGTAGTAGTAGTAGTAGTAGTAGTAGTAGTAGTAGCAGCAGCAGCAGCAGCAGCAGCAGCAGCAGTAGTAGTAGTAGTAGTAGTAGTAGTAGTAGTAGTAGTAGCAGCAGCAGTAGTAGTTGTAGTAGTAGTAGTAGTAGTAGTAGTAGTAGTAGTAGTAGTAGTAGTAGTAGTAGTAGTAGTAGTAGTAGTAGTAGTTGGTGTTGTTATTGTTGTTGTTGTTTTTGTACCACATTGCCTTCCACAGTGAGGTGCGATTAAAGCTTTATTCCGATTATAGTGTGTAAACATCCACAGTTGGTGCGATAAAAGCATTATTCTATTTATTGTGTTAGTTGCATATTCTTTTACGGGATGTTGCATTCAACCCAAGCATGCATAGACTGATTTACCAGTTTTAATCGCTTTTTGAACCACCACCTCACATCAACTAAATCAGGGGCAAAGCGACCCCCCCCCCCCCCTCTCTTCCCACCCCAATCACTATCGCTTGCGGCTGGTTTCAAACCTTCAACTTGGTGTGTCGGGGAATTTTGGATCCGCGGCGTTCATTAAGCCACAGAAGCCGACTTTGAATATTGCCATTGGAGGAAAATATTCTGAGAACCACTGCTGTGGCCCAAATACCATTACAAGGTGGTGGTAAATATGTCTGTCTGCTATCACACAACCAAGCAGTCAGTAATGGGCACCGGTTTAATGAAACACGCATGTGATTGAACATAAATTCTGCAAGCTACTACTATATAACGCTGGTGCTCCTTGAACAAAGATAGCAGAGAGAACACAAACAAAGGTTATTTCCCTAGAGGCAGACGCTAGTCATTGATGGGCGTTGCAACAGAGCTCTGTGTGATCTCTGTGTGTTTAATATATAAGTATCTCATTAACAGGTGGCTCCACACAACAGGAGGCAATTACGGGAATCACCAAGGTGGAACTCATGAAGAGAATTAGACAAGCGCAATGTTGTTGTTGTTGTTGTTGTCGTCGTCGTCTACTTCCACGTATGTCATTATGAGTCGTGGGGAGAGGTTACTGAAGTCCCAGCGCCTGTGACTAGCAACTTTCCTCCAATTTCCTCCATGATTCATGCCTCTATATTCAACGAGAAGCCAATGTTATGTGTTTGATCCTTTATATTTGCTTCTTTATTGGTTAGTTGTCTGTTTGTTGTCAAGAATTCGCGACGCACTACAACTGTATTGCGCACTGAGTTGAAATTCAGCTTATATGGTACATAGCAGGAGACTAGAGCACTTACTTATTACAGTTATCTAGGTGTCATGGAAGCGATTCTCGAGCGATACCAAACCCAATATATGTGCGGTATATTAGCTGTCGTTATGGCCTAGCGTTTAATAGCTCGATGACTAGAACACTAGCCCGAGATCCATCCCCACTAGTGGCTCAGCTCTGGGGTCGAACCAGCCTCTAACAACGCGCACGGCCAGAGCTACTGGAGCGTGAAGTCGACAGAAGAAATACTCTACGTGTACAGTTTGGTCATGGGGTAAGATATAATCCGAACACCATATACTCATTTGTGGGGTAAGTAAGCGCGGGGGGGGGGGGGGGGGCCTGAGTGGTCTCGAGGTATGATGTCCGCCTCGAGTGCTGGAGATCCCGGATTCAAGCCACGGTGGGGGGGGGGGGGGGGGATTTTTTCACGTGGACTTCAAGTAACGAAAGTGCCCCTGGTCTCTGAGTAGTGAGATCGGAGGCCCGTGTGTATTATTGCGCACGTAAAAAAAGTCCCCTGGCAGTTGGAAATCAAACAAGAGTAGCCTAACGGCGCTGCCAGGGCGAAATTTCGAGCTAAAAATCTACCCAAAATATTTTAGGATCCTCGCCGCACTGAGCTAAGATTCTCCGGACTCAGGCTTGAGTTAGGAGTAGAACGGAGCACTTATGGGTTACACCAGTGTGCCGTGATGTGGATCCGTCGACTAAACTAAAGTAAGCGGGGCTTACGGCAGTCAGAAACAATATACAGTGCTAGGCCAGGCAAAAGGAAACCGGGGAAGCGACTGAGGTCATCAATATAATCAGATATATGCATGTAATGGCAATGGTGTGATCTTCATAGAAAGTAGGAAAGCCTACACATAGATGCGTCTAAACGCAGAGGCAATTGCATATAAAGACCTACTCACATATAGATGCTTACAATGATTACACCCACGCATACATCTAAGCAGGGACATGGAGATGTCTATACGCGGAGGTAATTACACCTACACAGCATATACACGCTTACAACGATTACGAACGCACACACGTTTAAAAAGAGTCAGGGGCGTCTAAACATGGAGGTAACTACATATAAAGACACATACACCACATAGACACGCTTATAACAATTACACACACACACATCTGTCTAAACAGAGACACAGAGACGACTATATACAGAAACGCCTGCACACAGAGATGCATTCACACACACGTCTACACGCAGTAATGCATGCAGAGACAGACAAACATACATAGACAGACTGGCAGGTAAAGATACACCTGCATATAGACAACAACATACAGCGACTCCCCCGCATGGACTCACACACGGAGAGGAGAGTACATCGCACAGTGACACCTACACACACACAAATTTTTGTGGCGTAATAGATAACAAAACAGGGAAACATCCCGGAACAAGCCGCGGAAAGTGGGAGAGAGTGAGAGCGCGCGCGCGAGAGAGAGAGAGAGAGAGAGAGAGAGAGAGAGAGAGAGAGAGAGAGAGTACACAAAGAGACACAGATTCACACGCGCGCACAGAGAAAGATGAGAGAGACCAGAAAATATGAATAGAAATGAACTTCTAGAATTTACGTCAAAATGATGAATATCTCTATATCCTCCTTATCGATTGCTGATAACTCCGGACTGTAGCCTTTTCAGCTAAGTATTTTCCTTCTGTAATTACTTGCCCGTCTCTCGTGCGCGGTCCCCTATCTAGTCATTTTTTTTTTTTTTTATGTGTTTACTTTTTATTATTCTCTTTGCGACGGCCGCATTCGATTACGGCTCCTCTAATGAGCATATGAAGACAGATGCGTGCCGTTGTCAGTCTGCGCGGGGTTTTTCTGACTACGGCTAGAATGACTAACCAATCATGTCTCTTCTTTAAATGTTCGTTAATATACTAGACTTTGCATTCCGGCCCCATGTCTTTGTTATTTGATCTATGATTGGTTAATATACATTTCTGAAATTTGTGGCACTGTTTCAATACAAATTTGGGTTGTCATCATTATCTGTCGTTTCGATAAGCGTGGGAGATCGAGGTTTGCCATCTCACACGATCATCAGAGTCCAGGATCTGGTCTTTGCCCTTGTCCCGATTATGCATCCGGTGTGCTGATGCCGATGTAAGGGGTTTAACCCCTACACCGGACAGTTGGACTAAAGTGTTGACCTATCGTCCTTGACTTGGGAACGTAAATTACAAGTACCTCTGAAGCCGGAGTGGGTTCGCCTGATGGTGAGGGACACTGGTAATAGGGAAAGCTAATCCACATGCAATATTCAGTCGAGCACTATTAGAAGTAGTGTGCATGGACTACTCAAAGCGAGCGAGGAGACTGTGGCGAAGTGGTCAAGCCGTCTGACTCGGACTCCGAAGATTGTGGGTTCGATTCCGTGCCGCGTTCTTCGGTTCACGAGTGCATTTTTTCGGAGGCTCCTGGGGGTCGTCGCTGGAGCTACGGAGTTCGTGCTTCGTGCGACGCTTTCCGCGCTGCGGAAAGAGACTGAGCCATACGAGATTTTAAAAAAAATCCGTTGCAATGAAGTCGACCCTGTCGATTTTCAAGCGACTTTTTTTTTTTAAAGTGAGCGGGCGCAACAATTTTTTTTTTTAAATTGCCATCGAATTTGCCAGCTGTCAGTCAGTTTTCAAAGTATTTCTCCTCACAACGTACCCAAAACAATCTTGACTGTCTGCGTCTAATTTCTATGACAAGTTTACAGTTTTCTTGTGTTTCTTATAGAACTGTCTTGTTCGTTTGTTTGTTTGTTTTTTCTGCCCATTTCTTTGCATTTTGTTCAGAAACCACACAACCAATGTCATTAAACGTTCCTCAGCTTGTCGGCTTATCACCCATGTTTATAGCAGTATGGTACCATATAGCTCTCTAACAGTGCAACTGACAACATTCTATTGGTCAGTATCTTTTCCATCTGGCAAAAGCCTACATTTTTGTAAATTCGGGTTCGGATAGACCTGGGGCTAATGAAGATACCTTTGTTTCCCAGGGTTGTCTAGTTGGTCGCACGTCGAAGTGCACTTGTTCCTGCAGCAAGGCGTTGCCCTCATTTAGCGGCATAACTTAAAATCAAGGTGCGGTCAAAAACGCATCCTTTGGAGAACAATGCCATTAACCTCGATACCAAGATGATTGCCATTGCAATTTTACGTTCAGTAGTTCGCCATTGCTTTCCGAACGAGAAAGCTGAGGTAGGACTTATCGGTGTAGCGATTGATCCCGCTACCCCACAGAACACCGGAATATCAGCGCTAGGGCGCTTCTGTCCTTTCGGTCACGCCGACTGGTGTGGTCACTATAGCTTTAAATGTGTATATTTCCAGGTGTGGCTTCTAACTTCTGCCTTTTCCTGCTTGTATATGAGTATCTGCCTAGCAACAACCATCTCCCTACTCCCCCTCTCTCTCCTTCATTCACCCCTCTCTTCCCCCCACCCTCTCTATCTCTCTCTCTCCTCACCCTCCCCCGTTGGTTATTTCCGTTTTTAGTTTTCATTTTCCTGGATTGGGCAAGCCCCTAGGGAAGTAAACATTCATGTAGATCGTTTATAAATTTAACAGTTTTGCTCTCTCTCTCTCTCTCTCTCTCTCTCTCTCTCTCTCTCTCTCTCTCTCTCTCTCTCTCTCTCTCTCTCTCTCTCTCTCTCTCTCCCCCCCCCCCTGTTGATAAAGACGTCGGTTGAAACGCTGGCCTCCATCTGTGAGTATTTTTTATTATTATTATTATTATTTATTCATCCGTCTAGTGGGACGCAGAGGTGTTTCCAAGGCACCAGGGCCGGGTTATATACTGGCCAAGACCTATTGACGCGTCCTCGTCGAGCGTCCTGGGCAACAGGTCCCTTCGGGGTCCTGGCTGAAGTCAATAGGATCGCCGATTCCTCCGAAGTCGGAGAGTGTCTGCCTGTACGGCGAGGAACCACCAGTCTGCACACCAATAAGCCAGACATGGGACAACGGATACTCACGCAAAACTCAGGTCCTGTATGACATCACACTGATGCTGGACAACAGGATGTCTTCATCCGACATACAGGACTTTGCGTTGGAGCTCAAGCCAGCGAACACAAGCAAGCAAGCAAGCATCCGTCTAGTTTTTCAGTCACATTCTGTGTTTACTACTATGAGTGCCCATCAATACTTGCCAATGTATTTCTCGCAGTATTTCAATGGCCTCAGAGGTTTCAACAAATGACGTTTCTGTCTAGTCATCAACCAGTGCTGTAGCTTACCTTCAGACTGCAGACGACCAGACAAGGGTAGGAGAGGAAAGGACTGAGACAAGCTATCTGTTAGCTAATAATAGGGCACGCAGCTTCAAACAACTAGAAGGTGAGACCAGCAATCTGCTAGCTAATAACATCTCAGGTACCACTTCAGACGATTCGATTAAGAGGCACGATGTACGACATCTCGTTCAGAAAGCCATGACAAATTACTGAATATAACTATAACTGTAAAGCTCCCTGGCTAGTGCAGTCGCTGCGAACTGTGCAGATTAGGTTTTTTTTTTGTGTCCCCGACAGAAAAAAATTCACACCTTACCGAGGACTCGAACCCGGGTCTCTCAACGGGCGAGGGTTTGAACACGGGTCTCCAGAAGTGTAGCCCGGTAGTATAACCACTCGCGCCTATTAAATTTCAAACGGTCAGTGGGAGCGGGGTTGACTGCAGCGACCCGCAAAGGACAAGCCATTTGTAAGATGGCTGGTGGCTGCGGAGGCTTAGGATTGAGAAACATCAGTTGTAGGTAGAAACTCCGGAGGCATTACATATGGTGGTTAAGGTGATGATGATGCTAGTAGTGGTGATGGTGATTAATATCTAGGGAACTCGTCCAATTTGACATTTCCAAAATGACCGACTTTTACAATTTAACCGACACTTCCAATTTGACCGACACTTCCAATTTGACCGACACTTCCAATTTGACCGACACTTCCAATTTGACCTATTATTCCAATTTGAACGCTCTCACCCCGAACATTTACGAGACAATCTCTCTCTCTCTCTCTCTCTCTCTCTCTCTCTCTCTCTCTCTCTCTCTCTCTCTCTCTCTCTCTCTCTCTCTCTCTCTGAAAATACATCGACTTGAGTACACACCACTTTCCTTACGGGATAATACAGTCAATGCCGGCGAAGAAATCAGAAGAGAAGCAGTCCATGATTATTTGCCTCTGCAGACACTGTAGACACCAAGAGCACCCGACAAATACTCCGAGACGTCCAGCCGCTGACCAACTTGTTAGCGGACATCACTCCAAGCAAACCTGATTAATCTGTGTGTATGATCAACTCCCCGGGAACTCTCTAACGTCAAACGTGACCAAACTTCAATCACTGCTCCTTCTCGGGCCGGCCGTAGACAAGAATGTCCGTTTCCCCCTTGGCGGCGCTCCTGAAAAGAGGGCAACTTCGCTCAAGGATGCTAGATTAAATTAGATGGTCAACATGCAATCGGCAACAACTAATATCCAGCGGACGTGACCAGATCGAGTATCGGCAATCATGACAGTCGGCGGGGTTATGGGGGAAACTGCCTTGCCTGTCCGACCTAGTGGATGTTGGATGGACTCAACTAATTGACTACAAGAGAGGCGCGCGGGTCTTACACTGGCGTGTGGGCGTGCACACTCACCATAGAAAGAACGGAACAAGACGCACTGACGGAAGGACAGAGAGATGAGGAAGGGAGACGGAGGAGGAGAGGAAGGGAGACGGAGGAGGAGAAGAAGGAGGACAGACGGACACACCGGAAAAAAAGGAAAAATACAGGCGAACAGAGAGAGAGAGAGAGAGAGAGAGAGAGAGAGAGAGAGAGAGAGAGAGCGGATGACACCTCAGTCAAACAAATATTTGTTTGCTAATGATACCTGTCAGATAAAGATTGTTTTGGTAATGACACCTTGATCAGATAAAGATTGTTTTGGTAATGACACCTTGATCAGATAAAGATTGTTTTGGTATTGATACCTCGGTCAGATAAATATTGTTTTGGTAATGACACCTCGGTCAGATAAAGATAGTTTTGGTAATGGCACCTAGGTCAGATAAAGATTGTTTTGGTAATGACACCTAGGTCAGATAAAGATTGTTTTGGTAATGACACCTCAGTCAGATAAAGATTGCTTTGGTAATGACACCTCGGTCAGATACAGATTGTTTTGGTAATACATCTCAGTCAGATGATTCCCCCCCCCCCCACTCTATGTCCATTATATTTCAAAGTGTCCCTTTGGAGCGGATGGTAGCAGTTAAAAGATAGTAGCATATCCTTTCCAGGCTGTAGTAAACACCAGCATCTTTTGGCTCTTTGTGATTCCTGGGCAAGTTTACAACCAGTAGTTTGCCATTGATTTCTGAACGACCGCAACGCACACCTTTGTATGGGAATCAATGCAAGGTGGTCTGCTTCCAAATCGCCCGCAGCTGTATTTCGAACGCGGTATGCGGGATTACTAATTGCCCCCGTAACTCCATCGCAACAGAGCCGGCTGTAGTACCAGTACTTGCACTAAACAACCTGACATGGCGTTTGTATATCTATTCCGTCTGCCTGCACTGTTTTGAAAAGTGTACTTCAGAATAGCCAATCAAACGCAATTTTCAGTTCAGTTCAGTTCGAAGAGGATTATCATCTGTGCACCCGGGGACATGTCTACAACATCGTTTTCATGAGCTAGGAAGCGAATAATTAGGGCTCTACTTGTTAGAGCATTATTTCTGCTAAACATCATGGTGTACTTATTGCTCCAGGGTGTCTACACATTTCTTCGTCGGTCGCCGTCATGTCCGTATTGAAAGTCGGCTATAATGTGGTATCGCATCCACACCTTTATGGCATCCATATTTTTCTTCCTAGTACTATTTTGTTCTTAGATTAGAATCCGTGCACCAAGAAGAAAAATCGTTTTAGAGACTAAAGAAGTCAATGAGTAGAGCTCTTACTGGATCATTATTTCTGATAAACACCAGTGTACCATTGGTGTCTACACATTTCTTCGTCGTTCATCATCATCATCTCCGCACAGCACTGAAGTTCGGCTATTATGTGGTTTCACATTCACACCTTTATGACACCCATGTTTTTCTTCTTCTTGTTGTTCTTGTTCTTGGTGTTCTTGTTGTTCTTCTTCTTGTTCTTCTTCTTGTTCTTGTTCTTCTTCTTCTTGTTCTTGTTCTTCTTCTTCTTGTTCTTCTTCGTTCATCAGGAGTGTTTTTTCCAGACGTAATTGCGGTGTGTCTAAGTTAGGCGCCCTCGGCGACTCTTAGGCCAACACATCCGACTTAAGCGTGCATTTTTTTTTTTATACTTAGGTTAGCAGTCCCAGGGTGCTTTTCTTTCTAGTACTGTTCTGTTCTTAGTGAACCAAGAAGTAGAAACGCGGTTTTCACGACCAAGAAAGCAAGTAATTAGGGCCCTCCCTTATTGAAACATTATTTCTGCTAAACATCATAGTGGGGTCCATTGTACCCATGACGTCTACACATTTCTTCGTCAATCACATCATCTCCGCCTCGAAGGTCGGCTATTGTGTAGTGTTGCGTCCACAACCCTATAAAATACACATTTTTCTTCCTAGTAGTAATGCATTCTTAGCATCCGTGGACCAAGAAGACGAAAAATGTTAACATTCTACCAGAACTTAACACCGGGCTCACAAACAGTTTCCGTGTCTCGGACACCAACATCCTATGACCCACATTAAACATCACAATGGTTTGGGAAGAGCAGTGATGGGAGGCGCGGTTCCTTGAAGAAAAGACAGGGATAGACCAGCAAGAAAATGGACACTGGACACTGAAACACTCTGGGTATAATAAGGCATAAGGCAAAGGAAATGGGCAAAGAATTAGGAATTTTTTCGGCAAGCTATGATGAGAGCGAAGTTCTGCACAGGATTTGTTAAATGATGTCAACTACGAATCTAAACTTGGAATTCTCCTCCTATTCTATCATCTCACGCCGAATTCCCTACGAACGCCACTGATTTTATTAAATGAATTTAAGGATGGCGATCTCGCATTTGAATCTATCTATTAGCAATCAGAGACAGACAGACAGACAGACAGATAGACAGACAGACAGAGACAGACAGACAGACAGACAGACAGACAGAGACAGACAGACAGTACAGTACAGACAGACAGGGTGAGTGTGGGGGGGGAGGGGGTGGAGGTAATAACAGCGCTAGATTTCATTAGAAAACAGCAAGTGAAATGGTTCGGCCACGTAACTAGACTAATAGCTGACAGTATACCACAACGAGCAATGATACACAGACAAAATGGAACAAGAAGAAGAGGCCGACCGCTGCTTATGCTTCACCTTTAATAAGGCCAAACTAATTCACAAAATCCTATTTCAAATTGCTCCAAGCTACCTTTGGCCATTGTTTAAATATAACGCTAGACATAGCGAACGACTAAATATATTTTACGTCCCTAAACCTAGGATAGACTTATATAAAACAAGCTTAGCATACTCTGCCACTTCCACAATCTTCCACAAGAAATCAAAGACACCACCAATCATCATTATACATACATTCGCAACCTGTTTGAACACTACCTTAGTACAGACTACATTCCCCCATAAACAATACCACAAAAAGACAATAATGGTAACTTATCTCAAACGACAACTAGCCAAAAACATTCCCTTATGTATGGCACGTTACACCCTCCTTAGGTATTTATAATGCCCATGTTAAACACTGCCTCAGTGAGTCATTTGTTATTGATTATTTTTCATGCGTTTTAATGCTATTGTTCTTTTGTTGTCAAAATTTGCTTCATAAGTGATGTTGAATGAAAGAATGTATGAGAGGAAATAGAGAAGGGCAGAATGTCAGACGGGCCTGCGTGCCCAATTCTTAACCCTTTGAAAATAAAGACTTTCGTTCGTTCGTTCGTTCACCACGACACCACAAGGTATAAGAAGAACAAGATGAGATGATCAAGCGAACTCGCCTAAAGGTATACACATCAACGACACTGATCGTCAGAAGAAAGAGGAGGGCGAAGAAGAGAGAACTATCTCCGTTAAATACGTCATTATCTGATATGAGTTCACAAAGGAACCTTCTTTCATAACTGGAATCAATCTTTACAAAGCACGTCCTATTGTATTCAGTAAGCCTACATCATATTATAAATCCTCTGACTCTCACTTTATGGATCTAGAAATCCACCTGGTTTCTTCGTTGCAATCAAGGCTTCGTTTCTTCCACAGTGAAAACAACAACTACTGCTCAGTGTAGACATCTTCATTGATTATCCTGGTTGGCTTCTGAACAGTCTGCTGCAGAATCTATACACGCGCTAGATCTTCAACTGGCGTTATTATGACGTTGAGAGTTTTCGTCCTTGGGTTTGATCAACAAACATTTCCAAGATCTAAACTTTACCATCCAACATCTGGTCTTTCGGTCCAATATGGCGGATAGGCGGTTGAGCTGTTAAGGCCTCTAGGGGTGGTTGTGCTTCTGGTTTGCTTAAGCATTTTCCTCATGTTGGACTGGTAGTACATGGTTCCATCGCCCAGCTACTGAGTTAAGTGCTTGGAGCGACACTGTAAGCTGTGGATTTTGTGTGGAATGCTTTTACATCTGTATTGTGAACTGCATGTTCAGAAAATGGCGGCGACCGGTTGCTGAACTAGCTAGTTTTGCATTATGCAGTAATGTGTGTGAAGCTGCTGGTTTTTCCAGCGACTGCCGCTTCCATCGACGATGAACTGTAATTTTCGTGGCGGACTGCTGTGTTGGCATTCTGGCAGCGGCCTTATGCTGTTGATTTGTCGATAAAGCTGTTTGTTCCACCTTTCGCATGAGGCAGTGAGAAGCAATTTTTTTGTAATATCCACTGGCACAGGAACGGGACATTGTGGGGGTGACCCTTTACCGTGAAGTTGGAACCGCAACTAATGATATCTGGCACATTGAATCAGTATCAACCAATATCCCACCACCACCACCATCATCATCATCATCATCATCACTGCCCTGTCAAATGGCGTCGGTGTTCGGGTATCCCCACAGACCCTGGTCCCTGTTGGCCTAAATCAATTTCAGGGAGTCGATATCTCTCCATGTCACCTTCTTGGGTCATCAATCATCATTTCTCTTGGTCTGCCTCTCTCTCAGTCTTCTACCGCTGATGCTTCCAGTCGTCACGATATCTTAATATGCTTCTCTTCCCATTACACGACCGCAGACTGTCTCTTTCTGCTTTCGAAACTACACCAGCCACCATAAGCTATATTCATCTACATCAACCAACATCTGCTAGATTCAGTCTATACCAACCAACATCTGCTACTCTAGAACTACATCAACCAGCATCTGCTACATTCATCTACATCAACCAACATCTGCTAGATTCAGTCTACATCAACCAACATCTGCTAGATTCATCTACATCAACCAACATCTACTACATCCAAACAACATCAACCAACATCTACTACATCCAAACTACATTAACCAACTCTATTACACCCAAACTACATTAACCAACATCTACTACACCCAAACTACATCAACCAACAACTACTACATCCAAACTACATCAACCAACATCTACTAAATCCAAACTGCATTAAACAACATTCACACTGCATCAACCAAAATCCGTCTCCATAGATTTATCGCCTTCACTTTCAGCCATGGAACACGCGGCTCCTGGAAGACGACCCAGGGCCCGACCATCAGAACTGTCAGGACAATACGGACATTAAAGGCATCATGGGCATGCAAGAGGCAGGGTAACTAACGAAGGATCAGGAGTCATTCCATCGGGTTTATAACCACACCGACATACGCAGTCCACAGCTCACACGGCTTACCCAAAAAGTCACTGGCAGCATGCAGTATACCTAACACTTCCTTGCAAGAACGGCCAGACGCTGGCATTTTAATATGCAACATATTGCTGACGTCACGAACAGTCTGACAAGCAGAGACTGCTAGCACTGATGCCGAACATTACTCCCTAGTAAGCTGGAAACCAGCAGCCGCGGAAATCAATATCCCCCAGACAGCATGGGGCAATATAAAAATATTAATTGTTGAAAATACGTCAGGCTCTCATGGAAATATTGTAATAAATGACTTTACGACAAGCGAATACTACCCAGGGAGTGACGCCTTCGCCTGGGCTGTGTCGCCAAAGAAAATGAACAGGGCGTGTGTTAAAGGGAAAACCAGGTCGTCATTTCACATCGGTGGCGGAGTTGTTTTAAAATTGTCAGCTGCATGTCCTTTACGGGACGTTGCAATCAGCCCCAGCATTTATTGGCCGTTTATGATTTTCTAAGCAATTTTATGTTCGATGGTTTGTTATGCTTTGTGAACGGCCGATGCTCATAACATGGTGAAAATTAAAACAAAGCGACATCTGCTCCCACATCGCCCGCGGCTGACATTAAAGCCAGTATTTTTTTTTTCACTCGCTCGCTTTGAACTCAAGCGTAGTCCATACACACTAATTTATAGTAGTGATGGACTGGATTTTGCGTGTGGATTAGCTTTCCATATTAGCAGTGTCCCTCGCCATCAAGCAAGTCATCACTCCGACTTCAGAGCTACTTGTAATTAACGTCCCCAAGTCAAGGACGACAGATCAACATTTTAGTCCAGCTGTCCAGTGTAGTGGCTGAATTGCTTACCTCGGCATCGGCACAACGGATGTTTAAGAACACGCGTTCTTACCCATTCGACCATGCTGACCTGCAAAGCTAGTATATGACATGGTTGAGTAATTGAGTTCACTTTCCATAAGTCGCAGATGCCAATAAACTAACAAGTATGGGTAACCAAAGATTTCCTCTGTAGGCTATAGTCTGTGAAGTCTGTAGTTGTTGGTTATCAATCTATATAGTATGTGAAGTCTGTAGTTGTTGGTTATCAATCTATACAGTAAGTGAAGTCTGTAGTTGTTGGTTATCAATCTATACAGTATGTGAAGTCTGTAGTTGTTGGTTATCAATCTATATAGTATGTGAAGTCTGTAGTTGTTGGTTATCAATCTATACAGTATGTGAAGTCTGTAGTTGTTGGTTATCAATCTATATAGTATGTGAAGTCTGTAGTTGTTGGTTATCAATATATATAGTATGTGAAGTCTGTAGTTGTTGGTTATCAATCTATATAGTATGTGAAGTCTGTAGTTGTTGGTTATCAATCTATATAGTATGTGAAGTCTGTAGTTGTTGGTTATCAATCTATATAGTATGTGAAGTCTGTAGTGGTAGTAATCAAGCTATAGTAAGTAAAGTCTGTAGTTGTTGGTTATCAAGCTATATATTATGTGAAGGCTGTAGTCGTTGGTTATCAATCTATATAGTATGTGAAGTCTGTAGTGGTAGTAATCAAGCTATAGTAAGTAAAGTCTGTAGTTGTTGGTTATCAAGCTATATATTATGTGAAGTCTGTAGTGGTAGTAATCAAGCTATAGTAAGTAAAGTCTGTAGTTGTTGGTTATCAATCTATATAGTATGTGAAGTCTGTAGTGGTAGTAATCAAGCTATAGTAAGTAAAGTCTGTAGTTGTTGGTTATCAAGCTATATATTATGTGAAGTCTGTAGTGGTAGTAATCAAGCTATAGTAAGTAAAGTCTGTAGTTGTTGGTTATCAATCTATATAGTATGTGAAGTCTGTAGTGGTAGTAATCAAACTATAGTAAGTAAAGTCTGTAGTTGTTGGTTATCAAGCTATATATTATGTGAAGGCTGTAGTCGTTGGTTATCACCATGATCTCAACGTACAGTAATATTTTTTTTTTGAAGTATATGCATAAACATACCTAAAAAATACAACTCTAAATATATCTTTACACTCCAACATATTAGCAGAATAACAAGAAACAATTATACACAAGCATCAAGATAAAACAGTGGGGGGGGGGAGAGAGAGAGAGAGAGAGAGAGAGAGAGAGAGAGAGAGAGAGAGAGAGAGAGAGAGAGAGAGAGAGAGAGAGAGAGAGAGAGAGAGAGAGAGAGAAGAGAAGACAGAGACAGACGAAAAGACATGGCAACGTAAGTCCTCCATTACCAGAGACAGCCTCTGCGCAATGGCCACCAGGTGAAGGACAGGAAACAATAACATGTTCCACGACCCAGCTGGGAACTTCGTATGCATTGCTGATAATATACACTGCAACGCCTTCCTAAGGAACTAATTGAATATGGCTTCCTCGGAGCTCTTCTGCGTCTGCCAGATCTGGCTGCAGACAGGGAGTTTAACGTAAGGGAGATGGCTGACAGTTTCAACGCCTTGTGCAGGGAATGGGTGGCGGTGTGTTCTTCTTGATAGATTCCAAAAGAGCAGCCAAGTGTAATGTGTTTACGTGAAAGTTAAACAGTCTCTCTCTCTCTCTCTCTCTCTCTCTCTCTCTCTCTCTCTCTCTCTCTCTCTCTCTGTGTGTGCGCGCGCGCGCGCTTGGTCGCGCCTGCCTGCAATGCATGCACAATTTAGCGGCCAAGGAAAGAGAGATGGGGGAAGATACCAGAGATAGAAGGTGTAAGAGAGACAGAGACATGACACAGGGACAGAAAGGGACAGAGAGAGGTAGAGATGTAGTGAGAGAGAGAGAGAGAGAGAGAGAGAGAGAGAGAGAGAGAGAGAGAGAGAGAGAGAGAGAGAGAGAGAGAGAGAGAGAGAGAGAGAGAACCTGATCGGAAACGATAGAGTATTTGAAAAGAAATGACGATATGCATGGCACGAGGGAGAAGTCAATAAGTAAGTCACACATATAATACCAACTTGAAACCAGTTTATTTTTATGCATACATTGTCCCTTTATTTCTCAACATAATTCCCACCAACATTGATGCACTTATCCCATCGTTTTATCAGTCCTCCCGAACCGGCTGCATAGAAGTGCGTGCTCTGTTTTCTAAACCACGTTTTCACTTCACATTCAACTTTGGCGTCATTCGCGAAATGTCTCCCGCCAAGGTGAATTTTCAGTGGACCAAAAAGGTGGAAATCGCTAGGGGCTAAGTCGGGGCTGTAAGGTGGATGTTCCAGAACGTCCTACATTAGGTGGTTAATTTTCTCCTGAGTTAATCGAGCCTATGTGGCCTGGCATTGTCAACAGGACGACTAGATCGGATTTCATCAACAATTTTAGAGCGTACTTGAGAACATTTTTCTACCCAGCTATTCACCGCTTTACGGGACAAACATTTGTCAGCATAAACAGGAAGCATTTCCTTATGAATGTCCTTTGTAGGCAGTCCTTTTGCCCACACCAAAAAAAAAACGCACAACAGCACGTTGCTCTTTGGTTGTACACTACGTAAGTACAGTCGCCATGTTGTTTATGGGCTGCACATGCGCATGAAACACCCAATGCCACCTGACGAACGGGGATATAAAGTTAAATGTTGCTGTCACCTAATGACACCTGTAGAAAACATCAACTACATTTCCCTGCCATCGCACAGAACTGTGTGACTTACTTATTGACTCGCCCTCGTATGTACTTGTGTTATCTGTTGTGATCATCTGTCTATTGTATTAAATGCTATACCTTCTATATATATACATATGCAAAGTGTTCAACGTTCTGTTGTCTACCGTGCTTAACAATATGCACCTTTAAATGTATAACTACACTTTCCATCTTTCTGTTGTCTATTGTGATCAACACTATGCGCTTCTAAACGCATATCTACACTTTCCATCTTTCTGTCGTTTACTGTGCTCAACACTATACACTCCTACCCCTGTCGCACATTCCCGCACCCGACACTTACACAACGACTTCACCCGGATCTCCCAGTTTATTAACTGCTCCTTTTGTCCAGATTGACTCCCCGAGATTACGACATCCGCTTCTCCTTCTGACCTGGCTAATTCATCGTCTTCTATTGAAATTTGGAACCCAGCTTATGTTTCCCCACTAAGGGCCCTCGATCGATCCCGGAAGTCGAGCTGATTGGTCTTTAGTGGGTATCCTTAGGGAAGCCATTAGTGGGCCTTGCAAGATGGCAAGCCGGCGCTTACCACATTTTCTTCTCATTATTCCTCGACTTCATCCTGAATTGTGTGTGTCTTCCTGTCTCCCTGGTCGCACTAGTAAATCTAGATGAACTGTCTTCTCGTAATGTTTGAACACGCAGTATTGTGCGTCACAGAAAAGCTGGCGGGCAGGGAAGAATGGATAGGCAGACAGACAAAGACAGACAAACGTACAGACATGGGTGGTGCCGTGTGAATCTATCAAATGTTAGTTTACATATGGATGAGGAGCAACTGGCCGAGTGGCTAAGAATGCCGGGTTCCTTCGGGTAACTCGGGTTGGAATCCACGATAAGGTGTGGATTTTGTATTCTGTCGGGGACGAAACGACACCCCTAATCTGCGCAGTTCGCGGCGACTGCACCAGGGTGACCAGATTGGCTTTTTTGAAGCCAAATTTGACAAATTTGGCTTTTTTAAAACAGGTTTGGCGTCAGAAAATCAGTTTGGCTTTTTGGCATTTTCTTGGCTTTTTAAAAATTTTAATGGTATATATGTCTATTTTTGAATTTTTCAAGTTAATTGTTGTCTTGTGTTACTATTTTTAAGCAAAAACAAATGCAAAACGATAAGCTTATCTGGCCATGTTCTATGCGCACTGACGCACTGCGCAGCTTACTGTTTAGTAGTTAAGTTTTCAAATTAATTATACCTTCATCGCAATCGCAAGTCGCAAGTATTTCTTATTAAATATTATTGACTGAGCCTATTATCATGCCAAAGTGGAAACCATCTTATGATACTAATCGGAAATATAATGATCAATGGGAAAAGACATTTGTGTGGCTCAAGAAATCCACTGACGGTTCTGAACAGGCATATTGCAAATTGTGCCATTGTAATATTGCTCCAAGATTTTCAAATCTCGCAAATCATGCAACAACAGAAAAACACAAGCGGAGCGCGCCATCTTCTTCACACAAAACACTTTCAGTGGTGACAATAAGCAAGAACATTGATGACAAAGTTAAATTAGCTGAAAATTAGGATGAAATTGAAAAATGTAATCAATCATTAAAACATTGCATTGGTTTTGCATCCGATGGTGCTTCCAGTATGGTTGGATGCAACAATTCAGTTTGGTCCAGAATGACAGATGTATCTCCTTCATGTGTTCAGTATAAATGTGTTTGCCATTCATTAGCATTGTGCATCAAATATACAGTGTCAAAACTACCTTCAAACATTGGACTTTTGCTGACAGAAATACCAAATTGGTTTAGACATAGCAATCTAAGACGAGAAGCATTTAAAGATTTATTCAAAATTATGAACTCATCGACAGAATTTCAGCAAGCTAGAACTGCATCACTTCCTTTGAGATAATTTCTTCTATTCGCTGGATTGTCCGGGGAAAAGTAATGTTCAACATTCTAATAAATTGGGAAGAACTCAAGGCTTATTTTATTTCTGCTGAATTAGCAAATTATTACACTAAATTTAAGTCACGACTTATAAAGGAAATGCTTCTAGATCAAAGACACTACCTTTATTTTCATTTCGCAACCCCTATTATGCAGGAATTCGAAAGGTTAAATAGCCTTTTTTCAGAAAAGTAAGGCAGATCCTCACGAATTACATGAAGAACTATTTTTGCATTATAAGCGTCGTAATATTAGGACTTATGATACCAATAATAAGAAAAAAGATGTTTCTAATGTTGATTTTGGCATCAAATTCCTGTCAGAGTGTGATAACTACATTCAGAAAAATTCTGATACAAAAATTAATTGCCAACAAGAGGTCTTAGATCTCAAAGAAAGATGCTTATCAGTGCGAGAAGAAGCACTTTATCAAGTTAGAAAGGGGCTTCCTTCAGCAAGAAATATATTTAAAGATCTAACCAATTTTAACCCTGGAATAACCTTAACCCAGGCTTCTAGACCACTATTTTCGAAATTGCCCTTTTTGAATTTGGCTGAAGAAAACCACACTATTATTGAAGAACAATACAGAAAATTTTATAGATTGGAAGGAAGAAGAACAATTTAAAGAAAATGGACTGCCTAAAAATGCAGAGCAGTTCTGGCAAGGAGTCATGAAACATCCCCAATTTAAAGAGCTTGCTTCTTTTGTTCTTACTTGCTTAATAACACTTATTAGCAATACCGCAGTGGAGAGGATGTTCTCTCTTTTAATATGCATAAAAACCAAAGCAAGGAATAGACCTTCAGCTGTCTCTCTTAGAAGCAATTATTAGAATTAGAGCAGAACCATTATCTTCAAACAAGTGCTGTAATGAATTTGTACCTTCATCCAAAATGTTGAATGATTTCAAAGCTGGAATAGTATATTCTAATGAATCCTGTACTGAATTTCAACAATGAAGAGGAATACTTATTTGAAGAAGAGGTCTTCATGTGATATAAGTATATTTTTAATATATCTTTTTACTAGGCAATGTTTGGCTTTATTTTGGCTTTTTTATTTCGTGACTTGGCTTCTTTTGATCACGGCGATCTGGTCACCCTGGACTGCACTAGCCAGACACTCCTCAGGCTCAAGACACTCCCCCCACCCCCCTCCCCAACCCTGTCCTACGCCGCAAAGTACTATAGGAAGAAGATGGCAGTTTTTAGTTTAGAAAATTGGGTGGGCACGGGAGGGCGGATGGACTGGACGGAGGGACGGACAGACAGACAGACAGACAGAAACATACTCGTACAACACCAGACTAACTGATACAGCTCTGAAAGCTACAGTGGAGATACCGGTGCCTGGTCTCCAGACAGATGGAGCCACGACGATGAACGGTATATCGTGCCTGGCCTGCAGTTAACAATGATACCACACCGACGAGGATTTGATGACAGGCCGCCCTCGTCTCTGCCAGACCGTGGACGAGTTGCCGGTGCACCCCTGTCATTGGAGACTGATCGATGCCTCCCCCTCCTCCTCATCTGATCCGTCCCGGCCGACACATCACTGATTCTGATATTGATTGCCTGATCAGTCTGATTATAGAAAGGTCAGTAGTAACCGTGATTGCCGGCTGTTGCATGGCAAGTAGTCTGCGAGGGCAATTACCGCACGTCAATACTGGTGTCTTCTGCTTCCCCTGCTGCATCATCTTCATCTTCTTCTTCTTCTTCTTCTTACTGTTCTTCTCCTGTACCTTCCTCTTCTTCTTCTTCTTCCTCCTCCTCTTCCTCTTCCTCTTCTTCATCTTGTCCTCCTGCATCTCCTTCTCCTGCACCTCCTTATTCTTCTTCTTGTCCTTCTCCTTCATTTCCGTCTCCTAAATCTCCCCCTCCTGCATCTTCTTATCATCATCATCATCATCATCATCATCATCATCATCATCAGCATCATCATCATCATCATTATTCCTACATGAGAACGTCTATGTCCGTTGCAGGACGTTGTAACAAATCCTATCCCCAACCGGCTGTATGTGATTTACTAGACAATTTTACGTTCAGTAGTTTGCCATTGCTATCTGAACGAGAAGTCAACATTTCAGTTCAAGTGACCCTCGTGTGCAGCAAACCAACTACGCCGCCGCCAGAAGAAAAAGTGTACGGCCACCAAACTTCACAGCTACTCCGACCTCCTCCTGCTACATACCTGTCCACTAACCCATCAATATATAGGTACACGCCTATGCTACCTACCTACCCCGCTCTATGTGACTGTCTTTCCATTTATATATGGTTATGTTAGGTCGGCCCGTTCGTCTTTTGCCATCTATACATCATTAAAATATATTGTGCTTTGATGCAGCACATCTCTGTTGTTTGAGTATTGGTGTATTTCTCTCTCTCTCTCTCTCTCTCTCTCTCTCTCTCTCTCTCTCTCTCTCTCTCTCTCTCTCTCTCTCTCTCACACACACACACACACACTCACAACTCCTTTACCCTATCAGTTACTCACGTACATAAATGCTTCACTGAAACTTTGAACTGACTTAGGCTCCAGATTATAATGGGCAACAGCAAACGTCTTGGGAAGTAAAGGCGGCTGGCGTGCTACCGACCACACTACTACTGACTTGTCTACGAAAATGAGTTAGCACCATGTGCCTAAAACATGAAAAAGGATCCTTGGCTTTACATTTTGTTTTATTTGAAAGCATACCATTATCATAATGAGGCAAGTTCTCTGCAAACCAACGCTCTCAACACAACCTTAATTTCATGCTTATATCATGAATAAGAAGAAGTTGTCAGGGGACCCGATGAAACATCAAACCGATTTGAAGTACAAAAAGGGAGAAAGAGCCGCATTCTCGACCCATACCAGTTCAACATTCATGCCAAAAAAAAAAAAAAAGTAATGAGAAACGGCATGAATAAAATACTCAAGAGTCTATTTTTATACAAGAATAATTGGCGGAAATCCCAAAATTCCAGGTTTCATGTTTGCAGATAACACGGTCCTCCTCTCAAATAGCGCTAGGGATTGAAAGAGTTACTTCTGTCGGAAAATAACACAGTTAAAAAGAATACCAAAACGAATGTCTACAAAAATCATAATTAGCAATAAAGACATGTATAGTGCCATACCAATAACAATAGCAGCTGTTTAAATGACGTCAGAAGGACACAAACCACACCAATGAAGAGATTACACAGAATTAAGAGACTACAGCACAACACCAGACACAAATTCAACGAACATTTTTGACAACACACACCTTTCCTGTGGCGATATACGAATGTGAGTCAACAGCTGTTTAGCCACTTAAAAGGTTAAAGAAAAGTTCATAGAATACCATAGACCACGGTGAAGATAATTACCGACACTCTAGGACAGTGGTTCTCAACCGGCGGGGAATTTCCCTCCCCCCCTCCCCCCACCCAGGGGGAGAATTTTGGGGTTTCCAGGGGGGAATGAAGACTATTTCAAGATTGCGTTAATACAAGAACCGATTACTTTTACTTGATCTTGTTTTTCCCTTCACACTTTACGGTTCTGTACGTCTCACCCTTCTAAAATTCATTTTATAAAATACTAGCTGACCCGGCCCGGCTTCGCCCAAGCCCTGGAGGGGATCTATCTATCTATCAGTCTGTCTGTCTGCTTGTTTGTCTGTCTGTCTGGCTGACCCGGCCCGGCTTCACCCAGTCCCTGGTGGGGAGCATCTCATTTAATTCATATAAGTAGTCATATAAGCTCTCCCGTTCCCGACTATCTGTCTGTCTGTCTATCTGTCTGTCTGACCGGGCCCGGCTTCACCCAGTCCCTGGTGGGGAGCATCTCATTTAATTCATATACGTAGTCATATAAGCTCTCCCGTTCCCGACTATCTGTTTGTCTGTCTATCTGTCTGTCTGTCTGTCCCGGCCCGGCTTCACCCAGTCCCTGGTGGGGAGCATGTCATTTAATTCATATAAGTAGTCAAATAAGCTTCCGTTCCCGACTATCTGTCTATCTATCTGACCGGCGTGGTTTCGCCCAGCTCTTGGCGCACAGTAACTTAAAAGAATGTCCTTCCACACACCATTCAATGAAAACTGTAGAAAAAGATGGGTTACAATGTTATGCATTATGCATTATTTTTATGAAAACTTTGAAAATGCCTTAAAGATTATATCATTGTTTATTATAACTCATATGCCTGAAAATAACTATAGACAAAGAGTTTAACAATAGTGCAAGTAAGTCCAACAATATGACTATAAAGTATATAGAAATGTTATTAAAAGTTATGATCCTTGAAATAACTTTTCTAGAGTGAAGTCCCCCTGCTATATAGACATTATATAATGAAAATGGAAAAGTAAATGTTATTAAATAAGTAGAAGATTTTACATTAAGAAATTATTATAGTCGGTTGCACAGGAATGAAAGGAAGACGTGTAGAAAATTTCATCTCAATCGGATGTACCGTTATCGAACGCATCCAATACATAAATCCCCACAAACAAACAAACAAACATACACTCTGTTTTATAGATATAGAAGTAGACCCACAAATCACGTTTTATGTGGATGTCTAGACTTGTTTTAGTATGTGCAATTAAATTTAGCTTCAATTATTACGTATACTGTGTAGGGGCAGGGGGAAATTTTTAGGGAGGAAATACGAAAAGGGGGGGGGGGGGTGGATGACGTTCTAAAAATATGGTGAGGGGGAGCACGGGCCAAAAAAGGTTGAGAACCACTGCTCTAGGAAGTAATAAGAAAATTGTCTCATAAACATCATATTTGCCAAACTCAACTACTTTGTACACATTATATAGTACATAGTGGGTTGGACAGAAGTGATGGAAGGCGTGATGGAAGGAAGAAAAGGCAGGGTTTCTTCGTCTGATCATGTTCCTCTTGTACTTTGCGGTGTCGATGTGAAGTATAAACAGCGGGAGAGTGCCCGTTTATGGGCTTCATGTATCGAGTATCGAGATTTCAATGGACTCTGCTACTTCCACTGTCCTTCGCATACATACATGGTAGACCGCTTCTTCTGGTTCTTTTGGGTCTGTACATCATTGCTTGTTGCGGTATACTGTTAGTCGGTAGCCTAGTTATATGGCCAAACCATTTAACTTTTATTTTTAATGAAATCTAGCGCTGCCATAACCCCCACGTTAGTCCCGATTTCTTCATTTCTGATATTCTCTCTTCTTGATACAATGCGTATTCTTCTCAGGAATCCTCAGTACACTTAAACAATAAAACTCATTCCGGGGTAACGTCTGTACTATTACAACGTGTCCTGGTTGCGTCACCTCTGAGCTGATCGGGAACAGAAGTAACAACAATTCTAATGGCTTCAACAATGGGGATGATCGGGACAGAATCATGCGGCTTTTGATTAACACCAAGGAATTTGTGGGATACTGGGAGGACCTCTAAGGGACAAAGGGAGCCTGCGAAATATATTCATAAAATTAATTGACAGCTGATAAAATACAAAGCGACAGCTGAATATGCCAGAGAATCCAATAGACAATACAGAATTTGATACATCTCCAAATTGTGCCACTTTAACAATTTTATCACAGTTGTTATTTCAACTCCCGCTGTCCGGTAGCTGTATTGTTTTAACTTATCGAGACTCACCAACTGTTATCTGGCTGTATAGAAATGTTCTTTATGTTACAAATGCCTGGTACTGACAGTTCAGAATTCTAAATCTACATTTAGAAATCAATTCAAACCGCCGCACGTCTCCAATTATGCCCTCCTGTTCTCCGTGTCTGAGTGTCTAGAAAACGCCCTCGCCCAACACTCAGTATCTGTAGGAAGCCATTCGCACTACCAGCCGTCTTCACGTCCAGCTCGTCAAAACCCCATTCAAGAGCATTCACTAGCACATCTGCACTCCTTTCTCCAGGAAGAGGAAGAAAATGCCGTTTTCACACTCAAGATTAAAGAGGGATGTGCTTGTTCCAAAAATTACCTCAAGATCTCGCGGCTTCCTTTCGCAAATTCAAAATCCCCGCGGTGTACTGTCCCCCAGTCCCCCCATTTCCCCCCCCCCACCCCCCCCCCCCCCACCCAATAAAAATTTCTTCAGAAAGTTTTTTCTTCTTCTTCAAGCGAGCCATCTTCTTGAGTTATCAAACAAATGCGTCCGTGAACCAATGACGATAATGAAGATAATGGGGTATGTTCAAACTCATTTTATATACAATAAATGGGACAGTTATGATAAAGATGGAAATTATCGTGCTTACGATAATGGCATATGTAGTGGTGGCGGTGGGATAGAAAAACTTAGTATATTATGCATTATTTCTCACATGAAGATTGAAAGATGAGGAGGTTGTGAGGTTGTGATGCCCACGTGGCGCTCAAAAGTTACCAGGTTCGAATCCCAACAAAGTTCTACACCTTAACTAGAACGATGGTTTCTAGCGAAATCATAGTCCTGTGGTCTCCTGGCTAGTGAGATAGAATCCCCAAACTTCTCGGATAAGGGCAATAAATTGGAGATACGTCTGTAAGCTGCGCGTGCTAAGAGTCACCACAAAATTCGGAAATCGCAAAATAGTAGGCCGTAAAGCAACCGTCCTGGCAAAATTGTTACGGACGAAAACCCACCCGCGGCAACATAGTTCACGTTGCTTTTGATAAAATCTGATAAAAGGATGTGAACTTTACATAAATGCCACGGAGGGTGAAGTGGTAGGCCTCCATGTCTCGAAGCATTCTAGGTATTACACACCCAGCAGTAGCCATTGAAAGGAGGAAGTATTTAGTGAAAGGGGCGGCCATTGATAGGAATAGTTATAGCTCGTGATAGGGACAATAACAGCTCGTGATAGGGACAAGAATATCTTGTGATAGAGACAATAATAGCTGGTGATAGGGAGAATAATAGCTAGTGATAGGGACAATAATAGCTAGTGATAGGGACAATAATAGCTAGTGATAAGGACAATACAATAATAGCTAGTGGAGACTCCGTGGCGAAGTGGTCAAGCCGTTTGACTCAGGTTCCGAAGGTTGTAGGTTCGATTCCAGCCGCGTCCTTCGGTTCACGAGTTAAATTTTTGGGAGGCTCTTGTGGGTCGTCGCTAAAGCTATAGAGTTCGTGCTTTGTGCGACGCTTTCCGCGCTGCGGAAAGAGACCGAGCCATGTGGGATAAAACCTGGTGCAATGAAGTCGACCCTATCGACTTTTAAGCGACTTTAAGCGACAATAATAGCCAGTGATATGGACAATAATAGGTAGTGACGGAGACAGTAATAGCTAGTGATACGGACAGCAATAACTTGTGGTAGGGACAGCAACAGCTCGAGATAGGGACAGCAATATCTTGTGATAGGGCAGCAATATCTATAGTATGTCCACATTTGTTTGCCTTCATTCACGATCAATTATTTTGAAAACTGTCTGTTGCATCGTAATGAAATTTTTCCAGCCGTCTTATATTTACCCCCACCCAAGGAATATGTCTTTGATAGGTCCAAAAACAACTTAAATCATTGAAAGCGGCAACATTCCTTTGATGTTTTGCTTAACAACTAGTGATTTCTTGCTAACAAAGTTATTTTTACGGTAATGGGAGACCTGCAAATTCTGATGACACACAAAGGCGTATCCGGATTCGTATGGGAGTGGGTGCAATGAAAGAACTAGCTTAAAATCGACAGGGTCGGCTGCATTGCACCGGGTTTTTATCCCATATGGCTCAGTTTCTTTCCGCAGCGCGGAAAGCGTCGCACAAAGCACGAACTCAGTAGCTCCAGCGACGACCCTCGGGAGTCTCCGAAAAAATGCACTCGTGAAATGAAGGACGCGGCCCGGAATCGAACATACAACCTTCGGAGCCCGAGTCAGACGGCTTGACCACTTCACCACGGAGAATCCCGAGAGGGGTGCAATGTGTAATATTAGTAAAGACAGAGAATTTACAGAGGCACGGGGTAAATAATTTGTAAATTAACAGGAAAGTAGAAGGAATATATTTCTTACCTTATTTTTCATTTCCTTCTTGTTTCTTCAGCTGATGCTGATGCTGTAATGTTTAGGGCCTGCAATTCGTCTGAATAGTTGGAGCAAAATATCTCAGTAAGTGTGTACGCAAATTAAGGTCTGCGATCTGGACGATTCCAGTAGGTTGATGATTGCTCTCGGTTGCATAAAATTCAACCCATCCTTTCTCCAATAGTCCTCTTCCTCTTTCAACACATGGTCCTGACGTTTTTTCCAGTAACTTTTATCAATATTTAATAGCGCGGACAGACAGACAGACAGATAGACAGAAAGGTAGGTAAGTAGGTAGGCAGAAAGGTTGGTGGGTGGGTGGGTGGATGGATGGCTGGTTGGCTGACTGGGTGGGTGGGTTGGTCGGTCGGTTGTTGGGTCGGTCCGGTGGTGGGTGGGTGGGTCGGTCGGTCGACGACAGACAGACAGACAGACAGACAGACAGACAGACAGACAGACAGACAGACAGACAGACAGACAGACAGACAGACAGACAGACAGACAGACAGACAGACAGACAGACAGACAGACAGACAGACAGACAGACAGACAGACAGACAGACAGACAGACAGACAGACAGACAGACAGACAGACAGACAGACAGACAGACAGACAGACAGACAGACAGACAGACAGACAGACAGACAGACAGACAGACAGACAGACAGACAGACAGACAGACAGACAGACAGACAGACAGACAGACAGACAGACAGATAGATAGATAGATAGATAGATAGATAGATAGATAGATAGATAGATAGATAGATAGATAGATAGATAGATCCCCTCCAGGAGCCGGGCCGAGCCAGCTAGTTTTATTTATATAATCACGTTTCATGAAAGAACCCACAGTTTGACGACACCTTAGTCTGTGCAAAAACGAAAGACCGCCAGACATTTTTAAAAATAGCGCGAATGTGTCTTGCTGGCGCTGTAATATTCTTAAAATGATGGCATTAATGGCGGGGCAGAAAAATATATACAGCATATAAACAAACATTGAAATCTGCTGTACAATCTCCAGAACAAAAATTTTTTTGTTGGGTGGACATAATGATAAGGTTATATACTAAATCTCATCATTTTCCCTCCGTTGGTTACTGAGATATTGAATTTTATATTGAGGCAACAAAAAACAAACACACTATAGTGACAGGGACAGCAATAGCTCGTGATAGGGTAAGTAATAGCTCATGATAAGGACAGCAATAGCTAGTGGTAGGGACAGCAATATCTAGTGATAGGGACAACAATATCTAGTGATAGGGACAATAATATCTAGTGATAGGGACAATAATAGCTAGTGATAGGGACAATAATAGCTAGTGATAGGGACATCAATAACTCGTGATAGGGACAGCAACTGCTCGAGATAGGGACAGCAATATCTCGTGATATGGACAGCAATAGCTCGTGATAAGGAGATAAATATCTAGTGATAGGAGAAAATATCTAGTGATAAGGAGATAAATATCTAGTGATAAGGACAGCAACATCTAGTTATAGTGTCAGCAATATCTAAGATCAGGAGATAAATATCTAGTGATAGGGAGGTGAATATATAGTGATAAGGAGATAAATATCTAGTGATGAGGAGATAAATATATAGTGATACGGAGGTAAATATGTAGTCATAAGAAGATAAATATGTAGTGATAAGGAGAAAAATATATAGCGATAAGATGATAAATATATACTGATAAGGAGATAAATATATAGTGATAAGGAGATAAAATATATAGTAATGAGGAGATAAATATCTAGTGATAGGGACAGCAACATCTAGTTATAGGGTCAGCAATATCTAGTGATGAGGAGATAAATATCTAGTGATAAGAAGGTGAATATATAGTGATAAGGAGATAAATATCTAGTGATAAGGAGGTAAATATATAGTGATAAGGAGGTAAATATCTAGTGATAAGAAGACAATATCTAGTGATAAGGAGATACATATCTAGAGATAAGGAAGTAAATATCTAGAGATAGGGACAGCAATATCTAGAGAAAGGGACAGCAATATCTAGTTATAGGGTCGGCAATATCAAGAGATAAGGGGATAAATATCTAGTGATAAGGAGATAAATAGCTCGTGATAAGGAGATAAATATCTAGCGATAAGGAGATAAATAGCTCGTGATAAATAGCTAGTGATATGGAGATAAATAGCTCGTGATAAGGAGATAATATCTAGTGATAAGGAGATAAATATATAGTTATAGGGACAGCGCCGGCTCCATGGCAAAGTGGTTACGGACGCAGTTTCGTAATCTCCCATACCCGAGTTTGAAACACAGCTGTGTGTGATTTGGCAGCAGACTGCCTTGCGTTGATTTTTTAACGAAATAGTATGGGTGCAGGTCGTTCAGAAAGCAATGGCAAACTACTGAACGTAAAAATGCCAAGAGATCACAATAGCAAAACATGCTGGGTGTTGACTGCGACGTCCTGTAAAGGATATGCAACTAACTTCCTTTTTTATAGGGACAGCAATAGCTTGAGATAAGGACGGCATGAGCCCGGCAAAACAATAATAATGTGGCTATCGAAGAAGATGAAAGCGTAGATAACGATGTTTAAGGCTAGGTGGTCAAAAAAGTATACGGGAGCCAACAGCGACAATTCAGCTGCCAGTTTCTCGTTATAAACACCGAACAAGCAGATTGATCCTAGACACTAGATAAGGGAAACTATAGGACATCAGAGGACAACGTAGAGGTGGGCGGGTGAGGGGGAAATGCGGATGAGAGGGGGGAATAAATAAGCAGACATGATAGTGGAGCTGGGAAAAGACAGACAGACAGACAGAAACAGATAGGGAGAGATGAAGAGAAAGAGAGAGAGAAACAATGAAAGATGGAGAGAGAGAGAGAGAAAGAGAGAGAGAGAGAGAGAGAGAGAGAGAGAGGCGATACGAAAAGTGAGGACGTGAACAGGGGAAGGGGCAATGAGAGGGTCAAATGAAGAGAGTAGGAAGTGGGATAACAAGAGGAAATAAGGAAGACACAAGGAATGTTACAAGGAACAGATAAATGAGATAGGCAGATAGTGTAAGAGGATCGAGGAGGAATGCGGACAGGAATACAGACAAGACAAATGTGGGAACTTGGCGGGAGAAGAAAATCAAAGAAGTTCTGGAAAAAGGTTAAGAAAAAGGAAATAATCAAATAGGAAGATAAGATTTTTATTTAAACAAAAACAAATGTAAAGAAAAAAAAACAGGCTGCAGAAATGAAGACTGAAGGAGAAAATGGAAGACAAATGATGCGAGCGAAGTGCTTTTAAAAGAGAAAGAATCGCAAATAACAAAAGAAAAGGCCGGGGTAAGATTTTTAATTACAAAAAAAAAAAAAAACAGTTTAAAGAAAGAACAGGCTTCATAAATGAAGACATAAGGGGAAAATGGAAGACAGGCGATGCGAACGACATGCTTTTAAAAGAGAAATGGGCGCAAATAACAGGGAATGACCGAAGATGGGGCAATTCTGAGGTCGAATTAGAAAGGAACGTAAAAGCGGGCAGGACGTAAGAAAGAGAAATAAAGGATAAAGGGGGAAGACAGAAGACTTTTTAAAAGAGCAGGGGCAGAAATAAGTAAACTGATGAGAAAATGGAAAAAAGAACAAGACATGAGTGAGGCCAAACCAAAAGAAAACGAGAATTGATTGATTGATCTAGGAGCCGACATCACAGCATTCGGGGCATTCCCATAGGCGCTCCGCCCGCATCCTCAGCAGCCAGCGAAGAGTTCCAACACCAATAGTACCAGTAGCAATCTGATTATATGTCCGTCTCGCCTTTCCTCTGAGCGTCGAGCGTCGGCCAGATCCCTTCGTCGAAAACGAGAAAAAACAAACGAATTCAGAAAGCGATAACGACTTGTAGAAGTATACGATAAAGAAGACCAAGGGCATTAACTGTTGCTGAAATTTGCAGAGTCAGCTAAGATACACAAGTGCAAACCTCGAGTATATAAACAAACTCTAAAACGGCAGTGGTAACAACCGCAGTGTAACAACGGCAGTGGTAACAACGACAGTGACATTGTGCTGTGCATTTTAGTGAAATCGATTTATAACGCTGCCTTCAACGATTAAGTGCAATAGGATAATTAATCGTCTTCCCATATCTGCCATAGGTTTATATATCGCCAAAAATCTTTTCATTGTGTTATAATACAACGTGTCTGCTTCCATATTAACAATTTTGAAGCTGTAATTCTGAAACACCCCTACTTTCCAATTTTCGCAATCCATTTGTGATTGATCCAACCCTTCTTTTTGTTTTCCGGGGAATTTGTTAATATTCTTCTTCTTTCGTTCGCTTAAAATTTGTCTATATCTGTAATATTGTCTTTTGTATGAATTCCACTGTCGTTTTTAGTTCACTCAGTGGGCCCATAGAGTTTATCTTTCACTGTTGTTTTACTATGCCCGAAGGTTTGATTAGATGTTTTATTGTTGTTTTTTCTAGGCCCGAAGGTTTGACTAGATCTTTCATGTTGTTTTTCTAGGCCCGAAGGTTTGACAATATCTTTCACTGTTGTTTTTCTAGGCCCGAAGGTTTGACACGATCTTTCACTGTTGTTTTTCTAGGCCCGAAGGTTTGACTAGATCTTTCACTGTTGTTTTTCTAGGCCCGAAGGTTTGACAAGATCTTTCACTGTTGTTTTTCTAGACCCGAAGGTTTGACAAGATGTGTCGTGTGTTGGGCAGCCTTGCAGTATGCGAACTGACTTAATATATGTGGAAATGTCGTTTCTGAGGGAAATGCAAAGAATACCATGGACAGACAGAAAAACCAATGAACAAGTCCTACAAGAAACAAATGAAGATCGTAAACTGATTAGAGTCATTAGGCTTGGACAGTAAAAATTTTTGGGCACGTTATGAGAAGAAATGACTTGGAGAACTTGGTGACGACTGGCAAGATCGAAGGGAAGAGACCAAGGGGAAGACCGAGAAGTAAATACCTGGATGGCTTGGCCACGTGGACCAGTGGCATGGTCGGACCGGAACACGGGACCTGATCCCGACACATTGCGTGGTATAATATATAATCTATATAAAATTTTTTATTTTTTTTACATTCGCATATCCTTTTAAAGGACCATCGCTGTCAAAAGCAGCATCTTTCAGCTGTCTGTTGATTGTTGGCAAGTTACGCTCAGTAGTTTGCCATTGCTTTCTGAGCGGGCCGGCTCAGTATTCCACAAGTCACCAGCGGGACGAAACCACTCCAGTTCTCGCCCGTACGAGACTCGTGATAAACGGGATTACGGAGAAGTGGTTGTACACCCCTCGGCCAGAGAGACCGGCTATATATATATATATATATCTATATATAGTATAATATAATATATATATATATATATCATATATAATATTATATATAATATATATATCTATAGTATGTGCCTGGTAAGATCTAGCGAAATATGCCGTACAATGAATTTTGCAAAATGTTAGTGTCTTTATTATTCAAACAGAGGTGTTTACTACTTGTCACTCCCAGAATGTTGCTGACCACAGACTTAACATAATCAATCACCGACACAGGTGAGTAAGCAAGCCTTATTGTAGCCTTTACTGGAGCTGCCGAAGCTGTAGCCACAGATTTCGTGCTTTGTGCCAGGCTTTCTGCAGGCACAACAGCAAACATTGCTGGTGTTGACTGCGACGTCCTGTAAAGGATATGCAACATTTCGGCAGGCAGCCCAGCGGAAAAACACCAGGCTATATGGGATAAAACAAGGTGCAATTAAGTTGATGTCCTCGCATTTCAATCTCGATTATAAAGTTAAAAGGTAAAGGACTATTTCACACGTCCTGATGCGTAACTGAGTACATAGCACTAACCCCGTATTTGTACAGACCAACTGCCACTCGAGGGGTGACGAGTCCCATCACACGACGACCGACTTTACTCCCTAGCACACGTCATGGCATCCATTTTAGGGAGGGTCCCCCTTGATGCACAGGTAAATTTAAATAAGTCCGCCTCTATGGGCACTCAAGCACATGACAATCGGATCCACCAGCAATCGGGTTATCGAAAGCGCTACTACGACCCCTCTGCCTTGATTCTGGGCAACTACAATTATCAAAGACACTAATGCTTCCTCAACGTTTTTCCTCAAGAATTCACCCCGACAACAGAGCAACTCATTGTAATGTATTTTGTCAATATGCCCAGCCATGTTAATGTGCAAAATATCCTTCGTATTTTTTTTTTTTTTTTTTTGCAGTTTTCTATGAAGAATAGAAAAGGTCAAGAGTCGCGTTACTGAGCCATTGACCATGTTGGAAAATGGAGGTCTGTCCATATGTCCATGACCAAACGACAATACATTAGGTCAGTAGCATGCGGATCACCTTAAACATTTCTTGTATCCAGTAGCGATAGCACAGTGGACCAGGTTCTTCTTCTTCTTCTTCTTCTTCTTCTTCTTCTTCTTCTTCTTCTTCTTCTTATCCTCCTCCTTCTTCTTCTTATCCTCCTCCTCCTCCTCCTCCTCCTCCTCCTCTCCTTCTTCTTCTTCTTCTTCTTCCTCCTCCTCCTCTGCGTTTATCCGGAGAGTTTTGTTTTTTTCCGGACGTGATTGCGATGTGCCAGTATACAGCAGAGCTGCGTTCTTGCGCCGTTAGGCCGACACATCCGACTTCTACGGGCGTTTCTGACCGGGTTAGCCTTCCCGGGTGTTTCGAAGGATATTTAACTCTCACTCGCCAATATGACAGGCCCTGGTAAGGACCACAAAAATTATCACCTACCTCATTGAGGGCCGCAAAAACAAAATCAGTTCCCAAGAGGACAACAGAAAATATAACCAGCACTTACTTGCTAATAGAGAAATAAACCAACACATGAAAGATGGCGGAACCTGGTAGGTCCGACTAAGGACCGGTCGTTGTCAGGACCAGCATAAGACATTAATGATATTATCAAGCAGCACAAGAACCAACCTTTACAGACAACCAGAGCGGAAAGGATTAACAGTCCACAAAAACCACGGGCCTCAACTCTAACCAAGGCTGAAGAAGCAGACTGAACGAGGCCGAATTTGGAATTTTTGTTTTTGAATCAAGCAAGTTTTTGCGTTGTGCCTGTTCATTTGCTCCTATAGGTCGACACATCCGTCTTCTGCGGGCGTTTGTTGACCAGATTAACCTTCCCGAGTGGGCCAGGTTCAATACAGCAGCAGTGGCAGACTTCCTGTCTCCCCCGACCAGTTCGACCCTTGCGTTGATCTGAAGTTCCCGGAAAGGACAGGCGACGAGGAAATAGAAACGTCCATCGCCTCCTGTGTCTCCAGGATCGAGAATTTGTGAACGCCCAGAACTTCTCACCCCAACTGCAGTGTGTTCAGATCTAGACTTGCTCGTTTCACTCTCTCAGAACAGACTACAATGTCCCTTAACTGAATCAGTGTCAAATAAAGCGTTAGTTTGGACCAAAGCTGATATACAATAAAATTAGCAAGTATTATCATGTAAATCTCCATTCACCGAGCGGTTAAATTGCAGAAGATACAACGAAACAAAAGAAATAACACGATGACCTTAGTGTGGCGATATACCGTCCTTCTATCCAAATGGGAGGTGACAATTGGCGATATGTTATTCTTCGACACTGAATCAGTTTAACATCTTCGTTTACTGAACATTCTTCTATTCTATTCTACTGTACATTTCCCTTAGCCTTATACCCGTTATAGCCCACGCCGCGTGGAAATGGTCATAATGTATGTCTTCTGTCTCGTGCACTGCCAACCAATGCTGGAGCAGATGCTCCTGCAAGGCACAATGCTAAAAAGTGCAGCATCCTCTCATTTGGTCTCTTCCTACCTCCCCCCCCCCCCCCCACCCCACCCCAATATCCTCGTTTGAAACTGTGCTTTATAATAATTAATGCTGTATTAATTAGCTCCAGAAGAAAGGTAACACCAATGCCTTTCCTCTGGAGTAAACTAGACAGGCCGAGAGAGGGATCATGCTGCATGGGCAACACGTGGTCTCTAAATTCACCAAAGGCTTTGTGTTATGGAGAGGTGTAACGCCATTTTACAAACTATCCTCTATCAAGACGGCAAAGTGTCAGTCAGTAATTAGCTATACAATAATGGTTTTTACAAATTTTCCGGGTGTTTAGAATACCTTTGTTGTTGTTGGTGGTGTTGTTGGTGGTGTTGTTGGTGGTGGTGTTGTTGTTGTTGTTGGTGTTGCTGCTAAAGATTAACTTGAAAAAGGTCTGTATGAATAAAAATAGAACCACCACCAACTGCTCTACAACACAATCCGCTAATCTATCCCTGCATCCTAACCCACCTCTTCGACTACGGGATCGTCAAACCCCCAACCCCTCAAAGACTACCACAATCAGACATAGAATGTACTCTTCCTGCTCTCAGCCAACCCAACCAACGGACGAGACCCAGGCGCTCCATATGGTGATCCCACCTACCGCTTCATGCTTCATACAGATAACATACAACGGCAATAGATCATCGTTACTGCCAATTCTCCATAGGAGACGAAGATCAGCAATTACATACACGCCTCTCATAAACTCTCTATAAATTATACGTCTAGCCGAATCTTAGCAATATTTCTTTCACGCTTAATCTTATCTCGGTAATCTCGGTAACCATTGTGTGTTGGGTCAAAATGTTAGTTATACTGGCATTACAATGTCTATGGAAGTCCAATTACTGGAGCTGGGAAGGGAAGGAAAGCGAGCCGTGGAGAGGAGGAAAACCCGGAGAGACAATAACACGGGGTGTGGTTTGACTTTTGTCGTTGCAATGGTATACATACAGTTGCTGTGAAGTTGGAACTGCGACTAACTAACTAACTAACATATCAGTAAATAAATTAATGTTGCTATCTGTCTATTAAGTCTTTGTAGGCAACTGGCCTGGGATGGAAGCTCCGACAGACAGGCAGACAGAGCATTGCTTTGCTGATCCGGCAGATTGCATAGCTTGTCTTGTTCCAGATGTATTGGTGTTACCTTTCCTTCTGAGTAGACTACCCAGACCGAGAGATGGATCATGCTGCATGGGCAACATGGGTCTCTAAACTCAGTCCAGGCTTTGTGTTATGGAGAGATATTACTCCATTTTACAAGATATCGTCTATAAAGACGGCAAGGTGCCAGTTATCACCATCTGTTTGAAGACATAGTTGAAAATATGAAAGATAACAAACCGCAAAATCCCTTATTGTTATGAGGCACAATCGACGTTAACGGAACGTTAATTGATTGATTGATTGATTGATCTAGGAACCGACATCACAGCATTCGGGACATTCCCATAAGCGCTCCGTCTCCATCCTCAGTAGCCAGCGAAGAGTTCCAACACTAATAGTTCCAGTAGCAATCTGATTATATGTCCGTCTCGCCTTTCCTCCGAGCGCCGAGCGTCGGCCAGAACCCCTCATCACACCTCGTTGTCTCATTCTTACCAGACCATGGTGCTCCATCTGCTCCTCCGAGGTGTACACGTGCTCCCACAAGGCCGCAACCACGTCTGCCTTGTCATGCATCAATACTCCACCAAATTTTGCCGAGCCAGCCAATCTGTCCGCCTGTTCATTCCCCAGCACACCGGCATGCCCAGGAGAAAAGATCCAGGTGATGCTTACTACCCGTGACCTCCGAAGCGAAGCAAGCCACTCTGCACGAAGCCTACCTGTTCTCACCCTTCTCAGCATACTTTCTGAGTCAGTTACAATCACAATGTGTGTATGTATCGTGTTTTCTATCCAGCGGAAAGCTGCACTGACCGCCTCCACCTCCATTCTTAAGCTAGATGTAGTGTTATCATACGCCAGGCTCTCCTGCACCAAACGCCGACCATTAGTTTTTGCCAAGAACCCCCAGGCACTTCTCCTACCTCTCAACACTGACCCATCCGTGTAGATAATCACATCACCCGAGCGAGAATTTTCATGAATTAGTTGCTGAATTTCCACTTCCGTGGCCCCCGCTGGCCACTCCCTGCACTCCCGGTTCAATGTTATTACAACTCTGCACAAGTCTGACTGCACGTTAATTATGTGCACGCAGAGATGTAACTGTAGACAAACAGACAGTTTATGCTTTATTCTGGATGCACTGACAATCGATGTGTATAATAAAGAAGACATCTAAACTAAACCTAGCTTCAAACTGGAAACTACGAATATAAGACTATGTGATAACAAGAGAAACATACGCACACGTCCGATCTCTGACCACGCCTCTGGGATTATGGAACCATTATTCTTAATCAGATAATGTTATGACGCGGTAGACTTGCAGAGCGGGGCAATAGAACATGATATGACTGATGGAAACACCTGGTATTAGCAACATTCAAGAAGATTTCATCGATGGAGGTCAGGAATATCCTAAACCAAAAACGAAAATTAGGAGGCGGTCAAATTGGCAAAGGAAGGCAGAAACATATCTCACCCTGATATAGATAAAACCTATGATGGGGCCAAGAGATTTATAACAAACAATGATATAACAAAGTTGCAGTCAGAGCATTCAGATACCAGAAAGATGGTGTATGTTACCAACTCGACCGAGGTGATTCAGTAGCAATCTTTAGACTTCATACAGGACATAACAAGCTGAAATACCACTTGTTTAATAAACTAAATACAGGAGACACTGATGCAAGCAACAGTGGAACTGGTAAAATGGCAGCTAAAGATCTGCTGCGAGTGTCCAACATATGCATAAAGAAAAGTATTTTGGCCGACACCCGCTCAATTTGAGGACAAACTCTGTGGAGATGCCAACAAACTCAAGTTGACTGCTGTATTCTTTAAATATATTCAGGTTGATGTATGAGTGTGGGCGAAGAAGAAATCCCGAAAGACCCCGGAATCAGACATAACTGCCCAATGCCTTAGAACAGTGGTTCTCAACAGGTGGGAAATTTATGGCTTTGGGGGGGGGGGGGGGGGTAATTAAGATTATTTCAAGATCGCATCAATACAAGAACCAGTTACTTGATATTGTTTTTCCCTCTAAATTTTACAGCTCTGTACTTCTCGCCCTAATGAAATTCGTTTTATAACGTAAGTAGACCCGCAAATGTTTTATTTAGATGTCTAGACTTGTTCTAGAATGTGTTATTAAATTTAGCTTCCATTTTTATGTATACTGTGTAAGGGTGGGGTGGGGGGGGGGGGGGGATTTATAGGGAGACAATTCGAAAGGGGGAAATGACGTTCTGAATATATGGTAAAGGGGGGCATGGGCCAAAAAAGGTTGACATCCACTGCCTTAGAAGAATCTGAAATAGATCGTGTCATAAGGTGATTGTACACAATATATGAAACTAGAGACACTGCTCCAATTTAATGAAAATCTGTTTACTGCAATCCCGAAGAAATTAGGGGCAATGTAATGTGATCAACATTTAACAAGTAGCATAATAAATCACATTACACGGGAAGGTTAACCTGGTCAACAAACGCCTGAAGAAGACGAATGTGTCGGACGTCGGACGAACGGTGCAAATATTGAAGCTCTGCTGTAAACTGGCACAACGCAATTACATCCAAACCAAAATTCCAGACGAACGCAGAAGAAGAAGAAGAAGAAGAAGAAGAAGAAGAAGAAGAATCACATTATAAAGATTTTATTAAGAACAATAATGCAAATGGTTAGAAATAAAATATAAACAGAAAAAGGGTAAGAATAACGTAGGGTTGTAGAAGGCAAATGGTTAAAAATAAAATACAACCATAAATAGAGGAAGAACCAGGTAGGTTTGTAGAAGGCAAGGGTGCGGAAAACGAGGTCCGTACATTAGCTCGAAACTTACATCTGTGTGTGATTGACGACACAAAGGCTTTCGATAGAGCCAGACAAGTTGACGTACAAAAATGCTGGAAATTCTCCACATTTATGGGAAAGATCACATTTTTGTAACTCAAGTGTAGTCCATACACGTACTTATAGTGCAGTGGACTGATTTTTGCGTGTGGATTATCTTTCCCTATTACCAGTGCCCCTCGCCATCAGGCGAACCCACTCCGACTTCAGATGTACTTTAATGTACTTCACAAAGTCAAGGACGAGAGGTCAACATTTTAGTCCAACTCACCGGTGTGGTTTTGTAAATAACGCATATTTGTAGCATCATACTGCCATAACAATTGATGTTGAAGCAGAGCACTACCAGCCAATCAAAAGAGGTGTAGAAACTACAATTTGGTATGCACATGAAACACGAACAATAAGCAGACACGCTGAGAAACATCTAATAGTAGAAATGTAGCCTCTGGGGAAGAGGAAAAGAATACGATGGAGTGGCTGAAGATCAAATGAGACAGCCCTACCAAATAGAAAAAAGTAAATGGATTAGTGAAATTAGAAGCCGTAGTCAGTCAGCGTAATGTTGGCGGTTGCGGGGTGGGTGGGGGGAAAGAGTGTGAGAGAGAGAGAGAGAGAGAGAGAGAGAGAGAGAGAGAGAGAGAGAGAGAGAGAGAGAGAGAGAGAGAGAGAGAGATCGGAAGGCACCCTCCCCAACCCCCACCCAATGAACGAAAAACAGGAAGTCGAAACGCCAAGAATTACTATAGCAAACCAAAGACCGCCCAAAAGCGTACTAACACAAGAGTGTATGTAATAAGATAAAAACATTAGTACAAGTACTAATGGGAGATAAGTATACCCTGGCCCTAGGAGCACTTCAGGATGTGGAGAATTACCTCCCTGGGGATTGGTGACATAGTATTGGCGGTGATTTGTCTGTCAGGAACCCCTTTCCACTAGGCCAGGCGACTAAAAGCTTTTTCTTCGTCTGCCAAACACCTCCGGTCTAACACCAACAGAGACCTAACTGGGCGACGACCCAAGGTCGAACCCACCCAGCCAAGCAACGGAATGTCCCCAGCTCTATAAGATCACCCATGCAACAATAATCCGCAGACACATCATGGGAGAGACATCGCGGGTAATGGAAGATGATCCAACCAGGGCTGTCGGCTAAGACAACAGTACTTCTTGACTTATTCGGCCAGTTCAAACCCCGAAGGGAGTCTAGAATAAACATAGTCAAGTTTTTTCACCCCGTTTGTGTGTTTGTAATGGAATTTTCTTAGTTTAGAATTCCATTGTCCTGTAGCTCCAATGTAATGGCGTCTTTACAAAGTATGTGTTTGTTGTTTCCTATCTAGATCAACATCAGTGCGCGGGCAAGGAACAATATTATCCTTATGTAATTGAAGGAACAGAAATACCTGAACTTCGATAAGCTAATGGCACATTATTACCATCAACAATACAAATGCGAATTGAGTAGCTAATTAAGTCTGTGTCAGAGCAAAGTGAAGAAAACAATTTAAATCGCAAGGCAACTAAAACAAAACAATGACAAAACCCGTAAAACAAACATATCAGCGGATAGTTTTTAACAATGGAGAGACATTCCAGAAAGTGAGTAGTCATGTACATCTAGATTCTTCGCTGGTGAGCGATGGAAATGTGAGTGTAAAAATAAAAGAAGAATAAATATTTATCTGCAAAATAAATTAAAACCACTAAGATCTGTATAGATTGGAACAGGCAAAACAACAAAACTTAAGAGTATAAAAGGCATGGATATTTTCTGTGACAACATATGGCTGTGGAATATGGATACTCAGCAAATTAGCTGAAAAGCACACATGCTCCGTTCAATAAATGTATTACAAAAGAGAATAACAAATACACTGGATGTAAAAGACAAACAGATATATCGAACAAGAATTCAACATTGAAGAGTGTTTATTTTCGTTCGTTCGCGTTGACCTTGAGCCCAGTCCACGCTGGACTGATTTGTGCATGTTGACTAGCTTTCTCTATTACCAGTGTCCCTCGCCATCAGGCCATCACCATCCATCACCATCACCATCACCATCCCTGCAACTTATGTGGTACTTGTAATATGCGTACCCGAGTCAAGGGACCGGTGCATTGTGAAGAATATCGGATATTAAGACAACATATAGACAAATGAAAGAATGTGGGCTTGTGAGAAAGCATTTATGCCTGGAAAAGATATTTATGGAGAGAGGTGTGCCGGCGAAGAGGAAGACCACCTGTAGACGGATTAAAGGGGTCACATGGTAATTTATTCATGGCAGCATCAGTGGAAGGACATTGGGCTTACGATAGAGAGGCATTTTGAAAGACGCCTATGGGGGATAGTTTCGCACAGGACAAGTCACGATGAGGACACAGTTAAGATGTCCTAGTGCCTAGTATCGAAGCTACCCTCGTCTCTGCGAAACGACGATAACCTCTTCAAGCGATATCTTGTTTCATACCCTTAAACTCCCAAGATCTCATAACAGTGAAATCTATCTCCTAAGCCATGATTTGTCACCAGTCGCTAGCCGGATCCTGCTATCGGTCTCGGAAGTATTAGGGCCATTACATTTATGCAGGTCAGAGAGCACGAAGTAATAGGTGGCCAGTCTCATCACAGCTGCTGGAAAGACTCTGGATCTTTCGTTAGTTCCCCTGCCTGACGTCTTTAATGCCACATGTCCACTGCCGTGTTGGTCATTCTTCACAATATTAAAACTCAGCATTGCTGTGACCAGTCTCGTCTGACCTCTTTGGAACAGCCATCATTGTTGTGAAATGAATGTATCGAGTTGAGTTAAGAACAAACATCACTGCACTCAGGACATTCTCATATGCGCTGCTCCCCTCGCTCATAAACCAGCAAAGAGTCACACTACTAATCGTTCCCCCCGCTATCTGATTGAAAGTTCTCCTGGTCTTCCCTCTCAGTTTTGAGATTATACCAGAATCCATGCCAATCCCCCGCAATCTCATCCTTTACACATACAAGTTCTCAATCTGTTCCTCCACTTTCTCCACCTGATCCCACATGCGCACGACCACCTCTCCCTTGTCCATAGATAATCTACCACCAAGAGGTGCATTCCCTGCCAGCCTATCAGCCTGTTCAAATCAAGGTATTCAAAGACTGAAACATTTCCAACTACGTCATTGTCTTCTGCTTTCGCCTCTGTATCCCCCACTGGAATATATATCTCCACGACCAACTCACACCAGGCCGTCATATCCTTAACTACCCCATGTATATCCCTCCGTGTCCTCCCCATATTATTCATTTCTGGCTGTACTTCTCTTTCCCATGCGTTTGTTTGCTGTTGTTGCTGTTTGTTTTTTTTTTGTTTTTTGTTTTGTTTTTTTGTTTTTTTTTTAGTCTTTCTCTATTTCTTTTGCCCCATGGTTACAGACAAAGGCCTTTCCACTTGCACTACTCTCGGGGTTTCCCAGTGTATGTACGGGATATCCAGAGCCAGCTACTTGTCTTCACCACTTGATTCACTGGTATCTGTTTAGTTCTGCAAATGCGATCCACGTTGGTGATTCTATTGAACCATTTTAAACTTCTATTTTTCGCAGGTGTCTTAATCCTTCTCCGTGTTTCCTATTCATGCAGTAAACTTCCCACGGCACAAGGTGCTAGGAGATGTGTGAGGGCACAACGCACTGGGTGAACAAGTCTCTCCTCCCCGAGGGAGGGGTGGCTTGTGAGCAGGAACAGTTCGCAGTTATGGGAGAAGCATGAAGACAACGCAAAGCACGAAGACAACGCAACGTATTTAAACATGGTTCGAACTTACAGCAGGAGAAAGACACCTGGAGTCATGACTTGGGCGGGCCCACCCCTAGAGAGTGTTCGAAACATTCCCGGAAGAGGGACTGCTTCTAAAGATCAGAAGCTTCCCGACGTGCTTGCTTCGCGACGGAGCTTTATCACACATCACTGATGATATTAATGTTTGGCTGATAACTAGCCTTCTCAAGGGACATTCATATCATCATGTTACTCTTGTACTTTACGGTGTCGAAGTGAAGCATAAGCAGCGAAAGAGTTTCTGTTAATAGGCTACGAGATTTTCATTGACTCTTATTCTCTCCTTCCAATGAACATTATATTTGATATTCGTATGCATACAAAACGGTCCACAAACAATCCTAATATCTATACTACAAAACTGCGCCAAGTCTCGTTAATGTGTGCGTGATAATACGAAGTTAACAGAAAATGACAGTGAAGAAATGAATTCAGCAGACAGGCAATCACGCCGTAATCAAACACTATTACAGGCAATCGCCAGCCCGAGCTCTATCCTGTATATGGGCCCCTTCTAAATGCCCCTGCACGCATGTCTGTGTGCTGCTTTATGCTGTATATTGTGGTCCTTCTAATTGCTCTTGCACGCATGTCTATGTGCGCGCATTGAAAAACAGCAAGAGACTTTGATAAGAAATAAAAACCGAGTAGATACGGGGAATTAAGCATCAAAACACTGTAGCAAAAAATCTTAGAAAACAAGCAGAACTGATGTGTCGGGAATATTATTATTCTTTTTCTTCTTCTTCTTCTTCTTCTTCTTCTTCTTCTTCTTCTTCTTCTTCTTCTTCTTTCCTCGCCTTCAGACGTAAATATGTATTCATCCAAAGAAAGCAGCAGTCAATTTAAGCGTGTTCACATCTCCATAGAGTGTCATCAAATGGAGCGGGTGTAGGCGAAGATACTTTTCTCTGTTCTGCATATGTTGGACACTCCTGCAACTCGTTGCTGTCATTCAGAAAGCAAAGGCTAACTTTCTAAAAAAAAAAATGTTTTTTTTTTTTTTGCATATCCTTTACAGGACATCGCTGTCAACATCAGCATCTCTCAGCTGATTGTTGATTTCTTGGTAAGATTACGCTCAGTAGTTTGCCATTTCTTTCTGAGCGATCGGCTCCGTACTCTCATTAGCCACTGGCGCAACTCGAGCCGCTTTCAATTCTCGTGCACTCACGTCAACCACGAGAGTATTCGGGGTTACGGAGAAAGCTGCTAACACCTCGGCCAGGGAGACCGGCAAAGACTAACTACTGAACGTAAATATTACTAAGAAATTAACCTGGGGTTGATCGCAACGTCCTGCAAAGAACATGCAACATTGTTTTCGCGTGAGTATCATCTGTCATGGATGCTCTGATTTCTACTTCTTCTGTAACAGATTCTTAAAAGTCCCCTGGCCTTCATAGGTGATGACTATATCAGATTGAGGTTGTGTTGTCCTCTTCTTTTGCCAATCTGTCGGCTTCTTCATTTCCGGGTAAGTTGGAGATATAAGCAGAATAGAAGATAACAAGGAATGCCAAAATAACACACAAGGTTAGCCACTTGTACAGCTGGTGCTAACGTCTTCGGTTAATCTCACTCCTTTCGTCGTCTCCCATTCTAAGCAATTGTCAATTCTGACACATGTAATGGTGTGGCAAGCAGCGACCAAAGGATATGGCCGACACTTAGTTCTTAGAGAAAGGACCAGACGGACACATAATCTAACTGCAACCAATACTATCATACTTGGTGGCTCTTCGCTGGTTGTTGAAGACAGGGACGGAGTGCACTAATGGGAATGCCCCGAGTGCTGTGATGTCAGTTTTCGACTCAACTCTGAATGTGAACCGGAATGTTGTACAGAGTCCTCTTATCATTCTCCTCTGGAGAGCGAGTGACAAAGACAAAAGAAAAAAGACAGATGATAAACCAAAGGAGCATACACCCTTAACTAACGTCATCTGTCTCTAATTCTCTTCTCGCTGTGTTTCAGGTCTCCTCTTATTTCTTTTGCCCTGGGGTTTCCAGAGAAATGTTTTAACAGTTACGCTATTATCGAGTCCTTTCCAGGGACATGTTATTTTTATCTGTTGGTTGCTGTTGCTGCTGCCGTTGCTGCTGCCGCTGCTGCTGATAATGATGATGATGCTTCTATTGCTGCTGCTGCGGCTTCTACTACTACTACTACTACAACTACTACCATTTTCAACATCGGCTATATTTTCTTCTAAAGTCCATGTCTGTGTCACTGGCTATTATGTCTTTCCACAGCTTCTCTGTCTCGAGTACTGCAAATAATTTCTGATCAAGATATTCCTACATGACGCGATCTCAAAATGTCTATCAACCACACTCTCGCCTTCCTACCCTTACCATTCTTCTCTTATCACGACGTACTCTGGCCTTCTCCTTCTCGCGATGTGCCCCAACTGAATTATGCTGATACGAGTACCTGCCTCTCCGTGTGAGTTAACTTCTTTCAGGCTATCTTCAATACGCTTGTTAGTCTGCCCATGGTGCTCTCATCATTCTTCCATGGAAACACGTGTCTGCAGTGTCCACATATCCTATAACGAATCTGGTAACTGACTATGATTCACTTCCGTATATCAGGATTGCCTGCATGTTGCTCTCAAAATCGTTTTCTCGCTTCAACTGATAAAACAAAGTATTTCAGGGTCCGCGCTGGTGCTGCGGAGTTCGTGCATTAAGCTGAGATTCTCCTGACTCAGGCTTGAGTTAGGAGTAGAACGGAACTACTACTTACACCCGTGCGCCGCGGCACAAAACATACTACACACAATGTTGTTCATCTTGTGAAATACTACTTCTGTCTGGACTCTTGTATATTTCACTTATTTAGTGTTATCAAAGTACCCGAATACTTAAATACACTGGCTTGTTTCAGACATGCTCTATTTACTTTGATGCCGCTTTTGGGAAGATGGTGTTTTAAGATGTATTTTCTTTGTAACTACCATTACTTCTGTCTTTCTGTTATCCGGACTCAAATCTTTATTTAGAATTCCTGTTGCAATTATACCTACCACTCCTTGTAATTGTGTTTCATTTTCAGCGCGTCAGCATATCGCGGGTTGTTTACATTTTGCCCACGAACCGATATTCCCAGCACGTCTAGTGTGGATCTCATTATGATTTCCCTGTACAAATTGAACAGATCAAGAGATAACACACAATTCTGTCCAACATTGTATTTGATGTGTTGAAAAGACTCATTTAGTTGTCAATTCTTATGGCGGATTTTTATAGCCAACAATTGTTTTCATTACTCTTAGTCGTTACCATCAATGTTTATATTTTCCAACACTCTAACCATTTATCTTCTTCACTATATTAAATGTTTTAATGTATTAAATAAAGACATGTTTAATCGTTATTTCTGTTAATGTTCTCAAGATATACAGGTGTTGCCTGTACCTTTATACATCTATAAATCCACTCTTTTCATCTTCAATGTCTGGTTTTCATTGTTTTCCTTATTCTTCTTCTTATATTCTGCATCTGTAGTTTAGTCACATGACTCATTAAGACTCCTTGGTGTTGTCGCTTTCGCTACGAATTGCTTTTGGCGGGTCTCTCTGTGGAAAGACACTGAGCCTTAGAGGGATAAAACATAGTGCAATGAAATCGATTCCCCTCGCCTTTAGACCTTTATTCACAGAAGTGGGCGATGTTTCACAGAAGTGGGCGATGTTTCACAGAACTGGGGCGATGTTTCACAGAACTGAGGCGATGTTTCACCGAACTGGGGCGATGTTTCACAGAAGTGGGCGATGTTTCACAGAACTGGGGCGATGTTTCACAGAACTGGGGCGATGTTTCACAGAAGTGGGCGATGTTTCACAGAACTGAGGCGATGTTTCACAGAACTGGGGCGATGTTTCACAGAAGTGGGCGATGTTTCACAGAACTGGGGCAATGTTTCACAGAACTGGGGCGATGTTTCACAGAACTGAGGCGATGTTTCACAGAACTGAGGCGATGTTTCACAGAACTGAGGCGATGTTTCACAGAACTGAGGCGATGTTTCACAGAACTGGGGCGACGTTTCACAGAAATTAGCAATGTTCCATGCTATCTACAGCAACATATCTTCTTTGGTAGAGTTATGACAACGATTTTAAGGTATACGTCGGCTTTGTTGAATTAAACAGCTTTTTTTATCACTTCTGTATCTTTCTTTTTTCTCCAGCTGCTTTTATTTCTTCGACAGTGATGTTATCTGGTCATGGAGATTGACCTGTCCTCGTGTGTTGTACACCATCTTCGACTTCTACTTTCAGTATTGATGGTCCTCCACATTGGTCCTGAGTGTTTTATTTCAGTTTTGCCATCGTCATCAAATAACTCTGCAATACGCTGTCTATTTGTCATTTACTTTCTCTTTGGTCCATTAATATGTTGCCTTCTTTTGGTTTCAAACAGCTACTTGCTGTGTGATTCTAGTTCCCGATAATTCCTGTATCTTTTTTTCCAACATAGAATTTGTGTCCTTCTTTTTATACATAGAATATGTGTCCTTCCGTTGCTCCTCGCGTTTTCTGCACGGACTATTTAATCAGCTTCCTTCGCTGTCTTGCATTTATCTATTATTTCGCAATGCATTCTTACATATTCATCTTTATTTTGTTCATTTATTCTTCTAATGTCCATCTGTTACAGAACTCCCTCTAAAATCACATTCTTCTCCGCTGTCTTATTTCTGTCCATGTCTATTATAACGACTCCTTTGGCATTTACCATTGTTTGTCTATGACATCATCTTCAATATTATGTATTATTTTTTTATGAACGATATATTAACATAATATTAACATCAACAATAAGCTATATAAAAAAGGAAAACTTTCAACAAAAACAAGTATTATTAATATTATTTGTACTGGTATTCATATGATTACTAATGTCATCATCATCATCATCATCATCATCAACTTTTCCCACATATAGAGGATAGACGAAAACAGAAAAAAATATTATTCTAATTATTATCATCATCGATATTATCACTATTAATGTGATCATCATCATTAACTATCTAAAGAGAAAATAAACTATCAACATTATTATTATTATTATTATTATTATTATTATTATTATTATTAATATTATTTTTACTATTATTACAACTACTACTTCTTCTACTACTACTACTACTACTACTACTACTACTACTACTACTACTACTACTACTACTACTACAGCTGCTGCTACCACTTCTTCTACTACTACTACTACTACTACTACTACTACTACTACTACAACTACTACTACTACTACTACTACTACTACTACTACTACTACTACTACTACTACTACTACTACTACTGCTACTACTAATATCATCATCGCCGTATTTAGCAAAGCGGGTCGACAATTGATAGAAACATTATTATAATAATCATTATCATCGATTATGTTATGAGGGAATGTAATATTAATATTATTGTTGTTATTAATATTATTAGTAGTATCATCATCATCAACAATATCATCATCGGTGATCCAGGGTTTGTTTCCGGATCTGGTCAAGGATATGCACCACCGACGAGCTCAAACAAGAGCGAAACTCGAGTCTAGTTCTTCCGCACTGACGTGGATAGGCCTTAGATTCATATCCAGAATACGATCAGCGTTGCCAGTAGTGAGTCGTGCTCAATATTTAAATCTTAAATCCCGAAACAAGCAAATAAATCAATATCATCATCGTCATATGTAAAAGGGAAAGTCAGAAGGAAAAAAAAATAGTTTTATTATTATCGTATGATCCAAGGTAAGGAGGACGTAGAACTGAACTGTCCGGTAAATGAATAACTAGGAGCAGTTTCAAGAACACAAATAAGATCACGCAGATATTTCAATGTGCATTTAATCAAATAACAATATCATCGAAAAGCATAACGATCTCAATTGAGAGATGCCAACACTGTGTGTGTGTGTGTGTTGTGTGTGTGTGTGTGTGTGTGTGGTAGAGAGAGAGAGAGAGAGAGAGAGAGAGAGAGAGAGAGAGAGAGAGAGAGAGAGACAGACAGACAGACAAGAGAAGAGAAGAGAAGAGAAGAGAAGACATGGACAGATGACCTTTAATGGAGCATACATCTGCCGGCAGACATACTAAACGTCGAAATAACGAGGAGAATGACCAGATGGTAACAACCGGACCTGGAAGCAGATCAAGAAATAAAGCAGTGTGGGACATCGAGTGCATGCGAACTTTATTAATATATAAATCGGTGGTGAGACATAAACGGCGGAACATTAACCAGAATGGCGAGATAATAAATGCCAGGCTCGGAGGGACGGACTGGCTTGGTAAAGCGGAAAGGAGACAGGGGATAGAGAGGGTTAGAAGAGATTCAAGCAGAAAGATACACTGATTTAGAGTGGGGAGCAGAGGTGACGAGAGAACCAGACAAAACAAAATAATCCGATTTAGAGAGAGAGAGTGTGTGTGTGTGTGTGGGGGGGGGGGGGGGAAGAGGAGGAGAGATGAGGAAATAGAGGCGACGAGAGATTCAGACAAAACAATATACTAATTTAGAGGGTGGGGGGAGGAGAAGAGGAGAGAGATGAGGAAATAGAGGCGACGAGAGATTCAGACAAAACAATATACTGATTTAGAGGGTGGGGGGAGGAGAAGAGGAGAGAGATGAGGAAATAGAGGTGACAAGAGATTCAGACAAAACAATATACTGATTTAGAGGGTGTGTGTGTGTGTGGAGAGAGAGAGAGAGAGAGAGAGAGAGAGAGAGAGAGAGAGAGAGAGAGAGAGAGAGAGAGAGAGAGAGAGAGAGAGAGAGAGAGATAGATAGATGAGGAAATAGAGGTGACGAGAGATTCAGACAAAACAATATACTGATTTAGAGAGTGGGGGAGAGACAGAGAAGTGACAAGAGATCCAGACAGAAAGATAAACCAATTTAGAGAGGGGGGAAAAGAGGAGAGAGATGGGGAATTAGAGGAGACAAGAGATCCAGAGAGAAAGCTAAACTGATTCAGGGAGGGTGGGGGGAGAGAGGAGAGGAGATAGGTGACGACAGGTCGAGTGAGAGCAGGGGGAGAGATGACGAGAGAGATCCAGACAGAAGGATAAACTGATTTAGAGAGGGCGGGGAAGAGAGGAGAGAGACGGGGTACAGGGGTGACGAGAAATCTAGACAGAAGGAGAAACTGATTCAGAGAGGGGGAGAGAGGTGAGAGCAGGGGGAGAGATGACGAGAGATCCAGACAGAAGGATAAACTGATTTAGAGAGGGCAGGTAAGAGAGGAGAGAGATGGGGTACAGGGGTGACGAGAAATCTAGACAGAAGGAGAAACTGATTCTGAGAGAGGGACAGAGAAGAGAGAGCTGGGAAAGATATGTGACGAGAGATACAGACAGAAGGATAAACAGATTTAGAGAGAGTGGGGGAGAGAGACGAGGGGAGATAACGAGAGATCCAGACAGAAGGATACAAGGATTTAGTGAGGGAGAGAGAGCTACAAATTCAAAGGAAAAGACACATTTTTATAAGGGGGAAAAAAGAGGTAAATGAAAATAGAGAGAAACAGAATTAAGGATGACCCAGCAGGTCTTAGAGAGCGTGTGTGTGTGTGAGATAGAGAGAGAGAGAGTCATAGAATTAAACAGAGAGAGAGAGAGAGAGAGAGAGAGAGAGAGAGTGTTCGATATATCCAGACAGATAAAGCCAGATTCAAATATATAGAGAGAGGGAGAGCCAGACCAGAGACAGCGGCGGATTCAGAAAGGGACGCGGTTTACATTGATAGACAGCTCCAAACACATCACCGCCAGGTCACGATGCCAGCATACTACCCACTGCCCTTCCGCAGACCACCCCGCCTCGAGATTTACCCAGGCTGAAATTGCATTCTGGGCATCGAAGGGCGTCACTGAAGAGAAAATAGCCCTTATCATAAAGATATCGATTCTACATATGAGAGAGAGAGAGAGAGAGAGAGAGAGAGAGAGAGAGAGAGAGAGAGAGAGAGAGAGAGAGAGAGATGCAAGGGAGTGAGGAAGGGAGTGAGGGAGAGAGAGAGTAGAGCAAGGAAGAAAGACTGGCTCTCCCTCCTCATCCTCGACCCTGCCAATCATCATCACCCGGGTTCCTTCGATTGAGCTATTTCAGCCCTCTAGCGCTAGATCCAAGTGGCCCTCAATAGCGATGAAGAGAACACGCGGAAGAACGGAATGGGCAAAAAGGAAGGCGAACGCCACCGCCCTCCCCAAAGTCTAATTCTGTTTGTTCGTAAGGCGAAATGGCTCACGGAGCCTGTAAGGTGGGGTGTGGAAAGGGGGAGGGGTGTTGTTTGAATCACCAGAGAGTGGGAAGGAACAGAAAATAAGTATCACAATCTAAGGAAGGAATATTAGCATAAGTTTACTACACACACGCGCACACACACACACACACACACACACACACACACACACAACCCCCAAAAAAGCAAATATCGATTACAAGACGCCGGGAGAAATCGTGCTAAATGCAGCAATGCGTTGCGCAAGAAACACGAAACGTGTTTCTTCCATTTCTAAGCCTGGGTTCAGGATGCGAGCAAATTCAAGCAAGAACATCTCCCTTCTCCGCTCTAATCCCTTCGCGGTAATCAGCCGTCCGTCCACTCGTTTGCCTTCTTAGATTTTCTGGGCAACTGAACAAATCATTCTGGGACACCGTGCCTGTTGCAGGCGGCAGGAAACAAGGCGGGGGAAAAACTGGAGTGACGTGGAGAAGTAAACGACATGGATGAATTATAGATTCCCTCCTTGTCCGTCTTTTCTGACCTCTGCGTTAATACACCTGACCTCCACATTGCTATTTGTGACCTCTACATTACTACTGAACACCTCCCCATTGCTACTCCTCACCTCACATTGCTATTACTGACCTTCCACATTACTACTTCTGATTTCAACATTACCACTTCTGATCTCCACAATACTACTTCTGATTTCCACATTACTACTTCTGATCTCCACAATACTACTTCTGATTTCCACATTACTACTTCTGATCTCCACAATACTACTTCTGATTTCCACATTACTACTTCTGATCTCCACAATACTACTTCTGACCTCCACATTACCACTTCTGACCTCTATATAACTACTATTGACCTCCACATTACCACTCCTGGCATCCACATTACCACTTCTGATCTCCATATTACTTCTTCTCGCATCTACATAACTACAACTGACCTTCACATTACTTCTGACCTCAATATTACTACTATTGACCTCCACATTACTACTTCTGACCTCCCCACCACTACTTCTGACCTTCACATTACTGCTTCTAAGCCCTTCCCCCTCCCCCACTTTGATTGATTGATTTAGGGACCGAAATCACAGCATTCGGGGCATTCCCATAAGCGCTCCGTCCCCATCCTCAGCAGCCAGCGAAGAATTCCAACACTAATAGTACCAGTAGCAATCTGATTATATGTCCGTCTCGCCTTTCCTTTACAACTATTGGCCTCCGCATTACCATTTCTGACCACCACACTACTAACAAATGTAGAATTTAGCTCACGGCATCGCCTTGTCAGAAATCGAAAAGAGTTGTAATACAAGGAGCCCATCACACTGCAATATGCCTGGAAATGAAGAGGCCGACACACTAAAAAGGAAGGTCGAAGACTACCCGAGCCTGACAAACACATAACATACAATGAGGCTAAGAGGTTAATAAAATGCACTTATAGGACCATGTGGGAATTATAGCATCCAGGCCGAAGGATGCATATTACCAACTCGCCTGGGACGCTCGTCGAGCGTCCTGGGCAACAGGTCCCTTCGGGGGCCTGGCTAAAGTCAGTAGGATCGCCGATTACTCCGAAGTCGGAGAGTGTCTGCCTGTACGGCGAGGAACCACCAGTCTGCACACCAATAAGCCAGACATGAGACAATGGATACTCACGCAAACCTCGGGTACCGTATGACATCACACTGATGTTGGACAACAGGATGCCTTCATCCGACATACAGGACTTCACGTTGGAGCTCAAGCCAACGAACACAAGCAAGCAGCAAACACCAGCAACCTTTATTTCTCAAGACAATTCAAATACCCATTTTATGGCTGGTACGCCTGGAAGACAAGCCAATTTTTAAAATATACACTGTTTAGGATCCTAATCCATGACCGCCTGGCAAGCGTCCAGCCACAACGCTACCATCAGCCGTTAAACTTATAAAAAATACTGAAAACAAGAAACGAACAACCTCGACTTTCAAAGCGTGAAGGTTTGGGCAGGCGTGCCTGTCTAACACCCTGTCCTTCTTACCTCTCTCCTTTCATACATTATGCATTCTTTATTATGTTAATCTGAAATAACAACGATAATATATGCATTATAAATTCACGAGAAATGCGCAAACATCATTAATATTATAACAATCCCCGCAGTAGGAACATGCTTTGGGCATGTGAAGAGCATCACATTTTGTAGATCTGAGTGCACAGAGGGCGTAAGAATACGTGGCCAGTCTTCACTCCCGCAGCGATCGCCGAGTACAGGCACTGGACCCCCATCAGCCCGCGAACATGCCATTGTCAGCGTAATATATTATAATAATTACACGCCGTAGAACAAGATAGAAGAATGCGTAGTATACGGAGATTGTTTAAGGGGCCGTACTGACATAGAGTTCAAATCGGTTTCGACTATGTGTGCAGGGTTGGAGGTATCTTTTATTTGCTGTGGAAGATTGTTCAACAGCTGAGCTGTGGTATACGCTAAGCTTGTTTTGAATAAATGGTTCTAGGAGAACATGATCGTCGGCACCGGGACGCATATAACACGGTGAGGACACAACAAATGAGGACTCACGTCTACAAACGTGAAAGACCTTCCTGGTGCGACTGTATAAGTGAAGGACCCTATAACGCGCCTTCACACGTGAGAAACCGTCCCGGTGGACTCTATAAGTAAGCGAAGGACCCTTCACACGAGAGGCCGTCCTGGTGCGACTGTATAAGTAAGTGAAGGACCCTTTAACGCGACTTCACACGTAGAGACCGTCCTGGTGAGACTGTATAAGTAAGTGAAGGACCCTTTAACGCGACTTCACACGTGAGAGACCGTCCTGGTGAGACTGTATAAGTAAGTGAAGGACCCTTTAACGCGACTTCACGTGTGGAGACCGTCCTGGTGCGACTGTAAGTGAAGGACCCTTCACACGAGAGGCCGTCCTGGTGCGACTGTATAAGTAAGTGAAGGACCCTTTAACGCGACTTCACACGAAGAGACCGTCCTGGTAAGACTGTATAAGTAAGTGAAGAACCCTTTAACGCGACTTCACACGTGAGAGACCGTCCTGGTGAGACTGTATAAGTAAGTGAAGGACCCTTTAACGCGACTTCACGTGTAGAGACCGTCCTGGTGCGACTGTATAAGTAAGTGAAGGACCCTTTAACGCGCTGACACATGTGAGAGACCGTCCTGGTGAATTATATAAGTGAAGGTCGACCCTTTAACGCCTAAAGACGCATTGTGCATTTGGTACTAGACCAATATATACAAATTGTCATTTGGTCAGTGATATCGTCAGTAACACACCGGCGGCATTCACCTTCCTAATACATTTTCTGACACCCTATTTAAGATGGGTCGTCCTGAAAGCCTAGGTCAATTTTTAAAATACACCCCGATACGGATTCGACAAGACTACTTCACGGGCAAGCGAGCGTCTATGGTGGCTCCCCGGATGTATAGAGTTTACTGAAACTATATCTATTATAAGAATTTATCAGAACTCTATAGACCATCACTGAGATAAAGAATAGAAAAGGACAAGCAAAAACGGCATTCTATCAAATGAAGAACGTTTTGTGCAATAAGTCATTGTCCTTGAAAGTTAGAAAAGGAGTTCTTGTATGTTACATAGAACCAGTTTTAACGTACGGCTGCGACTCCGGACAATTAATAAACAGGCGAAATTATCACTGGAGACCTTGGAGATGTGGTTTTACAGAAGAATTGTGAAATTAACTGGACAGCCAAAATGAACAATTGAGACGTTTTGAGTGAAGCTGAGTCGCAAAGCAACTTATCACAGACATCAGAAAGCAGCAGCCATCGTGTTTCGGCCTCATTATAAGAAGACAAAAACTGGAACATCCTGTGACAACAGGACAGATTTGCGGAAAGAGAGATAGAGGAAGACGGGGGTAGAAGATTCTCCACAGTCTTGTGTCATGGCACGGAAGGAAGTCAACACACGAATTGATCCATACTATCAGGGATCGCAATTTGTGGAGAGGCATGATCGCCCACGCGATGATGATGATGATGATGATGATGATGATGATGATGATGATGATGATGATGATGATGATGATGATGATACGATCAGCTGCACTTCCTTCAAGAAATCATACACGTTTACTTAATGTCTACCATCTTCTGACTACCACATCTTCAACACGTTTATCTCCTGAAACTGGTCCCCAACCAATCCACGTCTACTACACTCTATTTTCAAAGTCTGAAATACGTCAGCCCTGGTTTCTTTGCATTACAGATTTTAATTTCGTGTCTGGTAGCAAACTCTAAGCGTCCATCACTCGACATCCGGACTCTCTTTTGAGTATGGGCTCCCTTGCCAGCACTCAAAGCCGACAACCCGGGAGGCACATTACGACGTTCGAATCAACTCGCAGCTGCATTAATAATTAATGACCATCCCTGGATTCCAGAATTGGCTGCCAGGGAAACAGATGTAATCCCCCAGAAAAACGCAGATGCGGACCTTCCGGTGAATTCCAGAAGACACCAGAAATGTAAAACGTGGACAGTGATAATGTAGACAGATTGATGCTTGTCGGTAAGCTGCTTAAGAATGTAAACCTGACGACGGAGAGACGGGTGCGGAGACACGGCTACTCTTCTGTAGAGAGGCTGGGCCAGGCTAAGAGGCTACAAATAGCCTTTTAAAAACACACAATTCGATGCGACAGACTCCAGGTCGAAAAGACCCCCCAAAAAAATAATAAAACAAAAGCAAAAAATAAGAGAGATGAAGAGGACAAGATAATGAATAAAGAATCGTGAATGCTGACCGAGAGATATATAGATGGATGTATTAACAGGTGAATAAATAATAACACAGAAGGAGACACAGACTGGCGGGAACAGATAAACAATTAGACAGTCGGCCAGACCGAGACAAGACAACAAATAAAATATAGAGGAATTACGTGAGTCAGACAAGCGGGCGATTGGGTAAATAGTTGTACAGATAGGTAAATACATGGGTAGAATAGTTCTATTTATATCCAGGGAGGCAAGTTTTCTGCCCATATAAAAACAGAGTTGTAAAATTTACAGCAGTAAAACTAAACTGCACAATGTGTGGCGTTAACAACGAGAAAGGTGTATTAAACTCAGTTCGTCAAATAAACTTCCTACGGATATTAGGATTGGCATATAGCAGTCGTGGTGGTAAAGATACAGAGATGGATGGATGTATGGATGGATGGATGGATGGATATGACTGAATGACGAGCGCCTTTGTGTGCATGTAAGTTGAGATGAGCTAAGATAAGACATCACTGCACTCAGGACATTCCCACACGCGCTCTGCCACCTCATTCAGCAGACAGCAAAGAGTCATACTGCTAATCGCTCCAACTGCCATCTGATTGAAAATTCTGGTCTTCCCTCTTAGTTTTGAGATTCGTTCAGAACCCTTGTCGATCCCCCGATCCCTTGTCCACAGGTAATTCACCATCTAGCACAGTGGTTCTAAACCTGTTTTGGCCCATGTACCCTTTCACCATATGTTCAGAATTTCATTCCCCCCTTTCGTATTTCCTCCCTATAAATTCCCCCTGCCCCTACACAGTATACGCAAAAATCGAAATTAAATTTAATAACACATGCTATAACAAGTCTAGATATCTACATAAAACGTGATTTGCGAGTCTACTTACGTTATAAAACGAATTTCAGAAGGGCGAGAAGTACAGAACTGTAAAGTATGGAGTGGGGAAAAAAAACAATATCAAGTTATTGGTTCTTTTAATATTAACGCGATCTTGAAATAATCTTAATGCGGGGAATTCCCCACCAGTTGAGAACCACTGATCTTGCAGACACTATACCTCAACGATCATAATTAACAAACGACAACAGTACAAATGGAGAGACCGGGGGGAGTGAACGCCGTCTCTCCCCATTATCAAGCGCCCTTAAAATTACCGTTCTGTGGCGAAGGATTTACGAATGCAGTTCGCAATTCCGCATACCGCGTTCGAAACAGAGCTACTGGCGGTCTGGAAGTAGACCTCTTTCCGTTGGTTGCTTTGTAATGGCATGAGTGCCGTTCGTTCAAAAATTAATGGCAAACCACTGAGCGTGAAACTTGCCTAGGAACCACAAAAAGCCAAAACATCCTGGAGTTGACTGCAACGTACATGAAAAGGTCTCTAGTCATCGTGAATTGTCTTGCCACTAGATCCAGATGGACTCAGGCGAGAGTATGGTCGACGAATTGCGCAACTGTTCCTCACTTTAATCCAATTCATCGCGCAAGTCATTCTAACCCCACTGGATAAAATGAATGGTCATCATCATTCTTGATGGACAAACACCACATGAAAAGGATATGCAACTAACTTAAAATACGGTTTGAACTTTCGGTTCTCCGCGGTGATATCTCGCAGATCCTCCAGTCTAACAGCGTGCCCGTCGGCCACGCAATTAAACCTCTTCTGGCACGCCCCAGCCCTGTTAACCTGTGTGGTAAGTCTCCTATAAGACTTCCACCGTTTGGAGACAGGGTTTCTGTCACCGCCCGCAGGGGTATGCCGCAACTAATCCGCAGACAAAAGGCTTATAGTTGTCCATAAATCACATCCGCTCACTAAGCAACGACTTCAGCCGCTAAATAATTGAGGCTGAGGCCGGCAGGAGGAAGACTGATGGCGGCCCGCGACCGCAAGAAGCCATTTAGTATGCTGGAGCCTTGGGGCCCCGAGGGAACACTTCTGGTTGTCTTGACTTTTTGTTTAATACAGAGCCTTGTATACCGGCGGCAGTCTGGGTTATTGATGGACAAATTTGTATAAGACTGTTATTAGCATCATTGCTTTCTCTTTCTAGGACCATCATTTGTTTTATGCCCGCGGCCAAGTTGCTTCCTTTAATAAAAGGTTTATAGTTTATTTTTTTTAGATAGCTTGACAAGCCGTGTTGGTTCCAAAATGGACTTTCCGTGGCTTCTGGCTGTTATTCCTGATGGTGCATAATCCTTTAACAAGCATCTTACAAGTCACTCTTCCGGGTATTTCCTGCCATACTCGCGTGTCTCTAATTATATTGTGTCTTGGTGTGTGTGTAAATCTGTGTTCACACAGTACTGCTATTGTCTTGCGAATTTCAGAAGGACTTAATCATCGTCATCATCATCATCTGACATACCTATCCGCGTGGGCGGTTATTATACGCCGTCTGGATAACACCAGAGACTCGGGTCATGTGGCTAAACCATTCAGGTATCTATCTCTTTGACTTCCCCTTTGCTCTTTTGCCATCTGGTTTGTCAAGAACTTGCCAGTTGTGTCGTTAACTGACTTGCCCAATTTGCATTTCCATCCTTAGCTAACTCTCCTAATTCCTTCCTTTCCTGTCCCATATCACTGCTTGCTTGTTTGCGTTCGCTAGCTGTGAACTCCGGCGTGAAGTCCTGTATGTCGGATGGAGACATCCTGTTGTCTAACATCAGTGTGATGTCATACCGGACTGAGGTTTGTGTGAGCATCTGTTGTCCCATGTCTGGCTTATTGGTGTGCAGACTGGTGGTTCCTCGCCGTGCAGGCAGATACTCACCGACTTCGGAAGACCCATATCACTGATACCTATTTTCCGTTTGTCTTTGTGTCTTTGTCTCCTCCCGACTTCCAAGGGGACATTACATCTGTGCTATTAGCTGGTTTTCGCCATGTGTTTGCCAATCAAAATGAGCACCTTCTATCATCTCCTTACTTGACAATCATTTCTCCAGGTAGACCTAGACGCTTGCAATGACTGCCCGTGATTTTTGTTATCGAGAAAAAAACCACGATGACAAAGAGAATCACAGCATCTCATACTGAAATGTGGCCTATATCACACTCATCCACACGATAGCATCATGTTTTACCTTAACGGCCGCCGTACAGCATACGGCAACGAGAAACAAGCCTCAAATATCCGCACGCGCATAATGGGCTTTGCAAAGCTTAGATATATTCTGGACAGAAAATGCCAGATCTCGTTAAAGACTTGGACACCAAACTGAAACACCCTTGGCCAAATTCTATTTATTATATAATTCTCTTTTGGCTCAGACTTCCCGAGTAACTATATTACGCGGTAGGCCAAACAGGCAGTAGCTTTGAACAGAACATTATCACTGACTAGAGAAGCTGGGTCACATACAAATTAGATCGCAAACACAAGGACAACTAAATTTTTACGAAGGAAACGGGCCATAAAATTGGACAGCGCTGCCGTGCTGAAAAGTACACATGATGTGGTTGTGAGAAAACCACAATAGCAATGCAAACAATAGCGTCCGGCAACAAATCATAAAGTACAAGACACTGGTTGCAAAGGTATCCCAGTTTGGTGATTGTAGTTGTTGGCGAGGCGAACACTGCTCTTTAAAACCTACACACAGTTACACAAACTGGGATTCTTAGATAAGTATCAAATGTTTTTATTGTCTTTTCATTGTTCTCATTTATTTAAATCATCTCAATCTTCTCGTTCGATTATTATGCGTTAAAGCAGTCACTGTAGTAGTGTCTTCCTCGTGTTTATATGTTGTGTTGTGTGTATTTGCTGATGAAGGCTAAGCGCCGCAACATCCTATGTTTTACATAACTGTGTTCTATAAAGCTGCATTATTTTGTGTTATGTTGTACTGCGCGCGATTGCGCACACAACTAGCCAGCTCACCGCCTGTGTTTAGCCGTGAAAGGCGGCCATTAAATATTTGTCTTTGAGCAACCTTCATCTAACTATCAAAACTGGGAAATCATTGTCATAACGACAAACAGAGGACAGCGGGTGTGGTGCGAGAGGGTATCAGATTTACAGTGACGATTCAATGTTATAATAATATGTCGTATATAAGTTGCATCTCTGCTGTATCTCGGACAGATGCATCCATGTTGTATCTTAGACAGTTGCATCCACGTTGTAACTTAGACAGTTGCATCCACGTTGTTTCTCAGAGAGTTGCATCTATGTTGTTTCTCGGACAGTTGCATCTATGTTGTTTCTCGGACAGTTGCATCTATGTTGTTTCTCGGACAGTTGCATCTCAGCTGTATCTCAGACAGCTGCATCCATGTTGTATCTCATACAATTGTTTTTCAGACATGCTTCCAGTTATTTCACACTTAACATCAATATAAATAGCCAGTCCTTTTTACAGAACATCGCAGTCAAGCCCAACATTTACTGACTGACTGTGAGCTTCTGGTCAATTTTCCATTCAGTTTTCCCTTGACGTTGATACCACTATGAACATCGACGCCATCTGAACCCAAACCGTCTTCGAACCCGATATGTCGCGATTTTGAAACTGTTCACTATTCCCTGAGGCGCCCAAAATCAACAACGTACATCACAGAGAATACTCGTAACCAGAACGGGGCAAGAAATGCACGCCAGAACAGGACAGTTCGTGGAACATGCCGCAACAATAATCAATTCTGTTGGGCAGGAATGAAACAGCAAAGAGAAATATTTACACCGAATTAGCATCACGCATGGCGACACTCTTTTGCGTTCGGAACACTGGAGTGAAGAAAACAGAGACCGTATTCTGATGTCTTAATACTGAAGTTTTTAAATGGAAAACTCTAAGAAAATAGCAACATTAGAACCAACAAAAAACGGGTAAAAAAAGAAAACGAGAAAGCATTTCCCTTCCAAGACAAGCGTTTCACAAAAGATGTCCCGTCGCCATGACAACAAAGATGGCATTCACTTGCACGCTGATTGGGTTACGGTTTATTAGACGCTGTGATCCAATGGAAACCAGAGCACAGCAAAGACTAATGGCCGGAGGAAAATTATACAAGGAAATCCCGGCAGGCTAATCAGGGGCTGCCGGTTGCCGGGAGCACGGGTCTCTGGGTTGGTTGACGGGACACGCTTGTTGCTCGGTAGGGGTAGGCTTGAGGGTTTACCAGCAGCATGTGTCCAGCCGACTGGCGTTGACTTTGAGGCATATCCACAGATCGCGGTTCTTGGCGTTTTGGATCGATTATTTTGATGCTGTTCTGTCCGTGCTACCGCACCAGGCTGTTCAGCATCATTTCTTTTGGTTTGCCTCTGCATCTCTAACGACAATCTGTCTATTCGTTACAATGTTTTACATAGCCTCTCTTCTCATTACATAGCCAGCGAAACATTTCTGCCTCCTTCTTACAATTGTGTATAATATAAACCCCTCTTTTTTTTTAAAAAAACATACTGGGGGGTACAATTGAAGGCAAGCGAGCAAGAGGTAGACAACGATACAAGTGGGAAGATAACATAGAGAGATGAACAAACAGCAGTTAGCCAGAGTGTACAGTCAGGGCGAGAGACAATGTTGGAGATCCATTGCAGCCAACCTTCACTGTGGAGATGGCACTTGTCTGGTTGATTGATACTATAATAGTATACTTTTCATCAGTCTTTTCCAGACGCGTGTTGGTTGTTCAGACAATCCAAGGTATTGATAAAATACGTCTGAGAAACCACATCTCCGTTTCCCCCAATGATCTTCTAATTTGACCGTTCACACTACAAGTCACTGCTATATATAGCAGAATAGGATCTAAGTGCACTCTTTCTGATATGTACAGAGAGTGACCTTACATAAGCTACTTTTCATCTTCTGAAGTGCCGCTTTGACATGGCTCCTAATCTGTCACGCATCTTGTATCTGATATTTAAATATATTGACTCGGTTAAGCATTTTGCTTTCTATAATAATATCAAATTGTTTGTTAGCTATTATATGACGTGTGTTGCGACATTTCCCAGTCTATTATAATATCACATTTTGTGTTATTTGTTATATGACGTATGTTTCTAATTGTTTGATGCAGAATATTTTATCACGCCCCCTGCCTCGTGCTATGAAGGTCGTGGGTTCGACTCCGGACAACGTTGTTCGGTCCACGAGTGCACTTTTCTTGGAGACTCCAGGGGGTCACCGCTGGGACTACAGAGTTCGTGCTATGTGCGACACTTTCATCAGACCGCCCTGTGGAAAGAGACCAAGCCAAGCGGGATACAATCTGGTACAATAAAGTCGATCACTTCATCTTTTAAACCCGTTTTAAAATACTTTATACAAATAATTTTAATGGTAATATTATGTTCAATCCCGTCGTTTCTTCTTCTTCTTCTTCTTCTTCTTCTTCTTCTTCTTCTTCTTCTTCTTCTTCTTCTTCTTCTTCTTCTCTCCCTTCTTCTTCTACTGCGTTTGTTCGGAATGTTGTTATGGACGTAATTGAGTTGTGACTGTTTATAGTAGAGCTGCGATATTTGCACCTTTCGGCCCACACATCCGACTTCTTCAGGTATTTGTTGACCAGGTTAACCTTCCCGGATTCTAGTTATTCTAATATCGAGCTTTCTCAATATGTCTCCTATCATATTTTCCTGTATGTTATACATGGGAGATATACTGTGTCTATTGCTGTTTCTTGCAGTGTATTCTTGATTTGTTTAAAGTATGTTTTTCGAACCAGTATTACACGCATACTTATTTCTCCAATTTATTCTTAGGGGTGTGGTCTAATACAAGCTCTCGTCATTAAGTTAGAAGCAGAATCTCATTATTTTACTCAGAAGCAATTTAATATCTTGTAGCAGATGCCGGACAATTAGTAAAAAGGTTTTAAAACAAAGTATAAAAACTCAATTGATGCCTCAGTAATGAGGTTTTACAGAAGAACACTAAAATTGCCATGCTTTACTTAAATAATCAGACATCGACATCGTAAAAAGAATAAGAGCTCTCACTCTTAAAATTCCGGTATGCTGGTGGCGAGGTAATCGGTTCAACCCCATGATCGGCATTAAGTTGGGCTTGAGCGTTGATCTCTCGTTGGTAAAGCAATGGCAAGCTACTGAACATACAATAGACTACAAAATCAACCTGGGGTTCATAGCAACGTCCTGGAAAGAACATGCGATTTGTTTTTTACTTGTACTAAAATAAGTAATCTGAATGGCTGGAATAATCACGTGACACAATGAAGTTCGGGAAAGCACGGATAACATTATTTTTGGGCAGTTAAAGAGTTACAGCCCCTGCCAACTGGATATCAATTGGGAAACTATTTGAGGAGAGTACGACAGTTCATGAATAACCACACATTTACTGTTTGGCGATCACAGAAGTAGTAGAAGAAGGAAGTATAGGTTCGAGGACGCACTAGGCAACATACAAATTGAAAACTATGGAAAACATGTCACCTCCAAATGACGACAGCGCCTCGCTGTAGGAACAAGTGTACTTCGACACGTGACCAACTAGACAGCCCTAAAGACAGGTGTCTATCATCCACGTGAACTTACAATTGTGGAATATGAACAGTTAGTTAGTCAAGGTTCCAACTTCACGGCAACGGGTCGTCCCCATTATGCTCCGTTCCTCTGCCAGTGAATATCACACAAAATGCTCCCCATTGTCCAATGTGAAAAGTGGAATAGGCAGGAGTCTCGGCAATCCAACAGCCCGCACAGGTACACTGTGCATAATACCGCCGCCAGAATGCCAACACAGAATTAATCCACGAAAACCACAGTTCATCGTCGATGGACTCGGCAGTCACCAGAAAGACCTCATTGACCCGGGTTTTCTCACATGGCTCGGTCTTTTACCGCAGGGCGACCCGCCGAAAGTGTCGCATAAAGCACGAACTCCGCAGCTTCAGCGCCGACTCCCGGGAGTCTCCTGAAAAATGCACTCGTGAACCGAAAAGGCAACTCAGTCAATTCAGCAACAGCCGGTAGCCATTGTTCCGAACATGCAGGTCACTGTACAGGACAGATGTAAAAGCATTCCACGCGAATTTCACAGCTCACAGTGTCGCCCACGCACTCACTCAGTAGCAGGGCGACGGAACCATGTACTACCAGTCCAACATGAGGAAAATGCGATTGCAAACCGTAGCTGCAAGCATAAACACGCCACAGGCCTTAACGGTTCAACACCTAACCGCCATGTGTCCAGTATAGTAACGAACCCGGCCGGTAACTACAGCTGTCAATTTGCATGTTGTCTGGTGCCTCCTCTAGCTTCTACTTCTTTCTTTCTTCTACTTCTGAGCCATGCAATACAAGTGTGTTTATTAATTAATTGCCAAAAGAATGAGTTAAAATGTGAAACACTGACACGGACATATACACACACAAAAACCGGTGGAAAGTGAAAGTAAACTACCCAACAGAAAAGATCAAATGCCGTGAAGGAAACTAAAACCAGACCGGATGCAGAACAGTGACGAGGAAGAAAGATGGCGGCCGAGGCGGCCACGAGGCTGGATTTCACTTATAAGTTGTCTCCTCCCGGGTCTAAAAACCGGAGACACCGGGCAGGAAACAAGGCGGCTGCTTTTAGTGGGCCGTCATCACGCAGAGATGCAGTTAATGGCGCTGTAATAGAAGTAGGAGGGCGAAAACAAGTACGGAGATGGGAATAGAAAAACAAACACCTTTCAAGTAGTAATTTATGCGCTCTAGGTGATGGTTCTGTTACTGGAGACAGTGGTTGTGTTAGTAATGGCAGCCTCTCGACATGTCAAAACAAAGTAAAAGATGCTTTTATGCGCCTAGAGGCTTATTTGGCTATATGGTGGTCAGCCTCATATTCTTACAGATCAATCGACATTTGGTGAGTGATGTGGTTAAAATTACGCCGGGTCTCCTTTGTTTCCCAGGATATTTACACTAAATTAACAGCATTGCCTGGCAATACATGTTCGAAACATAGCTGCCAGCGATTTGACAGCAGACCACTTTGGTTTCCACTCAATGGTATGAGCGCCGGTCGTTCAAAAAGCAATGTAAACTACTGAACGTAAACTTGCCCAGGAATCACAAACAACCCAAAAATGGTAAAGTTGACTGCTACGTCCTGTAATGAATTTGCAACGAACTAACTGGTAATACTTTTTGCGTTCTGAACACTGGAGTGGCGACAATATTTTGATTTCTTAATGGTGAAGCTTTCAAAATGAAAACCTTAAGAAAATGGCTGGGACAGCCCCATTTGGTGGGGTGTTAGTGCATGGTCGGGCAGGTGTGGTCGGGGGGGCCTTTAGAATCGTGTGTATAGTGCAGAGGAACTGGTAGATTATCACGGCTTGGAGATAATGGTGCTGCCGGTAGTGACAAGAGGATCTGGCGACGCTCAAAACTCAGGCCAGAGGGACACATGATAAAACTGCTATTGGTACCATTAGTATGGGAGATTTTCGCTGACTGTTGCAGATGAGGACGTAGCACGTCTGGGAATGTCCCCTGAACTCAACCCAAAAAGGCAGCACTGGAAACAAGAAAACAAGACCGTATTTCACGGCAAAGCGTTTCACAAAAGCGGGGCGGGGTCTAACTGGGACTCCAGGTCACTTTTTAAAAACATCCGCCTCGATGGAGATTCGAACGTCTGACCACCGGGTCGGCAGGCAAGCACGCTAGCCAATACCATATTCATACCCGTAAGCCATTCCACCATTACATCATTGTGTTACACACGTCTATTTACATTTTACGACTGGCGAAGGACGACACGGAAGAAAGCGGAAAACCACCATATGTCATACCTCTGTTGTCTGTCCATCAAGAATTATGATGACCATTTATTTCATCCGGTGGAGTTGAAAGTATGGAGCCGTGAGTTCTAATGATGATAAGGCTCGAAGTGTTATTTTATTACGTATGCTGGTGAAGGGGGGAACGGGCCAAAAAAGGTTGAGGAGCAATAAGTGGTCAGTCTTTCCCTCCCATGGCGAGCCAAACAATCGACCCCTTGTCCAGCGGCGCGCTCTCTCTATATTGCCAAGGCAACTTCCTAACCGCTACACTAACGCGCCCGCTCCTAAATCCGCATAATCCTAGCAGTATTATTAGATATGATACCCGCGCTGCGGCCCTCTTCTATTTGTTCATTATCTGTTTTTGTACTTCAAACAATCCCACTTCTAACGGATTCATTTCTTCAGTTCCTTCATCTGCCAGATATTGATCTTCAGTTTCCTTTGCGCGGGGATTTGGCCGCGGCTTTCATTCGTTTAATTCAAGCAATCCGCTATCTGCTTACGACACACCTCCATCTCAACCCCCCGTAGCGCACCTCCGTAAGCACACAACGTATTAGCCATGTCCGTTGTGCAGGGTCGCTGTGCATTCATGCTCCCAACGAGGCACGGGTGTCATCACGTTCGAATCCCGTGCGGCTACAGTTTTTTTGGTGTTTCTACTGCTTATAGTATAATACCTACTTCAGAACTCCGTATGGCTTCATAAGTGCCAATCAATACCGAAAAAGTGATTACTCTTATGAGGTAGGCGGGGCTGAGAGGTTACGCGTCCGCCTCAGAGTCAGAGGATACTGGGTTCGATCTCGGCATAGGAATGGAGAATTGTACAAGAACCACTGGTATCTAATGATATCACATCCCCTTTGATCTACTTTAATCTTACTTCACAACCGTTACGCCAACGCCACCGCTATCAAAGCCATTATGTTTCCGGATAAATATCGTGCGCAAATTTTCACGATATCGGGTGATTCAAGATGCCCATACGGCACGGCATGTCTTTCGTTATTTGGAGGTTCTATCTCGACTGTAAAACATTATCCAGTATGCAGTCAATGCCCTGAAAATGCCATCATCATCATCTTCATCATGAACGTATCGACGAAAGCTATCACAAGGAATTTACGGGGGAGGTGGGTGGAGTTTCAATCAGGAATTGGAAGCCAAAGAACATAGTGATGGATTCTGTAAATAACAAGCTGGATGCAGATGCATGAAAGCACTGATAGACAAGTAAATATTTCGACAACCAGAAAGATATATACAAAATAAAGGGAGTGACATCAAGACAGAGTCGGGCCAGATGGATAGATGAATGGGTCGATGGTATGGATGGATGGATGGATCGATGGATCGATGGTATGGATGGATGGATGGATCGATGGATGGATGGGCGGACGGACAGCTGTCACGATTACAGACAGTTGAGCTGACATTGGCGTGATTGCCGTCAGACGAGGGTTTGGTGCATGCAGTCGTCATTCGCTACGGGAGAGAAAGACTGTCTACCTGTTCTTGAAAAAGGGGTGTTCTTAGGAATTCAGACAGCCGACAAGAGGGACGGACGCAGAGACAGACAGACAGGCAGGCAGGCAGACAGACAGACAGAATATATTTTGATCAGACTGGTCAGACAATAGCCGACTTTCTCCACTACCAAACGACCCAGACACTGACAGTCACACAATTGCCAGTCCTGAACGCTATTACTTGTGGTAATTGCAAACTACACAGAGCTGGCCTCAGTATCCTGTTTGCTGTCACACAACAGTCTAACAGATCTGACTACTGGGGCGCATTGACCTGACAGGTTCGATGTGTCACAAGCATTCCTAAGTCGCCAGCACCCCCCCCCCCCCCCACACACACACACAGACACACACACACAGACACAGACACACACACACACACACACACAGACACACACACAGACACAGACACACACAGACCAGGACATGTAGAAAAGTCAGAGTTCTCCAAAGGGGGTTTTTTTTTCCACTCCGGATGACAGTGATCTTCAGGTTACATACACGGTGTATTTTTAATGACTCCAGTTTTTGAAAATATTGCCGTTCCAATTTTTGTATTTACTTATTGTGGAGTTCATGCAACATAACAGGTAAATACAAAACTTGGAACGGCAATATTTTCAAAAACTGCACAGTCATTAAATACAATCTATATAATGTTCTGCAAATGACATACAGGGACTAGGACACGAGACTTGTAGAAAAATCAGCATTCTCCAAATGATTTAGTGTTATCCAAATGACATACATAGTGTTCTCCAAATGACATAGGTTTGTTTTTGTTCCAGACGACAAATTTCCTTTTCGTGCCAGAGCATGCGGGTGTACTAGGAAATGAGCAGGCTGGCAGGCTTGCAGGTAAGGCTACTGTGGAGGGCGAACGAGCCATGGACCAGGCAGACATTCTGAATGCTTTACGAGAAGTAAATCGTTTACGAGAAGCAAGTGATGACTGTGAGTCAACGATGGTCAGGCTGTGAGAACAGCAAGTTAAAAGAGATGTGGTTAAACAAGAACACTACGCAGGAAGCCAAAGAAGATTGATAAACCAACACAGAACTGGTGTCGTGAGCCACTACACGCTGCGGGATTTGCTGAGGAAGGGATCCGAGCACTTATGGACTGAATGGTTCGATGTTCAATGAGGAAGATCTGTCGACTAACTGACTGACTAAACTAACTAACTAACTAACTAACTAACTAGACGGCAGTGTTCTCCATATGACACATGCTGTTCTCCAAATAACACACTGAAACCGAGACACGAGACTTGTAAATGACAAACAGAGACCAGAACACGAGACTTGAGGAAAAGAGCTCTCTCATTGTGACTTACGGGCCTAAACGCCAGTGTTAAGATATAACATGCAAGTTCCCGTATTCAAAAACAAGGACAATGTGTTAGAAAGTCTAAAAGTAGGCCGAGGTGCCCACTCCAGTTCTCATACGGTTGTTCTTTAACCATGGGCACGTGACACATACGCCATTGATTTATCATTAAGGAATGATATATGGTTAGTCTTCTTCCTCCTTTGTCGCACTCAAACCTCCACGGTAATGACTGTAAAAAACGAGTCGTTAGTGTTAGGTTCATGACATTCGAGGTCAGCTATTGGTGGAAGGGAGTTGGTTGATCCGCAATTCTTTACGGCTGCATTTCTTTAAGGGACTACAGAAAGTTCCTGGGCGTCTTGGTTCTACTGCCACAAATAGAGATCCGACGAACCAGCCAGGAACCTATGACATACATATTTTAGTCTGTTGTGTCCTTTTGGCGTTAGAATAGTGTTGTCCTTTTATAGTATGCTCAGAATATTATTTACGTCACAGCTGAGTTTACTGCATTCCGGCCTTGAGAAAGTCACTTTGTATCAATTGATATCAAACCAAGTCTCCCTAAGGAATGGAATCAGGTTCCGTCTCCACAATGAAGATTGGCTGCATACCATGTTCGGATCACAGCTGCGGAAGATTCTGAAGCGGACCGCCTTGCGTTGGTTTCCCACACAAAGATATGAGTGTCGTTTGTTCAGAAAGCTATGGCAAACTACTGAACTTGACGAAAAATCAAGAACAGTAAAATAAAAATGTTGGCGTTGACTGTGACGTCCTGTAAAGAATATGCAACTAACTATTTTTAACCAAATGATACAACAGGAAATATAACATAAACCTAACCCAATACCCCAGAGATCGCATGAGACACCGAACCATGAACTCCCACATTTATCAACATGGCACATTCTGCCCATGACAACGACGTCTACGGAATTCTCAACCCGCCTGACTACAGCTATAGAAAACAGACTTCCCACCATTGTCAACAGTGACTAACCAGTCGAAAACTTCAAACCATACGTCACCATTAATTCCCTACACGGCCCACACACTCTGACGACGCCCATTAAATATGCAAGACAGACCCGATTGCACACGAAACTCCACGTATTGAATAAATAACTCTAAACATACCCCTTCGGGTCATATTTCACACTCCACGACGCGCTGCTGCCTAGGATAGAGTGGTCTAAGTCTGTATCAATATTACCTACACTTAGCTCCGTTTGGATCGCTCGCATCTCAAGAATGGATCTTATAATTGGGGTGGTTTTTTTTTTTTTTCTTCTCTGGTTTTGACAAATTGTACAGGTACAGCTGCTTTTTTATTTTTTTGGCAACCTGCCAATATATGCGGTTTGTCAGCGTATGTTTAAGATGACAAACATGGAGTGTTATTTTCGCTGTTTATTTGTATGTTTGTTTACGGCTGCCTCAATAGAAGGGATATGTGTAACCGAGTTGTTACATTTTGATACCTAGGGGAAATAATAATACTGTATCAGGTGGAAGATGCGTGACAGTGATTATGAACAGAATAGGTCATGCACAAGCTCTATTTCAGACAACGAAATGTATCGTATGTAGTAAGTCATTATGGCTGACTGTCAGAAAGAGAAGACGGAAATGTTATACATTACATAACATGTTTTCTTGCATGGCAGTGAATCGCAGAACACAAAGAAACAAGATAGGAAGCACTTGGAAGAAATGAAGATGTGGATCCTGAGACGAATGTTGCGGACACCGTGGTCTACCAGAGTAACTGACAATGATTGAGCTGTCATTTACTGCCTATAATACCTTGCGGTGTAGGACATGGGGGGGGGCGGGGATTGTCTTGAGCATGTGGAATTAAGGCCGCATGGTTAGAGCAATCGCCGCGACCTGTGCAGGTTAGAGTTTTCTTTTTGTCCCTGAGGAGGCTGGCATACATAAGACAGAGAGAAACTATTCCTGATGGACTTTTAAGGTGGTTTGGGGATTGGGGGGGGGGGGATATTTCCAGTAAAATATATCCAGAACAACATGCACCACGAATCTGTTGAGAAATTTGAACGCTTTAGCCTGTAGGCAAATCATAGGATGTAGGGAAATCACAGGATGTAGGCAAATCACATGGTGGTGGTGATTATGCTGAGACGGAATGATGATATAATGGAACCTTGGTAAAGAGCACCCTTACTGGCATATACAGGCACCTCCACTTGTGCTCCAATCTTCTCCCTAAAGTTCATAAAAGGGAGCCCTCAGCTGTGTAGCGCCGGCAATTATCTTGATATCTATAGACCATAATCAACCACGCTATAAACGCTTTGTTTCAGGAAGACTTCCTAATTCTGACATTTTGCATAGCTTCTTTGACATTTTCAAATGCTAAAGGATGTTCAATGCTGCACAACATGAGAGACACACAAATGTGAAACTCGTGGAGAGCAATAAACGAATTCCAGAAAATGAGGAGCCAAGGAAAAGACGATGCTACTGGATAAGATATATACTGAGACAGTTTGCTAATAACAAAACTAGAAAGACTGGTTCCGTCGCCCTGCAACTGAGTTGAGTGCGTGGGGCGACACTGTAAGCTGTGAATTTCGCGTGGAGTGCTTTTACACCTGCCCGCGGTTATTTGTAGCGTGAATTGTATGTTCAGAAAAATTACAGCCGGCCGGTCGCTGAGTTAAATGGGTTGCCTTATGCAGTAATGTGTGGCTGCTGGTTGCCTAGTGGCTGCTGGTTGCCTAGTGACTGCCGCCTCACTGGCACAGGAACGGAGCGTATTGGGGCGACCCTTTGGTGTGATGTTGAAACCACGACTAACTGACTAAATAAAACTAGAAAAGTCCCTCCTCTAGAATCCACACGGTAAAACAAATAGCTTGTTTCGCCCGTTATTCCCCATTGGTAAATAGTCCCACAGCCAACACGCCAAGCCGTTCTATCTTTAGCTATTGCCACCAGCTCCCTCTACATCCTCCCCGTATGTCTGTCGCTTATTCTATTCTCTGCGTGCTTTATGTCTCCCTTTATTTCGCTTGTCCTGCCGATTCCCGATAAAGAGTTTTCTAGTTATAGTTCTATCATTACAGGTGCAAACTCTGAATATTTTCCTAGCTGAAAGGATGTAAGCCGCCGATCCAGACCTTGATGTTTTTCTCCGCATGGCGTCGTACTTCTAGAACAGCGTCGTTTTATCTTGGATGGTTAAGTTCGTCTTCTTGTCTTAACTATAGACGTCTTCAGGAAAAGGGAGGATTATAACTTCTTTCAAATCTGTATGTGTCAAAACCACCCAGTTTATTTCAGGTCTGGGCTCCTTCGGTTCACAAGCGGCCGCAGTCATACAGGCGCCTTCTATTCTACCTTTTTATGTTATCCATCCATACTTATCGTTGTCTTCCATTGCACTCTTCCCCTCCATATATCCTCCCAACCTTTTCATCGTCAAGTATGTCGGTTTAAGCGCTGAAAGCAAAGCTTCCTGGTTAACCCATTTCATAGTTGCCTGTCTTGTGTCGCTCACTTTAACTCCGTGTATGTCTCCACTGACAGATACGTGCATGCCCCGTGTTATAAATGTCGGCCTTTCTCTTCTCCCTAGAATTGCGATCCGATCCGAGATGTAGAAAAGTGTTCAGGCCCCGTTCAACTGTCAGTCTGACGACATGTTATAATTGGAGCCCTTGTTGTGCTTCCTTTCTGCATCTCCTTGCGGAGACAGGGGTGGTATTTTATATGTTTTTATTATTAGTTATCATATTTGTTTTTTTATTATTATTATATTTGTTATTACTATTATTGTTTATTATTTATATTCATTATTACTATTGTTTATTATTATATTCATTATTACTATTATTGTTTATTACCATATTCATTATTACTATTATTGATTATTATTATTATTATTGTTTATTATTATTATTAATTATTATTAGTTATTACTTTTATTATTTATTATTGGTATTAATTATAATTGTTTTTATTTATTTACTTATTTATTTATTTATTTATTATGTTCTTTCTCAGATTTAAAAAAAAAAAAAAAGCCCAGAATCAGAAACTTGCTATAGATCCGTGATAGGCATCACATTGGATAGGACGGTAAGTTCTAGAACTGTGAGATCTTCCTGCCGTGGTTTTGTGGATCGTAACAGCTGAAGGCCAGGTCTTCCATCTGGCATGTGGGTACATTCATTCACGAAAATACGCTCGACTGAGATTTCTGACATGTGGGTGTATACATTCTTCAAGGATACGCTCCATTGTCATTTCAGACTGAATGAAGATGCTCGCAGAGCGAATTAGCTCCTATACAGAGTGTGTGAAGGAAATGACATAGGAACTTATTTTGACTTGTTGCCAGTCGACATAGTATGACTTTTAGCGTCTCTCTAAGTATTGCCAATTGTCGCTTGTAACGGATTCTAGATCATCTTCTGTTCATTTTTTTTTTTTTTGGGGGGGGGGGTGTTATTTTCGATAACATCTCGTATGTACACTGTAATTGTTCTTATTTAGCTCCCTCCTCTGTGTTTCATCAACCCTTTCATTAACGTACATACGAGAATATCATGGCAAATGTAGTGTTCATCATTATCACAAAAGCGTTGGCGGTCAAGGGTCGCCATGTCCGCGGTCAAGGGTCGCCATGTCCGCGATCAACAGTCTTGGACTTGGATGAGGTATATTTTCATGTCCCGGTTACGCCCTATAGCCGAAGCTATCCAGATATTATTTATCTCGCTGCCTTTCTCGTGCTTTTTTCCAATCACTTTTCCCAAATGTCACTGGATTTTCTCATTTATTTCTCATCATAACGTGCCCCAAAAAAATACTGACTGTCTGCATTTAATTTCTCTGATCAATTTACTATTTCATTTCTTTCCTATACAATTTTCTCATGTGTTTTTCTATCTGCCCGTCGTTTTTTTATTTTTTTTTTTTTTATTTTCCACAAAACCCACATTTTCACTGTCATTAGATGTTTTTTCAGCTTGTCTGCTTCCTGCCCATGTTTCACTGGCATGTAGCAGTATATGTTACGTATAGAACTTCAATAATTACAAAACTTCATTGTGCCTATTACATTTAAATCTGAGACATCAGAGTCTAAAATACTTTTTTTGTTTTTGCGTTCGCTCGCTTTTAACTGAAGCGTAATCCAAGCACTGGGCTGATTTTTGTGAGTGAATTAGCTTTCCCTACTACCAGTGTCCATGGCCATCACGCGACCTCACTTAGACTTCAGAGGTACGTATAATTTACGTCCCCAAGTCACGGACGAGAAGTCAACATTTCAGTAAAACCGACCGTGTTGAACCCACTACCTCGACATCAGCACACCAGATGTTTAAGAACGAGCTCTTATCCATTCAGACCTCTGGTCTATGGTATGATGTCTATTGTTGCAACAACTGTTCGACCTTAACTTTTGGCGTCATGTTTTCTCACCACAAAATATTGTGGTCGATCCAGGTGTTCATATCATCATCATCATCGTGTGCCATGTCGATAAACGTGGGTTGTCATCTTTCGTCATCTAACACAACCAACACCAACACCGGGTATTTTCTCCTTTGCCTTTCCCTTGTTCTTGTGTCCTAAATCTTGCCAATTGTCATATAGTTCTTTAATTTATTTCTTCTTATATCATAGCAAAACAATTTTGATTGTCTACGTCTAATTTCTCTAATCAATTTACGGTTCTCATTTGCTTCTTGTACGACTTGATCATTGGTTTTTCTGCCTATCTGTGGTATTATTTGCAGTTTCCTTATAAACCACATCTCAGCAGCCATTAGATGCGTTTCGCTTGTCTGCTCTTGTCCACGTTTCACATTCATATAAATTTAGCATTTCAACTCTTTTTCTCGTTACAATTGACATCCTTTTATTGATCAATATGTTTTCCATATTGGAAAATGCTACCTTCGCCAAGGCGATTCTTGTTCTAATCTCTTCAAGGCATTTCCCATAAGATGTTTTGACTGTTCCGAGATAGCTCCGAGTAGCAGATATCCCATCGGGATGAAAAGACAAAGTACAAGACAGCTGATCAATTATTCTCCATATAATAATCCACGCCGGCCGGCACAACACTTAGGGAAAGCAAAGACGAGCCTTCTATTTTTCCCCCTTCGCTTTAAATGTGTCTATATCTGCAATGTTGTGTCATGTATGCATTTAACTGTCTTGTATTAATTTAACTGTCTTTTTTAAATTATTATTATTATTGTTTACTCAGTGCTCCATAGTTTATCTTCTTTCCTTCGCTTGAAATATGTCTATAACTGCAATGTTGTCTCATGTATGCATTTAATTGTCTTTTTTTTTTTCAGTTCACCCAGTGGTACATAGAGTTCATCTTCCACTGTGTTTCTTTAGGCCAGAAGGTTTGCCTATGTTTCTTTAGGCCAGAAGTTTTGTCTAGATATGTCGTGTTATGAGCAGTCTTGAAGTGTGTGATCTGTTGTTCGCGGCGCTAACCCACATGTGCACATGGCTTATTGCCAATAAAGACGAGACAATTATTATAGAAGATGCCTTCAGTCCATCAGCTGACAGACTAACCCAGACAAACCTACACCCACCCCCACAAAATAACCACAACCAATACTCTGGAACTTGTTTTATTTTCCTTTCCGAGCCACTTGTACTCTCATGTTGCATTGCGGAAACAAACAGGGAGACACGGCACCGAGACTCGGTGACATTTTACCGCAAGGCAACGAACACTCACAGATCCCCCACTAAAAGAACAACAAAATCACGCACATAGATGTGGCCAGCAGCCCAAGCGCAATGCCGGCTTTAATTAACGGCGTCCAGCGTGGTTATTCATGCATACGTGATTCGGGCTTTTATCCTCCTATTTTGACTCCTGACCCATGTCTATTTCTCACGCACGCATCTATCAAAGTGGAGTCTACATTCGGCACGGCTGTGCTTCTTTCGTTGCCAATTCCTATTCGTGTGTTTCTGTCTATCATGGGTGTGAGTTTTTCAAATGTTTGAGGGGAAATAATAACAGATGGAAGATGCGTGCTAGAGATTAAGAGCAGAGTAAGCCAAAGAAAAAGCTGCATCTAAGAAGATGAAAATATCTTATACATAAATCACTTTCAACTGAATGTCAGAAAGAGAGCTGAAGTTAAGTTGCATGCTCGTTACAAGGCGTCGCGTCGCAACCAACCCCCACATGTATTAGCTGTTTGTGTTTCGGCAGTATTACGTCCAGTAGTTTGTTCTCGCTTTCTGAGCGGACAAAGCTCTTTTCGCAAAAGCGACCTGCTCCTAAATCGCCGGTAGCTGGCTTCTAACCCGATATATCGAACTGTAAAACTGGGTTGGCTACCCTAAAGCAACAGACCTCGGTCAGAAAAACAGTACTGAACTGTTTTATCGAACATGTTCTGTTGTAACTACTTCCCTGAATGAAACATTACCCAACTCCGGCCGAATCCAAGCCGATTCTTATATCTATTGTGCTGAACCTTGACCAGGTTACATCAGATCATGACCTCTCCGCACATATGAAGTTCCAGTACCGGTCTTCTCCATCCCTACAGTTGATCAGCTTGGAGAAGGTAAGAAGAGCTCTGCGGTATAGTTTATCAGCTTGGAGAAGGTAAGAAGAGCTCTGCAATATAGTTTATCAGCTTGGAGAAGGTAAGAAGAGCTCTGCGGTATAGTTGATCAGCTTGGAGACAGTCAGAAGAGCTCTGCAGTATAGTTTAATAGCTTGGAGAAGGTCAGAAGAGCTCTGCAGTATAGTTTATCAGCTTGGAGAAGGTAAGAAGAGCTCTGCGGTATAGTTTATCAGCTTGGAGAAGGTAAGAAGAGCTCTGCAATATAGTTTATCAGCTTGGAGAAGGTAAGAAGAGCTCTGCAATATAGTTTAATAGCTTGGAGAAGGTCAGAAGAGCTCTGCAGTATAGTTTATCAGCTTGGAGAAGGTAAGAAGAGCTCTGCGGTATAGTTTATCAGCTTGGAGAAGGTAAGAAGAGCTCTGCAATATAGTTTATCAGCTTGGAGAAGGTAAGAAGAGCTCTGCGGTATAGTTGATCAGCTTGGAGACAGTCAGAAGAGCTCTGCAGTATAGTTTAATAGCTTGGAGAAGGTCAGAAGAGCTCTGCAGTATAGTTTATCAGCTTGGAGAAGGTCAGAAGAGCTCTGCAGTATAGTTTATCAGCGTGGAGAAGGTCAGAAGAGCTCTGCAGTATAGTTTATCAGTGTGGAGAAGGTCAGAAGAGCTCTGCAGTATAGTTTAACAGCTTGGAGAGGGTCAGAAGAGCTCTGCAATATAGTTTATCAGCGTGGAGAAGGTCAGAAGAGCTCTGCAGTATAATTTATCAGCTTGGGGAAGGTCAGAAGAGCTCTGCAATATAGTTTATCAGCGTGGAGAAGGTCAGAAGAGCTCTGCAATATAGTTTATCAGCTTGGAGAAGGTCCGAAGAGCTCTGCAATATGCCTCGTAGAGATGCTACTTTAGTACCTGGTGGGAAGAACATTCTATACGGCAATCTCACTCCACACAATTACATCGTTATTCTAAACAAATACATCGTTATTCTAGACAAAGACATCGTTATTCTGAACAAAGACATCGCTATTCTGAACAAAGACATCGTAATTCTGAACAAAGACATCATTACTCTGAACAAAAACATAATTATTCTGAACACAGGCATCGTTACTCTGAACAAAGACGTCATTGTTCTGAATTTTTTAAAAAAAACATCGTTATTTTGAACAAAGGCATCGTTATTCTTAACAAAGACGTCGTTATTCTGAACAAAGACATCGTTATTCGGAATGAAGACTCCGAGGCTCCTCTCCTAGACTGAAGTGTGAAGACAACATACAGGTTCCCCTGACAGACTTGACACCACAGATTATTGTAAAAATAACGGGAACTCATGTGTCTATAAGTGCCTGCTAGTTTATCAGCCTGGAGAAGGTCAGAAGAGCTCTGCAACATACCTCATGGAGACGCGTTGGGAAGAACATTCTACACACCAAACTCACTCCCGCATGATTCAAGAACTTACCAGAATCAAACGATACTAAAAGCACCAACTGCGTCTGACTTTAAAACAATTAAAACTCAGCCATCCTCAGGACTGACGCGGTTTCATATTACTCGAGTTGGGGGAATCAACGGGTCTTCCATCTTACCAAAAGTGTCCCGTAGGCTGGCGGAGGGAAGGAGGTGCTTCACTTCTTCTTTAATATGGGATTTTCCTAGATGTCGGGGCAAAAAAATACGAGCCATTCATTTCTTGATGGCGACAAGTTTCGCAAAAAACGTTGGTAAAATGTTGGTCTGGTCATAAGACGTGCTTGTTCCTTAGCAAGGTCATGGCGTCATTTGCGGGTGATCGACTCGAGTGTCAATGTGCCTATATAGAAAAGGATCGTGTTCGACACATTGAAGCCTATTATATCTGGAGATAATCCCATAAAAGCACGTCGTGGATTGAGCTTGACAGCAGTCGACAGATACGTGTTGGTTGTGGCAGACAATCTTTTTTATCGAGACAATAGCTTTGGGGACCGACCTTAGTGGTAATTGCCAAGAAGGCGATACCAGACTACCCTCTTTACAGTTGCTAGAAAATCATGATCCTCTTCTATAGGTGCCCGTCAATATCTGTGGTCTTAATTCTCGTATGATTTCAAATTGGGGAATCATTAGACGGCTGCCCTGCATCTGACACGTCTAATGATTCCCCTATTTGACATCAGATTATCAAATATATACAATAAGTCCCGCCATCCACCCAATACGAGAAACGTCAAGATCCCAGGTCGGAACTGTTTACCACTTTCCTTCTACACCATCAACTGGAGATCAAAAGAAGCAGGAACAAACGATGACATCTTCTTACCGGGACGCTGGCTTTGATTTATAATTATCTGATTATGTCAACAAAACAGCCACAGGTCCTGTGCAAGCGGCGACCGACAATGAATTGATTCACACAAAAGTAGCCCGTACTGAATACAATCACGCGTGCTTTGTCAAGAATACGCGTACGTGCGTGTGTGTGTGTGTGTGTGTGTGTGCGCGCGTGTGTGTGTGTATGTGTGTTAACTCGCGCGCATGCGTATCATAAGAAAGATATCACGCCTGCTGTAGGCAGCAATTACCCTTACTTCCATCACCACCCATCCATCCAAATATATAATACCACACAACGAAAACAACAGGCAACGGTACAGTCCACACGACAAAAGACACACAAACGACGATCACAAATTCACCACAGAACTTACCCATCCTTGACCGGGTGCAAGATGGTCTGGCCACCGTCCATATCCACAACGCATTTTGTTCCCAAGTCGATTTCTGGGTGGAAGACAAGACACAGAGTGTTTACAAGCAGCTTCTCATAACATCTAGAACATTGTAGAAATAATACAAGAAATGCCACAGACTTTTAACAAGGGCGCCCACGCCCACCTGGCCTAAAATGGGTACCACGAAATGTCTTAGGAAATAAAGGGCGGCCGGTGTATGCACCTGCAGAGTTCCCATGATCTATAAAAACATGGGTCTTACACCATGTACCCAATGAGCACGAAGTTGTGTAGAAGAGACCTGTATTTACTTTAACACAGACGTGACTTGACCTTCGTTTAGTTGAGTCGAGCGGAGTTGAGCTAAGAACCGACATCACTGGAATCAGGACATTCCTGGTTCTGGTTCCCCTGGTTCAACAGCCTGAGAAGAGGCATACTACTAATCGTTCCCACCGCTATCTGATTGGAAGTTCTCCTTGTCTTCCTTCTCAGATTTGAGATACTTCCAGAACCTCTGTCGATCCCCAACAATATCAATATTTCCACGTACGGGTTCTCAATCTGTACCTCCGCCTCCTCCACCTGGTCCCACAAGCGCTCGGCTACCTCTCCCTTGTCCATATGCAATCTACCATCAAGAGGTGTATTCCCTGCCAGCCTATCAACATTTTTATTTACCCCCCCCCCCCCCCACCCCCACGTACGGCCAGGGTGACTTTTCGTTTAATATGAGATTGCTTCAAAACGCTCCAGGAATAGACACTATCATGCAAATTACAGCTTTATCTGATGACAGTGACATTAATGAAACAGCGATGCTGGTGTCGCTTTTTTATTTACTATCCCAGGTAAGTGACACGAGTGTGCGCGAGTAACATTCTCGGAGTTGGTTGAAAAACATCCTGGACCAAATAACTTACAAATGTCTTCTACTTATTCTATTCATTAAGTTAAAGTTATATATCCTTTACAGGACGTCGCAGTCAACCCAAGCAATTTTGTTTTTGCTGATTGTGATTTCTTGGTAAATTTACGTCCAGTAGTTTACCGTTGCTTTCTGAACGAACGGCACTCATATCATTGCATGAAAACCAACTCAAGGTGGTCGGTTGCCAAATAGTCCATAGCTGGGTATGTTTTGAACCCGGTATGCGGGATTACGAACTGCGTCCATAACTTCTTCATCACTGAGCCGACGTTCCATTGGATTCAAATAAATTGTCTGTAATTGCAATGTATTGTATTCTATGCAACTATAAGAAAGAGGCGTGGTCAGAAGACGATCTAACATCCGTTACAAACTGACAGTTGGAAATACTTGGAGAAACACTAAAGTCATACTATTTCGACTGGCGACTATAGTCAACGTAAGTTCGCAAGTAATTTGCATCCGTTGTGAACGAACATTTCAGACATCTACTACTGAACGTAAAATTTGCCTAGTACATCAACAACAGCTGAAAAATGCTGGTGTTGACTGCAACGTCCTGATATGCAGCATTTAAAACAAAACTATGGACGAACAGTTCAGGCATCCATTTTGGACGAACATTTCACACGCGGATTGGTCTGATCAATCATATTCGCTACCGCCATAGGTTGTAGTTGTTATGTCTTTTTTTTTTTTTTTTTGAAGCATAATTAACAAACTATCGTTTGTCTAGACTAAAAGGTACCAGTAAAAAAAAGAGACAACCGGCATTCTGTGGTCATGTGCGAGAAGATGGATTGGAAAACATCGCCACGACTGGAAAGATAGGTTGGGAAGGGGCATATATAGGCCGAGAGAAATGAACCTGGACGGACTGCGACGGTGACATAGAGGAATATCAGCAGGAGAGTTGATCCAGAACACCAAGGACAAAGTTCTGTGGAGAAACTCGAACGCTTACGCCAGCTGGCAGGGCACACTAAAATGATGGAGATCTGCAATGTTCTCCCTTGTATAAAAATATAACAGCATTTGTTTAGTTGACTGGACAAACAAAAGTTTCGAATCCACTGGTGATACAAATGTCTAATTGTTTTGGGCTAAAGAAGTTGCCAGGCGCGGCATTAGACTTGTTTCAGAAAACATATGGAGAATGCGTATTGAGGAGAACGCAAGTGTTTGCGGGGCAAAGGCGTAATTACCTAGAAGTTCTAAAGGAAACATCATAAGAACTAGTTTATTGGCGACATTATGCTACCAATGTCAAACGTGCACGCCTAATGCAAACTAACCAGCGCAACATAACATAGATGAGATGCTTTAGAAGAGATGCGGGAGTAAGCGTGAGAGACAGGACGAGGAATGAGGAAATTAGAAGACGGTTAGGTTTGAAAGCGGTCTTGCACTTCATTACAGAACAGATTAAATGGTTTAGCTACCTTACAAGAATGCCCTGGTAGAATCTGTCATAAAGTGCCACATTGAAGAAATGTAATGGATACAACGCCAGGGGAAGACCATGTAAAAGACGGGATGCTGGTGTTTAACTTAGAGAAATGTTTACCAATTTACAAAGAGCATTAGAAAGAACACATAAAAGATCTTTACATCTCACCCCACTGAGAAGTTAATATCTGGATGGCTTGGCCATGTGGTGTAGTAGAGACAAGAACACTTAGCTTATTCACGACTATAAGCATCGCGTGAGATGGCGAATCATAATCGCCCACGCTTATCGGCATGGTACATGACGATGATGACTGAGGTAAATGGCGTAAGAGTCAAAGAAGAAAGCGACATGCATTATGTGAAAGTCGAAAAGGTCGAACTTGAGTGGCACGTGGGTTCCCGTGGACGTCGTAAATGTCGAACAAAAAGTTGCTTCCTGCTGTATGACTGCACCAGTAACATCGATTCCTACCGGTGAAGCAGTACCTCGATACGCTCAATATGACAGCGCTGGAATACCTTCTATTGCCTCCCCACCTGCACGCTTATGAAATATTTTTGGCATGTTTTTTTTTTTTTTTGTAGCTCGTTTTAAATTCAAGCATAGTACAAACAAGTGCTACTACTTCTAGTGCAATGGACTAATGTTTGCGAGTGGATTCGCTTTCCCTATTAATGGTGTCCCTCGCCATCAGGCAAACCCACTTCGACTTCTGAGGTACTGTGGTAATTTACGTCCCCGAATCAAGGACGAGAACTCAACATTTTAGTTCAACTGACGGATGTAGGGGTTGAACCCGCTACCTCGGTATTAGCACACCAAAAGTTTAACAGCTAGTGCTTTTATCCACTCGACCCTGCTGTTTCGCATGTAAAACAAAGGTATACTTGCCTCAGTGGTATAATTATGGAGGGAGGTCAGCCGAGGAAACAGTGAAGTACCAGACCACACCATAAATGGATTCAAGATGTGATAGATAACTTACCCATAAGACCAACAGAGGCAGGACATCTGGCTTATGGTAAACAGAAATGTCTAAAGACTGTTACGGGGTCAAAGTTCTGCACAAGACCAGCCGTAGGGTGGTTTCTCGTATAAACTGGGCACAAACAAAAAGGACAGAAACTCAAAGATGCTGATGTTGCTATCAGCAATGCAAGAATGATACTGAGAGAGCTTTCAACGAATGAGTTACACAGGCATTTTCAACCGTTGTATGGACGCTGATTACGACGATTCCACAAACCAGGCGGCCTTAATTCCTGGGGCTCAAGACCCCCTCCCCCTGCCCTACATTGCAAGGTACCAGAGGCAGTAGATGACATTTTTTTTTCCTTGACAGACAGTATAGATGTAGGCAAAGGTGTACAGTTGCCGAGTGGAATTATTATGTAGTGACGTAATGAAAACGATTAGTTGACGTAGTCGACAGGAATAGAATGCTTCCTCTCAAATTTTAAAACAGGGTGCCTATGGTAAAATTGGTTGCATATCCTTTATAGGACGACGCAGATAACACCACCATTTTTGGGGACTGTGATTTTTTTAGCGGTTTTACGTTCAGTAGTTTGTCACTGCTTTTTGAACGACCAGCAAACATTTTATAAAAGCCAACGCAAGGCGGTCTGCGTCAAATCTCCAGCAGCTGTGTTTCGGACGCAGTATGCAGGATTGCGAATTGTGTCCGTAAAACCTTCGCCACGGAGCGGGCCACGGCGATACACGGGCGCAGACACTACACAACCAACGAGGACATGGCTATAAATAGAAACACCTCGTTAGGTGTTTACTACATGTATCGTATAAAATGAATGGATGAATCATACTTTGGCTGAAATACACAACACATTGTCTCTGACACAGTCCGAGTGTTTAGTTAGTCTTTCCTCTTGAGCACAAGGCGGCGCATAGGGCAGAAGTCATGGCTCTCCATGTCTGGCGGTTCGGTGCTACCTGTTGAAGATCTTGGATGTTGAATGAGCCTTCTCTGATGATTCTACGCAGGGTCTCTCTTAGTCTTCCGTTTTCTTTTCCCTACCGGTGACCATATGAGGGCTTGGTTGGGGATCCTGCCTTGTCCATTCTGAGTAGATGGCCAATGTAGCTCCAACGGCGTTTTCTTATAGAATTGTGTGTGTAGCAAATGTGGAGCAATGTTATATCCACGGTAATGTGTCACTGTGAAGTCTGTTTATCGGCACAACCCCGGTTATAGATGCCTAACTGCTTTGGCTAAGTGACTCTGCCATTACCGATTACCGTAGGAATAAATAACATTGCTTCACATTCGAAAAGAATCACAGATGTATTTCAGCCAATCTATGATTCGCCCATCCATTCACTTTATGTAATATATAATTCTGCAGTATTCACGTGACGAGGTGCAGCGAAACAAGCCAGGCCATAAATCGTGAAACTTACTGCTTGCGGTTTATGTGTTTAAATTCACTAATTAAAGGATAACATTGTTTTGAAGAAAGAAAAAAAAAAAGCTGTTGCAACACTCAACAAGAAAAAGGAAAACAAAACCAATGAAAACAGGCTACGCAGAATGGGTTTCCTGTTCCAAAGGCAGGGTGACATAGAGTCACAGACGGGTATAAAGGTGGTATTGTGTAATTATAATAGTTGGGTATTTTTAGTTCTTACAGAGGCGAAATATGTTGATGGTGTCTAAAAGAACATAACAGTCACATAGCGTAGGATTAGCTATTGCTCGTTGTTCTTCTGTTCTTTATCCCCCATTGAGACATAGGACCTCAACCAACCAACTATCCACGCTAAACTGTCCTACCTTTTGTTATCCCCTGCAGATCCCTCCATGTCCTCTCAATAGTATTAATTTCTGTAATTCTCCTCTCCGTGTGATTTTAGGTCTCCCGCTATTTCATTCCCTTCGTGGATTTCACAAAAGAGAGAGTCTAGTTATATTGACCTCGGGTGGTCAGTGTGTGTGCTACCCAGCGCCAGCGTATTCTCCTCACCTCTTGATTAACCGGAATCTGGTGGTCATTAGCCCCTAGTTTTATCAGATGAACCAAGATGTAGGAAGAAAAAACGCCGGCGTTGGAGAGGATCAAACACTGAGGAAACCTCAGGACAATATAACTAGACGCTCTCTTGTCTGGAACACAGAAGGCAAAATAAATAGCAAGAGACCTCACAATACTCGGAGAATTGAATTACAGACAGGTGAATAATATTGGGAGAACCAAGGAGGGAGCTGCGGGAGATAGCAAAAGGCGCGGGATGACTAAGCGTGGTGTGATTGAGGGACCATGCCCGAATTGGGGATAACAAGAAGAAGAAGAAGAAGAAGAAGAAGAAGAAGAAGAAGAAGAAGAAGAAGAAGAAGAAGAAACGAAGCTACTAGTCTCTGATTATCTGTTCAAGTCAGATAACATCTATAAATACGACCGTCTGCTCAACCATATGTCGTCCTTGCAGTTTGCTACAGGTGAATCTAAATCCGAGGTGTGAAATTCGTCAAGTGTTTTAAAGTGCGGCTGATTAAAGTAGAATTGTGGACACTGACCAATGTCTGATTGTGAATATGAAAATCATAAGATTTTATACGGAGGTCACCATGGCCGAATGGATAAGGTCGCACGTTCTTCAACCCCTACATCGGTAAGTTCAACTAAAATGTTGACTTTTCGTCCTTGGCTTGGGGACGTAAATTACAAGTACCTCAGAAGTCGGAATGACTTAGCCAACTGGCGAATGACACGGGTAATAAGGAAAGCTAATCCACAAACGCAGCCAATTGCACTAGAAGTAGTAGCATGTGTATGGACTTCCCTCGAGTTTAAGCCCAACGAACAATAAAAATACGTAACAAAAGAAATCATAACTACAGAAATGAGAATCCTGAAAAAAATACTCAATGTATAAAGAAGAGAGAAAATCAGAAATGAAGAAATCAGGACTAAAGTGTGGGTTATAGCAGCGATAGATTTTATTAGAAAGCAGCAAGTCAAATGATTTACCCATGGTTACCAACTAACAGTATACCACAACAAGCAATGATGTACAGACCAAATGAACGCAGAATTAGAGGTCAGCCACGTAAACGATGGACAGAGGGAATAGCAGAGTCCATGGCAATCTCGATACATGAAGCCCATAAACGGGCACCGCCCGCTGTTTATACTTTACCTCGACACGGCAAGGTTCAAGAAGAACAATATGAGATGGTGAGGTGAGGCGTGACTAGAGTTCGCCTTGACTATCTAAGACGTGAGCCGTGCTCCCTGACTGAGTTTTTAGCAGCTTTCTCCGTAACCTCGAAAACTCTCGTGGTTGACGTGAGCGCACGAGAATTGGAAGCGGTTCCAGTCGCGCCAGTGACTTATGAGAGTATGGAGCCGGTCGCTCAGAAAGCAATGGCAAACTACTGAGCGTAATCTTGCCAAGAAATCAACATACAGCTGAAAGATGCTGATGTTGACAACCATGTCCTGTAAAGGATATGCAAAACATTTTTTAGTCGACGTGACCAGTCATGACCGCCCACGCTTTCCGGCATGGCACATGATTGATTGATTGACCAGAAAGATAAGAGGGTCCTTCTTATAAAACGTCCAGTCCGCTGACGGTGGCAGGGTAGGGGAATAACGCCTTCACCGGTCAGTAGGACTTCAACGCTGACTCGTTCAGAAAGCAACGGTAAACTAAAAAAAAAAAAACAAGTTCGTTGCATATTTACAGGACGTTGCAGTCAACATCAGCATTTTTTTCTGTTGTGATCTCTTAGCAAGTTTACGTTCAGTAGTTTGCCATTGCTTTCTGAATGACCGGCACCCATAACATTTCGTAAAAAACCAACGCAACGCGGTCTGCTGCCAAATGTTGCGCAGATGTTTTGGATGCCGGTATGCGGGATCACGAAATTCGTCCGTAACTCCATCGCCACGGAGCCGGCAATGTACTGAACGTAAAATTGCATATAAAAACTCACTGGGGTTGGGGTTGATTACAAACGTTTTGCAAAGGACATGCAACCATTTAAATTATTCACAGAGAATTTGGGGCACTTGATTTAGCTATTGGGACATAGAATCTTCATCAATCAAACTAAGACTCATTCATTCATTCAGTAGCATAGCCATTGCAGAACCTCGCTCCCATAACAACCTTCCGGAAAACTTCTCGATCACAAGCAAGATGTTCCGCGTCGGATCCACATCTGGAGATCATCCGCCACATCCTGCACCCATCTTCTCTTTGGCCTTCCCCTTCCTCTCTTCCCAAGCATACACCCCTCCATTATTGTTCTCTCCAAACTTTCATGACGTTTCAAGTGACCAAAATATTTCAATTTTCTTTGTTTTATCGTCTTTAATAGCCAACCCTCTTCAATATTTAGCTCTTGAAGTATGAATTCATTTGTTCATTTCTTTACCCAAGATATTCTTAGAACCCGTCTATAACATTTGTATTCAAAGGCATTTATGCGCTGTTCAGCTTGTTTAGTAAGTGTCCAGGTCTCACAGGCGTATGTTGCAATGGGAAAGATGCATGCTCTTAAACATATATTTTTTGTAGTTCTACTGTTCCACTCCATAATTTATTAAGTTGTTTTAGTCTTCGAAGAGCAATTGATAGTCGTCGTTTAATTTCTTTCATTGTGTCACCATTGTTGATAATCAATGACCCAAGATATTCAACATTTTCCACCACCTCCAATCTTTCCTCATTACCATATATTTCTTTCTCCATAGTAGTTTTATCTGTATGCATTATCTTTGTTTTTGCTATGTTTAGATATGAGTTGTGATTTTCACTATTTCTTTGTGTTGGGGTTATTAAATTTTCTATACCATTCTGTGATGCGGATAGCAATGCTGTATCATCAGCATATCGAATCTCTGGTAGTTCTAATTACAGTTTAAAAATAAATACACACATATTGTTTCGCGCTCATGGAAGTAGGGGTAAGAATAGGAGACTACAGGACGTACTAGACTACATAACAATTGATAGCTATAGTTACCGTGAATAACGTGAAAAATTAATGAAAGGTTGGACAAACGAAACACGCACACGTGCGTACACATACGAAACAGACGTGTCGACATACAAAAAGCGTCAACGAATTAAAACAAACGGGAAACAAGATCGCTTAGCAGAAAAATAGAAGTATCGTACTTCACAAACGGTTACCCGAACATCGGGGAAATTGCATAAAATAAAAATATCAAACAAATTAGGAAGAGCGTTGGAGGCAAATGAGATATATGGTTTCTGAGACGTAGGCTGTGAATGCTTTGTGCTGCCAGAGTAATTAACGAGTGATTGCACGCAGCTAATAAAAGAAAAACACTATATAGAAACAGGAGACTAAACAATACTCTTTGGTCATGTAATGAGAAGACAATATCATGACGAATGGAAATATCAACGACAGAAATCAATCAGGTGCCGTCTCCAAAATGAAGGTTGGCTGCAATGGATCTCCAACACAGTCTGTCTATCGCCCTGATTGGATATTGTCAGATTGCTGTTCGTCCATCTCTTGATGTTATCTTACCATTTGTTTCGACGTCTACCTCTTGCTTGCCCACCTTCAACCCTATCTTCCAGTATGGTTTTTACAAGAGTGTTATGTCTTTTAACGTGACCGAAATAGTTCGCTTGCCTCTTTTTTATTCCTTTCATCAACTCTCTTTTCATTCCCAGTTTTTTATGGAACCGATGTATGGTGACTGTTTTTGTTTCCATGCAATACGACATATTCTTCTGTATGTCTGCATCTACTGGGCCTCTATTCGACTTTCAACGACAGAAAAGGTAGGAGAAAACCGTGGGAATTAATGCCGGTGGCCTAAGACGGTGGCATATAGAAATATCATTAACAGGACCGACCCAGAACACCCAAGGACAACATCTGTGAGCATACATGAATTCCCAAGGCACTTGTCAGGACACATGAAGCTGATGAAAAACATAAAACCGGAAGTCCAGGAAGCGAAACAAGAAAGACGAATGTGAACAAGAAATGCGGGAAATAAGAGTGATTTTTCGAAAGCAATTGTGTTCCTGTTTCGCTATTATTTTCAAGACTAATTACGCATGCATCTGATTCCATTATTCTCCACAAATTAACTCATTCTGTACCAAGTTACACACCTATTCATTCTATACCACGCAGTATGCCACACATATTCTCTACCCAGCCATACCACACGTACTCCCACTGTACCAAGCACTGCATAACACATACACTGTACCAAGTAACACACCACCACCAGATGTACTCGTATCAAGCAACGTACCACCCATGCTGACACTGTATCAAGCAACACACAACACATATTCACACCGTATCAATAACACACCGTATGTACTCACAACTATACCATGCAACACACAACACGTACTCATTGTACAAAGCAACATACCACATGTACTCATTGTACCAAGCAACACACCACACATATTCACACTGCATCAAGCAACACACCACACATATTCACACTGCATCAAGCAACACACAACACATATTCAAAATGTATCAAGCAACACACCCCATGTACTCAAACTATACTAAGTAATACACCATACATATCAATCAGGTGCCGTCTCCACAATGAAGGTTGGCTGCAATGTATCTCCATCACTGTCTCTCGCCTTGACTGTACATTCTGCCAGACTGATGTTCGTCCATCTCTTGATGTTATCTTCCCAATTTTATTGTTGTCTACCTCTTGGTCGCTTATCCTGAACCTTGCCCTTCAGCATGGTTTTAATGAGAGTGTTATGTCTTTTAAAATAGTTCACTTGCCTCTTTTTTTATTTCTTTCATCAGCTCTCTTTTCATTCCCAGTATTTATAGAACCTGTGTATTTGATTGTTTCTGCTTCCGTGAAATACAACATACTCTTCTGTATATCCAAATCTCCAGGGCCTCTATTCGACTTTCTAGTTGCTTGCTCAATGTCTTGGCTTCCACGCCACACAATCATGTTGAATATACATAGCATCTGACAATTCTAATTTTTAATGCGTTATTAATCTCTCTAGATGTTAATACTGATTTATTGCCTGTTGAAAGCATTTTTGGCCATTCCTATTCTCTTTTTTTATTTCTATTTCACTTCTGCCATCATCTGTTATTATATGTCCAAGATAGGAGAAACTTGTTATTTGTTCTAGTATCTGCCAGTTTACTGTGATGTTCATTGATGACCTTTCCTTGTCACTGCTAATTATCATAGTTTTCGTTTTTAGGATGTTAATATCTAAGCCACATTCTGCACTATGCCTGTTTACTTGTTCCACTAGGTTTTGTAACTCTTGCTCACGCATACATACTCACTGTACAAAGGAACACACAATACACTCGCTGTACCAAGGAACACACCATATACCACACATACACTGTACCAAGGAACACACCATATACCACACATACACTGTACCAAGGAACACACCATATACCACACATACACTGGACCAAGTAACACACCATATATACTAATTCTGTACCGGCAACACACCACACACTCAAATTATACCAAACAACACAACACACATACTCAAATTGTATCATATCATATAACACACCACACATACTCATATTGCATCACACAACACACTGCACATACTCAAACTTTATCAAACAACACACCACACATTCTGTACCAAACAACACAACACACCACACGTACTCACACTGAACCCATCAACATACCTTTGGCAGACAAGCATGCTACCCACTGCACTTCCGCGGCTCACCTTATCACTGATATAGTTTTGAACAAATGAAATATACCCACAATCTTTGAACAGTATACAGAAACTGAAAGAATACCGTGCACCAAATATGAGAAAACCCCCAATCACTTGACAATCTATTATTTATTATGGCAATCATACAATTAAAAATTTGCTGCCTATTCCTTACGGGACATTGCAGTCAACACCAGCATTTTTCAGCTGTTGTTGATGTACTAGGCAAGTGTTACATTCAGTAGTTTTTTTTTTTTTTACATCATACAATACAAGACACCAAAATACTATATGAACAACATACAAACACTTGATTGTGAAAAAGCAACTTTTTACATTCAAATCAATGTTTAGTATTGTTATTTCAAGAATACTGGGAATGTTCTTTGTTGTGTGTCCATCAAGAATGATGATGGCCATTCATTTCATTCAGTGGGGTTGAAAGTATGGAGCCGTGAGTTCTAAGATGGCTGATAAGGCCTGTTTTGGCTCGAAATGTTCTTTGACAATGTGGACAAAGAATGCTTGACGTTTCTGGAGGAGGATTTTCTGCAGTGGTTTTTCTGTTCTGTCTTTTTTTCACAGCTCTTGCAGTCCTGGTTGCCTCACAAGTGACTGCACCCTTGCGTAATGATGTACGCCACGAATTTCGGTCTCTGGCTGCAGTCTCCCAGGTGTCATGATTAATTCCAAAAGCATTCAGTGAGATTTTCAGAGTGTCTTTAAAGCGTTTCCTCTGGCCCCCTTGGGAGCGTTTACCACAACGCAACTCGCGGTAAACAATTTGTTTAAGGAGCCTGTGATCTGGCATGCGAGTCAAGTGACCAGCCCAGCGAATCTGATTCTTCATTAGTAGACTGTGGATACTGGGCATGGACGCTCTTTCTAGGACTTCAGTGTCTGGGATCTTGTCTTGCCATTTAATCTTCAGTAACTTCCTAAGGCAGACTGTGTGGAAGTGGTTTAATTTCCTAGGGTGTCGCTGATAAACAGTCCAGGTTTCACAAGCATATAGCAGTGTGGATAATACAACTGCTTTGTAGACTTTTAGCTTTGTTTGCAGGCTTATTCCATTTCTGTCCCATACATTCTTGAACAGTCATCATCAATTGTGGCAGCTTGTGACACAGTGCTGCCAAGATAGGTGAATTTGTCCACAACACTTAGACTATGACCATTCACTTTGATATTCGGCACAGTGTGATTATTCCCTGGAGCTGGCTGGTACATAACTACAGTTTTCTCCAAATTGATATTGAGCCCAAAGTTGGCACAGGCATGTGAGAAAGCTGAAACATTATGTTGCATGTCCGCCTCTGAGTTGGCGTATAGAGCACAATCATCAGCAAACAGGAGCTCTCTGACGGTGTCGCTGTAAATTTTGGTTTTAGCTTTCAGCCTTCTGAGATTGAATAACTTTCCATCCATGCGGTAGTTGATGTCTATTCCAATGTCGTTGTTCTCGAAGGCATTCGTCAACATAGCTGAAAACATGAGGCTGAACAGTGTTGGTGCCAGGACACATCCTACTGGGAATAATACTGGGAATAACTAAGAACTGGCATCAGAATTTCACACTGACTGATTAATTAATTAACAAACCAGAACCCACAGAGCAGCATTTGGGATACACCAACAGTAAATGTGAGAGTATAGAGATGTTGACTGTTACAACAGCATAAAGACAGTGAATGCATCTATATTGTCCCTATTTATTATCATGCATGCTCCTGTCACAAGTGATGCCAATTAACAGTGTTACACGGGCCAATTCATCTGCTTATTTATCCATCTATAGAGACTGTCCTAACTGATGTTTATATTATGCCCTTTATCCATGCTCAATGCCTGCTTCCAATGTTTGGCACCCCTGGGGCCCGCAAATTACTTCCATCATTACCTCCTTTCTGAATAACCTAGGCAGAAGATCCATTGAAAGCCCTGAAGAGATCTAAATTACCCATTCATAGTTAACAACTTTCTAAAGTCACATGCCTCATGCTCCAAAGCACATGGGTTTGTTTTTGGACTGATTTATTTTTGTTATTCATTTGTTCGCATATCCCTAGAGCCATGCTGTTGGCACAACACACTGCAGAAAGAGATTGAGCTATATGGGGGGAAATTTTCAGCACTGAAACCCATCCTCTTGCAATTGCATGCTCTTTGCCTATGCTACTGCTGTGATCCAACCAGAGATAGGGAGAAAAAAAACACAATTCAAGAGCCAGCCCAGTTTTCTCAGGAGCCAGCCCAGTTTTCTCAGGAGCCAGCCAAGTTTTCTCAGGAGCCAGTCCCATGTTCTCAGGAGCCAGCATATTTTTTTTTCACATACTGTCTAAGAAAACAGCTGAAAATTAAAGTACTAGGTTAATATTTCCATGTTCCATGGCTCCTGGATATTTCTACCCCTGTTTACAAGTATTATAATTTGCTGCTAGTGTTCATCACTATTCATCTGATCTTTCACAGAATGTGGCTCTCATAACAACCTGCCAGAAAGACTTTCCATCCTTCATCAGTTCTCCAGCCTCATGCATTTTCATGTGTAAGGTATCTTTAATGTCCTATGTCCATCTTGATGTTGGTTGACCTCTGCTTCTTCTTCCACAAACCATGTCCTCCAGTACTGTTCTCGCTAAACCCCTGTGACGTTTTAAATGGTGAAAGCATTTCGGTTTGTCTTGAATATTTACAACACTAGACGAGGAAAAAATTTTTTTAATGGACCCTCATCTCATCAAGTTCCTCTATTACCTTGCGGTGTCGAGGTGAAGCATACATAGTGGGAGAGTGCCCATTTATGGGCTTCATGTATCGAGATTCCTGTGGATTGCAATTCCCTCTGTCCATCGTTTACGTGGTCGACCTCTTCCTCTGTTTCCGTTTGGTCTCTACGTCATTGCTTGATGTGGTATACAGTTAGTTGGTAATCTAGTTATATGGCCAAACCATTCACTTGCTGTGTTCTGATGAAGTCTAGCGCTGCTATAACCCCCACTTTAGTCCTGATTTGTTCATTTCTGATTTTCTCTCATCTTGATACATCGAGCATTCTTCTCAGGAATCTCATTACTGTTGTGTGATTTTTCTTTTCTCTTTTAATGTCATTGTGACCATCAACTTGAATAAAAGGAAGACACAAGCAATGGTAATTTCAAAGAAATGGATCATGTCTAAATAATCAGTTACAGTCAATGGTGTTCATTTGGGCAAGAGCAGAAATTCAGATGTCTAGACACATGAATAGCATCAGATGGTAGATGTATCATAGATATAAAGAACAGAATAGGACAAGCAAAATCTGCATTTTATACAATGAAATACATCTAACGCAATAAATCCCTGTCAATGGTGGCTAGAAAAATAAGTCTTTCATATTACATAGAGCTATTTTTAACATATATGAATCCTAAATAATTAGAAACAAGCAAAAGGGTCACTGAAATGTTTGAGGTGAAATGAATCGAGGTCACTGAAATGTGGTTTTATGGAAGAATGCTGAAAATCCCTTGCACAATCAAAACCAGTAGTCCAAACGTTTTGAAAGAGAATAAAACACAAAGAAAACTTATCCCAAGCACCAGAAAGAGATAGTCATCACTTTCTGGCCACATTATGAAAGGAAACATATAACATGGTGCGACAACTGGAAAGATTTATGGAAACAGCAACACAGAAGGATAGTGAGAGAAGATTCTTGACAGACTTGTGTCATGGCATGAATTGATACATGCTGATGGAGATCACAAGATGTATATTTTAGTGACATTGATTAGACATTGTTTTAGAGAGAGACAATAATACACAGTTGAAACTTACGCGGCTGTTGTGTCATGAAGAACTCATTGTTGAAGTGATGTTGATCATTATGTCATGTGTACGTGAAGATTCATAGAAGGGATAAGTAGTGGTACTACAACAAGTCAATTAAAGATCACTCCTGTAGAACACAGGACGCTCTTTGCCAGAAGCACAAGCATAAGAACAACTCAGTGGCAAACATGGCGAAGTCCCCTATCAACTCCTGGGCAATACCTAAAGCGCCCCTACCAACTTCAGGGCACCTTCCTTTATTTATTTTTCTCTCGTTTGCTGTGAACTCAAGTATAGTCCACACACTACTTCTAATGCACTGAACTGATTTTTTACATGTGGATTAGCTCTCCCTATTACCAGCGTCCCTCGCCATCAGGCAAACCCACTCCAAGTTCAGAAGTACTTGTAATTTACATCCCCAAGTTAAGAATGAGAAGTCATCATTTTAGTCCAACTGACCAGAGGTTGAATCCGCTACCTCGGCATCAGCACTCCAGGAAGTTCAAGAGCAAGCAGTCTTATCCATTCAGCCATGCTGACCTCCAGCGTTCTTCTATTTGTAGATCTTGAAGAGTGTCAGTTTTTTTGTTTTGTTGCGCTCCCTCACTTTGAACTCAAGCGTAGTCCATACTCACACTATTTATAGATGTGATAGAAAAACCAATGATCAAGTACTACAAGAGACAAATGAAAATCGAAGATTGATTAGAGAAATTAGACGTAGACAGTCAAAATTTTTTGGACATGTTATGAGAAGAAATGGACTCGAGAACTTAGTGACAGCTGGCAAGATCGAAGGGAACAGACCAAGAGGAAGACCGAGAGGAAATTACCTGGATGGCTTGGCCACATGGCATGGACGAGACAGGAACACTGAGCTGATCCACGACTCTGGTGATCGAGTGAAATGGCGAAACATGACCGCCCACGCTTTCCGGCATGGCACATGATTGATTGATTGATAGACTTAATTTTGCATGTGGATTAGCTTTTTCCATATTAACAGTGTCCCTCACCATCAGGTGAACCCACTCCGACTTCAGAGGTACTTGTAATTTACATCCCAAAGTCAAGGACGACAGGTCAACATTTTAGTCCAGCTGTCCAGTATAAGGGTTGAACAACTAACCTCAGCATCAGCAAACCGATGCTTAAGAACATGCGTTCTTACTCATTCTACCATGCTGAAGAGTATCAGTATTTAGCTTCTTCTTGACCCACTTTATTCTAGTAATGTTTCTGTAACATCTACGTTCAAAAGCTTTGATTTTCTCCTGATGTGATTCAGAAAGGGGCAGTCATCGTTTTTGGCCACGTTATGAGAAGACAAAAGATTTGCGGAAAGAGAGATAGAGGAAGACGGCGTGAGAAGATTCTGGACAGCCTTGTGTTATGGCAAGTAAGGGAGTCAACACACGACTTGATCCATGACGTCAAAGATTGCAATTTGTGGAGAGGCATGAGCGCACACCCTAGCCGACAAGGCACTGGATGATGATGATGGTGATGATGTAATTAAGAAAACAGTCCATGATTCCCTTCCATATGTTGAGACAGAAAAGATGCATGTTCTCAAAATGCTAACTTGTATTTGTTTGCCGGTCTTGTGTCATAGACCTTTTTTGTTTGTTTGTTGCATATCCCTTACAAAACGTTGCAGTCAACACCAGCATTTTTCAAATGCTGTTGATGTACTAGGCAAGTTTTTACATTCAGTAACTTGCCATTGCTTTCTGAATGACAGACTCACATACCCTTGTAAGTTACCAGCATGGCGCGATCCGCTGCAGAATCTCGTGCAGCTGTTTTCCCCACTTGGAAATATGGGGTTACGAACAACGTTATGTTAACTCCTTGGCCAGGGAGACAGGCCTTACTACTGTTTAAACATGACTAGGTTTACTGCAGCCTGTGGGTTACTAGCACCCATGAGGGAAGCAAAGAATAGCAACAATATAACATATTTGAATAATGAAGATACAAACAATAGATTGCATGATTAATTGCCTGGCATATTTCGCTGCATCTCATCAGGTACATACTGCAGAAATCACACAATATAAAATAATTAGATAATTCCTTCAAGCTGAAATATACATATTCGCACAGTAATTTCAATTGTCTATAACGGTAATATTAAACTGACTATCATGTCTTTCTGTTTGCACAAAACTGGTCTATGCAGGTTAACCGTGATGGCTACTGCAATCTTTAACAAGTGACTATTTTGTGTGTTAAACAACTATAACATATGTATGACAACCAGTATAAAAAACATACTGGAAGGTAAGGTTGAAGGCAAGCAAGCAAGAGATAGACAATGATACAAGTGGGAATATAAAATCAAGAGATGGAAGAACAGCAGTCTGACAGAATGTACAATCAAAGCGAGAGGCGGACACTGTTGGAGGTCCATTGCAGCTAATCTTCATTGTGGAGATGGCACCTGACTCATCGATTGAACATATGCCTGTCATCAGAGGTCACTAAGGAGGGGTGATGTGAGACTGGCTATGTTATTCCACCGAAAACTTCAGCTGCGAAATCCGACCAATCATACTCAAGTCTACAAAGATCTTGGTGTAACTTGGTTATGGGCCTGTGCTCCATTGTGAGATGAAAGGAGAAGAGGAAAGAAGAATTATTACTGTTTAAAATGATATAACTACACTCCAAACAGACTCAAAGGTGTTGTGACTCTCACAGATTAGACATGTATTGTTCTCATATTATATTGTTTGCCAAAGTACCTAATTATGACCACAATCTTGTCTTACAACTGTTACAGCAAATTGGCCTGAGATCAATTCCCAGCTGCGACAGAAATGCATTCTTTTTCCTGCCACTGCAGCTCTGAAGTCTGCTGTCTCATACATAGCTCTCAGATATTTTGCTAGGATGGACAAGTTTGAGGAAGAATGCTAGTCACTGAAACCCATCACAACATGACCTATTATATACAAAGGACTAACTATTTACACCACTGAAGTGATAGCTACCATGAAGTAGCTTTTTTGCCCGTACTAGTGGTTTATTTCCGGCTCCGTGGGGAAGGATGCAGTTTATAATCCTGCATACCGCCCTGGGTTGGTGTTTTACGAAATGGTATGGGTGCCGGTCATTTAGAAAGCAATGACAAGCTACTTAACGTAAACTTGCCAAGAGAACACGAACAGCAAAACAAAAAAAACGCTACAAAATACAAGTAATTTCCGAAAGGCCTAAAGCAAACAACAACAAAAATAAACAAACACATAAAACAGTGGGGAAAGGAAAAATTTAATTCAGGGATAGAAAAATGTTAATGCCCGGTGGCCACGACATCTGGAAATGTTTACCCAAGCTTGAACTTTTAATTCTTTTCTTAGCCCATATTTGTAAAACAACAAACAAAGTTGCCTCCTGAGAAAAAGGAACTTGCTCCTGAGAAAAAGGAACTGCCTCCTGAGATGAAGGAACTGTTTCCTGAGAAAAAGGAACTGGCTCCTGAGAAAAAGGAACTGGCTCCTGAGATGAAGGAACTGTCTCCTGAGAAAACGGAACTGTCTCCTAAGAAAAAGGATCTGGGTCCTGAGAAAACGGAACTGGCTCCTGAGAAAAAGGAACTGCCTCCTGAGAAAACAGAACTGTCTCCTGAGAAAACGGAAGTGTCTCCTAAGAAAAAGGATCTGGGTCCTGAGAAAAAGGAACTGGCTCCTGAGAAAAAGGAACTGGCTCCTGAGATGAAGGAACTGTCTCCTGAGAAAAAGGAACTGTCTCCTGAGAAAAAGGAACTGGCTCCTGAGAAAAAGGAACTGTCTCCTGAGAAAAAGGAACTGCCTCCTGAGAAAAAGGAACTGCCTCCTGAGAAAAAGGAACTGCCTCCTGAGAAAAAGGAACTGTCTCCTGAGAAAAAGGAACTGTCTCCTCTCCTGAGAAAAAGGAACTGCCTCCTGAGAAAAAGGAACTGGCTCCTGAGATGAAGGAACTGGCTCCTGAGATGAAGGAACTGCCTCCTGAGATGAAGGAACTGCCTCCTGAGAAAAAGGAACTAGCTCCTGAGAAAAAGGAACTAGCTCCTGAGAAAAAGAAACTGGCTCCTGAATTATGTTAACAGTTATTGAACATGCTACAGAAGTAAACAAGGATATACATCTTTGCTTTATTGACTACACAAAGGCTTTTGATAGAGCTAGACATGTCAACATGGTGGATATGCTTGCAGATCTACAAATTGATGGGCAAGACATTAGACATAAAAAACATATATTGGAAACAACAAGCTGCCATAAGGATTGATAATGAAGTGGGATAATATCAACCTATTAAGAGAGGTGTTAGGCAGGGATGTGTAATGTCTCCAGGTCTTTTTTCCCTATGCAGTGAAAATATTTTCAGAAATGTAGAAGATATAAATGGAATCAGCATTGGAGGAAGAAACATCAATAACATTAGATATGCAGATGATACAGTATTGATTGCAGACAATGCACAGGATCTGCAACAATTAGTAGACGCGGTTGTTGTACACAGTTAAATTGTAAGAAGACACAGGTTATGGTCGTCACTAGGAAGAACGAAGTACCACAATGTAATATACAAGTAAATGGGAATCTTCAACAAGTGAGTCGATACAATTATCTCGGAACAGTCATAATGGGAGATGCCTTGAAGAGATTAGAACAAGAATCGCCATGGCGAAGAGTAGCCTTTAGCAAGATGAAAAACATTCTGCCAATAAAAAGATGTCAATTGAAACGAGAAAAAGAGTGTTGAGGGGGTACATAAAGCCTGTTCTTTTGTATGGATGTGAAACTTGGACAATGTGCAGTCAAGCTGAAAAACATTTGATGGCTACAGAAATGTGGTTTCTGAGGAAAATGCAAAGTGTACCATGGACAGATAGAAAAACCAATGACCAAGTACTACAGGAGACAAATGAAAATCGTAGACTGATTACAGAAATTAGACGAAGACAGTCAAAATTTTTTGGACATGTTATGAGAAGAAATGGATTGGAGAACTTGGTGACAACTGGCAAGATCGATGGGAACAGACCAAGAGGAAGACCGAGAGGAAAATACCTGGATGGCATGGCCATGTGGCATGGACGAGACAGGAACACTGAGCTGGTGATCGGGTGAAATGGCGAGTCATGACCGCCCATGCTTTCCGGCATGGCACATGATTGATTTCTACTTCAGGTTGATTTATTAATGATTGCACAGGTACTCTCAAGTGTAATACAACATAGTTAACTTTCTTCTTTAGCTAGTTTAATCGTATATAAAAGGTAAAGACACTTCCATAGCCTTTGGGGATTTAAGTGTTAAGCCTTCACATATTCTAAGTCACAACATATGAGTTGAGAGCCATGTACACTGTCTCGTCGCCTTTCCTTCCAAGAAATTCCCTGAAAATAATTATAACTGTCTGGTACTCATTTTTATGAGGATGGGCCAACCGATCTCGCATCTCACAACTGTACTGGTTGGGAAAATTAATTTAGTTTGGGACTGAACCCGACCTACTGTATTGTAGGTAAGCTCAATAACCACTAGGCCAATTTGGCTCCTTAATAATATATTTTTTTTTTTTAGCATACCCTTTTTACAAGACTTAGCTGTCAACACCAGCATCTTTCAGCTGTATGTTGATCTCTTGGCAAGATAACGCTCAGTAGTTTGCCATTGCTTTCTGAGCGGCCGGCTCACATACCCCGTAAGTTACTGATGCGATTCGAACCACTGCTGATTTGAACCGTCATCACGTTACCTGACGAGAGTATACGAGATTACGGAGAAAAGTCATAACCTCTAAGCCACGAAGCCGGAAAGTATTAATTGTCCCGTGTTTGGGACAGGGATATCTAGGACATATATCATGTTTGGGACATGGGGATCTAGGACATAATATACCATGTTTGGCACTACTTAAAATAATACAGACATATCAACTGGGGAACCCCTTGAGACCACTAAGATACAGGGGTATCAGTTACTACCACTTTAAATAATACACAGAAATATCAACTGGAAAACCCCTTGAGACCACTAAGATACAGGGGTATCAGCTACTACTACTTAAAATAATACAGACATATCAACCGGGGAACACCTTGAGACCTCTAAGATACAGGGGTATCAGCTACTACTAACAAGTATACACAGAAATATCAACTGAGGAACACCTTTCGGCCACTAACTAAGACAGCTAATAATTAAATTTACAGGTATTGTTTGACACTCATACAAATAGAAAAAAGAAGTAGAGACTAGTGGACATACTAGATAACAGAAAAATGTGAAGCTTTTCTTAGACCAATGTAATTCGAACCTGTCACCTCTAAATCATGACAAAAGTCGTCAAAATCTCGCTGCAGAAACAAGTGTACATTGACGCATGACCAACTAGACAGTCAGACACCCAAAAATATGGGGAGCAAAATTTCAGACTAAAAAACAAGAAAAACAGAACACACAAGGAAGTCTTTCTTCATACAAATTTAACATTAAGTTGAAGAGAATTGCTGAAAACAGGGGGAGAGTTGTGTGGGTTGATCAGACGACGTCAGCATACATTTCATTTATTCTAACCACTTTCTAAACTAAAGACTATGAATAAAGTACATGTGTTATGTATGTCTCATACGTTTTAATTTTTTAGACAGGTCTATATAACATTTATTATTTATTTATGGTCTCGGGGAAGTGAAAGGTTTGTACTTCAAGCAAACACTAACCTAACAGCAGTGTCAAAAGAAAGAAGGTCTTTGTTTGTTTGTTTTTTAACTTGCGATCCTTTAAACACAGCGGCTGGCGAAAAAAAAAAAATAATAAATCCAACACAAAAATAAACAAACACATAAATAATAACACTGGGGAAAGGACAATTGCATTTCTCGCTTCAATTTATCTTCAAACAATACAGCTACAACCTCCAAACATTCGCCCTCTTCAGAAGAGAATTCCATCGCGACGCCAAGTTGGAGCTTCAATCGATATAAACAACAATATGATTATATAGCGGTCGTCGTAGCGTGCATGCATTGCAATGTCGTCAGTCTATTGAGGTATTCTCTATCTCTCTACAAGAGCACTTACCTCGTTTATTCACTGGCCTCACTCTAACGGCCACTTGCACTTTGCAAGACATGTTTCACGAATTAAACAATAAATACTATAAAACACAATAGTCAGAACAATCCACAGCACACTATGCGTTATATATCCATGGGGGAAAGTAGTCAATTTTTCCAAATCAAACGACACAGATACTTCCCACTGGCGCCATCTTTGATGTTTAGTTATACAGCATCCGGGCGCTAGAGATGAATCATCTTCCGGTAAAAATATTGGTTCGAAGAATTGCAAAGTTTATCGATTTCCATTTGAGGCCGCGGACAAGGGCGGTAGTCGTGGATTTTGATTCTCATGATTAATATTACATTAGTTACTGTTTCTTTTCTAGCTCGGTTAGCTATGAGTTTGAGTTAGTTACAGGTTCTTTACAGGACATTGCAATACACCTCAGCAATTTTTGGTCTGCTGTGATTTATAAGGCGCATGCCATCAACACCAACACAAGGGGGTCTGTTTCCAAATAGTTTGCAGCTGATTTCGAATCCTCGAATCGGTATGTTGAGAATTGTGATAAACGTTAACTGTCCCTAAGTCATAACGCTGATATTAAACAAAAGTCGCTTAAAAGTCGACAGGGTCAAATTCATTGCACCGGGTTTTATCCCATACGGATCAATCTCTTTCCGCAGCGCGGAAAACGTCGCACAAAGCACGAACTTTGTAGCTCCAACGACGAACCTTAGGAGTCTCCGAAAACATGCACCTGTGAACCGAAGGACAAGGCCTGGGATCGAACCCACAACCTTCGGAGCCCGAGTCAGACGGCTTGACCACTTCGCCACGGAGACTCCCGCTGGTATGAGATTAAGTAAAGTAAGAAGGCCGGTCTCCCTGGGGAAGGGTTTAACAACTTTCTCCGTGATCCCGTATATCCAAGTGAGGAACACAACTGTGCGAGATTCAGCAGCGGATCGCTGCCACGTTGGTTACTTACAGGGTATGTGAGCCGTTCGCTCAGAAAGCAATAGCAAACTACTGAGCGTAATCTTGCCAAGAACATCAACAACAGCTGAAAAATGCTGGTGTTGAATGCAACGTCCTGTAAGGGATGTGCAACTTTTTTTTTAAGTAAGAAAAATGAAGAAATCGTCAACATGGACGCTGATAGAGAGAACTAATAACATTACAGTGAATCAACAGTTTAGAAGACACTTTAGTGCTGGATATGACACATATTTATCAAAATAGGATAATATAATTTGACACTCACTTGTGTAGATCCCATGGGGAAAAGAAATAGTGAGAGACCTAAAAACACACGCAGAGGAGACTTAGAGACAGATATGAGAGATATAGGGGAGACACGAACAGGGCTGCAGGAGACAGCAAAATATAGGACTGTTTGGCGTAAGATGGTTGAGGCCTGTGTTAATTTGTAGAAAGAAGAAGAAGAATTAGAAGAAGAAGAAGAAGAAGAAGAAGAAGAAGAAGAAGAAGAAGAAGAAGAAGAAGAAGAAGAAGAAGAAGAAGAAGAAGAAGAAGAAGGAGAAGAAGAGAAGAAGAAGAAGGAGGAGGAGCAGCAGCAGCAGCAGCAGCAGCAGAAGGATACGCAGGAGGAGGCAAGGAGGCAGAGGAGAAGGAGAAGGAGAAGGAGCAGGAGAACGAGACAGAAAGTAAAGAACCCTTTCGTTTACCATAAATGGCACTGGACAGGTAGTGCTAGATCCGTATTTTTAAAGAACAGTCAAAGCTCAATCAGCAATGTGATCGTTATCACACCGATCGTCTTTATTCTCAAGACATTTCCTTGCACTTATTTTATGCTGGCGCAACTTGAGAACCCAGGTCACTTTTTAAAAGTCGTCTTTGATGCGGTTTCGACCCTTTTACCACAAGGTGAGCAGGTCAGCGTTTAGACACTCCGCCACCGCACCGCCCACTGGATTAGATATGCTTAGCATTAACTATCTCCTGATGTGGGGATAACGGTTACAATAACTTATTAAGTATAAATATGGTTTCTGATGAAACTGCAAAGAACACCATGAACAGAGAGAAAAATCAACGCGCCATGGATTACCCAAAACCGTCGGATATAGTTGCATTTTTGTTTCCTGGGCTGCTTCCTTGGCCTTTCGTTTCCTTCTGCCAGTGGTTAAGTTAACTGTTTGTCTTGTATAGGACGTTGCAGTCAACAACAACTTTATTGGATGTTTGTGATCTAATAGGCAATTTTAGTTCTGTAGTTTGCCATTGCTTTCTGGATGGTCGACGTCCCATGTCCTCGGAATAACACAAAGTTGTCTACTTCCAAATCGCCCGTGGTTCATTTCGAACCCTCTACTCGGAATATCAGAGAATTATCAGGTCATTATTCTGCGCCTCAGAACAGGACACAATAGATTACGCAAACACATGTATACAAAATTCAAGATTGATGACTCAGCTATATGCACATGTGGTTTGGCGTCGCAGACAGCAGAGCACATACTCCAGGACTGCCCAAACTACAACATATCCAGGCGAACCTTCTGGACTAGAGAGACAACACTGGAAGATAAACTCTATGGACCGTTGAGTGAACTAACAAAAACTGTTAGATTGATACAAGAGACAACACTGCAGTTATAGGCATATTTCAAGCGAACGAAAGAAGAAGAAGAATAGAATTTTGAAACTGCGCTTTTCACTAACCCTAAAGCCAGAGACCCCCATTTTTCCAATGGTCATCATAAGCGTCATGGGGAGGTATAGTTGACGCACCAGCGGTGGAAATGAATAGTGTCATTCCATGTGGTTGTACAATGTCTTTGATGTCCTCAGATTATTTTCTTCTCTGTTGTCCTCTTACTCTTGTATCAGATCTTCTTTGATGTAGCGTCCAATGCTTATAGTTGATGATGTTGCATTCTAACCCGATGGCCGAACCATTTGATCTTCTGGCTTTCAATATGTGTGGCACAAGGTATTGATTGATCCCACTGGCTGTCCGATAACATCATTGTTTACTCGGTCTCAGATAGTTAAGTTGGCATCTCTTCTTAAGCAACTCATCTCGCAGGTGTTGATTTTGCATAAGTGTTATTTGGATAATGTCCAAGTTTGACATTGGTATCATATGGTTTGTGTGAATATGTTATTTAATATCGGTCGTTTTGCGGACACATGTATATTTGGATGTTTCATTATAGGCGATAATTGATATATAAGCGCCCCTGCATTTTAACGTCTGATCTTGATTTCTCTGCCTAATCTTTCATCTTCTGTGATACTTCATAGATAATTAAATTCTTTAACTTGTTTCACGGGTGTACTATTTATCAGTATACTTAGTGGACCAGTAGATCTGCTTTCCTGCATTACTTCAGTTTTGACTGTATTTATATTCATATAATATCTTTGGCGTGTTAAACTAAGCTTCTTCATATGATTTTGCAGTCTGCCTCGGTGCTATAAAACAGGCATTGAACGTCTGCAAATAAAAGCTCATTTATTGTGGGTGGATCTGTTGTTTCATATAAAGTAAAAGAAATTTTCTGAATCTGTTCTGTCAAGGCTTGCATCTTGAACATAGCAAATCTTGTATTCTTATTGCCACTGGTACCTGCATGAAAACGTGCAGTTTTATTAACCAATGTATCCTGTATAGATGTGAAGCGTGGACAATGAGCAGACAAGCTGGAAAACATCTGATGGCTGTGGAACTGTGGTTTCTGAGGAAAATGCAAAGAATACCACTGACAGACAGAAAAACCAATGAACAAGTCCTTCAAGAAACAAATGAATATCATAAACTGATTAGAGACATTAGACGTAGACAGTCACAAATGTTTTGGGCGTGTTATGAGAAGAAATGACTTGGAGAACTAGGTGACAACTGGCAAGATCGAAGGTAAGAGACCAAGGAGAAGACCGAGAAGTAAATACCTGGATGGCTCGGCCACATGACATGGTCGAGACAAGTACACGAAGCTGATCCACGATTCTGGTGACCGAGTGAGTTGGCAGAACATGACCGCCCACGCTTATCTGCATGGCACATGATGGATGGATGGATGGATGGATGGATAGATAGATGGATGGATGGATGGATGGATGGATATATCCTGTCTTCGTGGCTTGAGCTTATGGACACTAGTGCTGGAATGATGGATTCGGTTCTAGTCATATGGGGTATTACTGTGGATGTCGGAGAGAGGAAAGAGGGTATCTGCGTTGACAAGTTTGCTCAATGACACGTGAAACCTCATATAAAGGGTTGTTATCATGTTCCGTTATCGCTTCCAACTTTTTTATTTTCATTAATCATTCATAAGTCAGCTGGTTATGTTTTTTGTTTTTTTTTTGCTTACGTTCGCTTGTTTTGAACTCAAACGTAGTCCAAGAGTGTTGAAGTGCTACATTGAACCCGTAGTTTTGTATGGATTTGAAATGTGGACAATATGCAGACAAGATGGAAAACCATCTAATGGCAGGGGAAATTAGGTTCCTGATGAATATACAATGAATACAATGGACAGACATAAATACCAATGAGCAAGTCCTACAAGAAGCAAATGGAAACCATAAACTGATTAAAGAAATTAGACGCAGACAGTCAACATTTTTGGACACGTTATAAGAAATAATAAATTTGAGAAGTTGGTGACAACTAGCAAGATTGAGGGGGGAAATAACAAGGGAAGGCAGAGAAGTAAATACCTGGATGGCTTGACCACATGGCATGGTCGAGACAAGAACACGGGGCTGATCCACGACTCTGGTGATCGTGAGGGATGGCGAAACATGACCACCCACGGCTGTTGGCACGGCACATGATGATGATAACCAATTACGCCCAAAACAAACATCTCGGAAGAACGAAGAAGAAGAGGAACTCAAGCTTAGTGCATACACATGCTTCTATTTCTAGTGCACTGGGCTGATTTTTTGCGTGTTGCTTAGCTCTCCTTATTACCGGTTATGAAAAGAAATAAACTAGAGAACTTCGCGACAACATACAAAATTGAGGGGAAAAGAACACGTGGAAGGCAGTGAAGTAAACACCTGGATGGCTTGGCCACATGGCATGGTCGATACAAGAACACGGAGCTGATCCACGACTCTGGTGATCGTGTGAGATGGCGAATTATGACCGCCCACGCTTGTCGGTATAGCAGATGATGATGATGATTACCAGTGTCCCTCGCCATCAGACGAAACCACTCCGACTACAGAGGTACTTGTAATTTACGTCCCCGAGTCAAGGACGAGACTCAACATTTTAGTCCAGCTGACCGGTGTAGGGGTTGACCCTGTAGCAGTATGTGTATATTGGGTGGGCAAAACTACAGCACGCTTGAGCATCAGGATGGAATGGAAAGAAAGATGCTCAAGTCGTGACGTAGTTTGTTGTTAGGAACCAGTCAACATCTGGGCCTGAAGGAGAGAAGACGCCATGTTGTATGAAGGTTGTAGAAGTTGTCATCAAGCTGAAATAAATCTCTATTTATACTCAAACAAAGTCCTCGTTAGTCCTATTTATGTGAGCGCTGTTACAGAGGACTAAATTGGTGCCCATGACACAGGATACGAACTTGGAGTGTCGCAGAATCACAATATGCTGTCCAGGTCGAACATCGAACTAAAATCAAAGTTTTGAAGATCTCGTTCTGCTTGCATCAAATACCCAGAGACAGAATTACGGCACGGTTCTATACTTATGTTGAACGAAAAAGCGAAGTTGATAAATGGCCACTACGTCGTCTGTGAGAATTACAGCAGCCAAAAGCCCGGCTAGGGGTGGTTGTCTGTAAATATTTTTCAGAATCCTCGCTGCTATCAAGAATCCTAGATGTATAGGCAGTCGTTATCACCTGAGTCATGAAAGCCGGCTTGCCAGGGTGAGTTGCTGTACAGTGGTGATCATCTTGCTGAGCAAAAGAGTGAGAAAGACCAGCACGTTTTTTTCTGGATCGTTTGAAATAAGAGGCTCAGGAAAAAGAAACCTTCAAGGCAAGTCGAATCAAGTAGAAACATTTTACTAACAGAGCAGTTGTCTACTTCTCGTTAAGATAGATTGCCTGGAGCGAACTAAAAGCCGCAGAATCCTGACCTTGAGACTTTTTGAAGAATAAGAAGAAATGAAAAGCTCATTAACAGCAGCGATACCGCTAAGGAACTCTCGGAAGTGGGAGAGGCAGACTGGGCTGCCGACCTACTGAAGAGGGGACCCAAATTATCGCTTTCCTGAATTACACCGATTCTCAAGACGTCGCTTTGATGTGCCCTGTTATCGGGTGAATAGAAGGTGCAAGGCTGGTAGGGACCCAACCAGGGGTTGAAGTTACTGAGACGTTAGAAGAAGAAACTACCTGAAGTGCGTGATCGATTGGAGGAGCATTTCAACTAACACAGACTCCTAGCGTTTGAATTCTACCTGACAACGAACGTAGAAGAATCCGTCTTTCTTGGATCGGGAGCAAATTAGGGTAATTGGTGAACTTTAAATATTATTTTAAGTACAATTGACTAGTTGAACAATTCTATTGTGTAAAGTAAATACGATCATATTGTTAATTTAGCTGGTTACAAATGTGAATTTGATTTTATTAGTCTATACAGAAATATTTCAGCATAGCAGACTCATCACAGCACAGTAGAGAAACAGGCATAATTGAGAATTATTTCAGCTGGACTCAAGACGAGTTTTTTTTTCCCAGGTACCAAGGAATATGCAGAAGAAGAAGTAGGGATATTGTTTCAAGCTTGATAGAAATTACAAAGAAGTTAATATGAATTACCTACATGTAGAATTACAACGTATTAGTACATGGTTGGGAGAGTTAAAGGTAGCAGTTAATGAAGTAGAGAATTTTGTAGAAACGTTGAAGAACAGAACGACTAGACAAGACCCTTATAGATTTAAGGTAGACTACAATAGAGTAGGAAAGAATAACAGGAGACAGCCACTGCTTGAATAAAGACAGAAGACAATATAGTTATGACGAACCAAGACCTAATGGTTATAGGGTAAAAGACGGTGAGAACAGACGTAATGGTGAAAGCTCGGACTGGTATGGCTGTTATAGATACAAGAATGGTCCTGAGAGAGACTTTTCCAAGAAATTATGGAAATGGCCATCCCATGGCAAGACTGCTAGGAAAAAACGTGACGACTGGTTTGAACAAAGACGGAGACAGTATCTGAAGTCAGGGTCAAAGAACAAAGTGGAAAACGTAAGTGAAAATTCAACTATTCCTAAGGTGATTGCCAATATGACTGTTAGACAGGAAAAGAAAACGACGGTGTTAATAAAGAGAATAGACCGAGAGACACAGACGCAAACAAGTAATACGATAAATGATAGTACGCAGACACATATTGATACTGTAGAGAAGACAACCCAGGTACAGTCAATTAAGAAAATAGAAAAGGGAACGCAAACTATTAAGACGGTGGAAATTGCGGAACCACCTCAGGTGAAATTAGAAAAAGAAGACACAGTTGAAGTTAAGAAAGATAGACAGACGAGAACCAAAGACGAAAGGAAACCAAAGAGGAAAAGTATTGAAGAAAGAAATAGTAGTATGATAGTTAATAGAGGTACTGCCATGTCAAGTTCCTCAGGTATAGACATTAAATTAATCCCTAAATGGTGTAGAAATATTAGGTGTGAGAGTTCAGGTTACGGAGAAGATATTTCTACCGCCGCATATTATAGTAAATACCGTGATGCTGAAACAGCTATAAATACTGATGATTCGGAGAATGAGAGAATTGCACTACGAGCAGATCCTGACTCGAAGCGTGATGTTCCCTCATACGGTGTAGTTCCTGGTGGACAGACGGACAGAGTTTTGGTTAGTGACTCTTTAGAACTAGATACCAGTTTATATGACAAGAAAGTAGGGAAGGCTAAGAGACGAATACCAAGAAAGAGAAAGAAAGTCAGACGTTCTAAAGCCGACTATGGGAATAGGGTCGACGTGTCTGCAGTAAATTATTATGAGTCTGATGAAGGAACTATTATCAGTGTGTCATCTGAAGACGAGATGGGGAAATATAAACGTTACGTAAGGTATACAGGAAACAGTGAGCAGACCGACGCAAATAAAGGAAATAAGAAGAAAGCATTTAAGAAGAAGAATAGTAATAGACAGATAGCGGAAATTTACTCCTCGACGACAGAAGATAACATAAGAAAACTCAGAGAATTAAGACCTGAGTACTTTAACAGGTTAACAACAGATAGTGAAGATGACATAATTAGAGAAAGACGTACTAATGTATTGAGAGACAATGAAATATTTAACTTGGACACACTCTATAACTGTTAAAATTCCTTGGGTGAGGAAGGAAAATGGAATAGTTTTGGCTTATGAGAAGAATTGCGGTTTGAGCATATAGATATATGGGTTGTCTAAAATAGGCAGATGAATTTTTTGGTGTAGCATCACATGGTACAGGGTAGGCAATAGTGATGTTGAGGATAGAGAGTTACGGCAAATGATATTCTACGTGGATACGTAATACAGGATATCTTATGTTTGGTTGCGATGTAGGGAGAGTAAACAAGGTAAAAATAGTCCTTTGTCCGGAATGGATAGATACAGAGAGTTAATCACGTCGAGTGATGTATAACTGGTGTGATTAAAGTAGAGTAGATTCAGCACAGAATTAGTAGAGGGTGAGAGATAAACTAAGTATGAATGTTCGTACTAGAAATGGTTCGACTCAGAGCTATGACGTGATGTCTGAGATAGTTTTGCTTGTTGGTTTGAGAAGAAAGTATAGTATTGTTGACAGGTGAACCGAGAGTGTCTGGTGAGGAGATATAGATTGAGGAGGAATTGAGTATCCTGTGTGTAAAATAGCCAGTTGAACACGAGAATATTAAGAGTAAAAGACTGTAGAAGTTGATGCTTGAAGAATACGAGTTCTTGGTGAGGGGGATGACGTAATTATATGATGCTTGTGGAGAAAGAAGAGCTGATTAAATCTGAGAAAGTTCTTGTGTGGAGAAGTATAGAATAATAGTTACGAGGTTAGTGTGTAAAAGAGATATAGTTTGCGAGAGATAATATATAGATTCTAACCTTTGAAAACGAGTGAATGATTGAGAAAAGTAGAAAGAAGACAAACATATGTACGTCGAGAATGGATAGGATGATGGCAAGTGATAAGTACAGCATGCATGTACGAGGCGTTTAGTCCGTGCGTGAGTATAAGTGTAGACAAACAGGTGGTCGTCGCGCTGAGTGAAGCAGGAGTGAGGGTTTGAAACGTCGTCAAGTGTCAATGTGGGTGGAAGTAATCGACACGCTTAGGCTTGGTAGTTGTTGATACATGGTTGTCCGATTGTCCAGAGAGTTGAATAGCCTTATTACACCTGTTGTCAATGTCATCTTCTGGTTGGCCATTTGATGATATTATACTTCCTAGGCACTCGAGACTCTTTACTTGTTTCGAGAAATGTTCGTTTAGCTGAATTGTTGTTGTTTGTTCTTCTTTGGTTATAGTCGTTGCCTCTGTTTTGCTTGTGCTAAATTGTTAAAGTAGATGATTAGAAAGGTGTGATGTCTTTTGGTTAGAATACCTGATGTTAGACAGAGTAATGGAAGTTGTATGACAGGTTGACGGAAAGAGAGTTAACATTCTGAATGACGTTTCATAAAACATGTTTAGTATTGTTGACAGGGACATGTCGAAGCAGGAATGCCTAATACTGAGAAACGAGAAAAGTGAGGTCTGCTGTCAGTTATAAGTGGCGTGGGTTCCTGTTCTGAAAGAATCCCGATAAATAGTGAAAGATACGGAGGTAAACAAGATTAGTTAAATGAATGATGGAGAGCATGTTCCGATAAGTGTGATTAGTCTGACTATCATCGCGGTGTGAGAATACTAGGAGAGACTTGAGGATAGCTTAGAGTAGTTGTGGTGAGATGTTGGAAAGTAATGATACGTTAGTTAATTGCGTCGGGTAGACGAGAAACTTGAGAGTAGAATTAGTTGTTGGTACAGTAGGTAGATGTATTGGTGACAGGTCTATAGTAAATAGACAAAATTTTTGCTGGTCGTAGTAGGGTGGGTGGAGATACCGTAGTTAACGGTAGTGATTAAGAAGTTGTAGTAATACTTGGAACAAATCCAAGGGAAACAATTGGTGTGCCGAGTCACAGGTTCTATTAGTAGATAGATGACTGCTGGTACGTTGAGATAACGTTGGGATAGTCGCCACATTAGTAATAGGTAAAGTGAGTTGGCCTGTAGTTTACAGTGCTTGTTTAAGATGATATTCCAGATATTGTGATGTGTTAGGAGTTAGTCTGGTAAAAGATAGAAAATTGTGAGGGGAGAGAATCAATGATAGTACGGTCATTGTTGATTAATGATTTTTTTGTGTGTGGAGAGAACAGATATTGTTCTAAGTTAAGAATTGGTCTGTAGGTAACAGATATATAATAATGCTTGGCATTGAGTTGTTTTGTTTTATAACAAAATAGACATGACTTGTGTGAATAGATAGGTGTTACATTGGTTCGTATAGGAGGCCAATGTTGCTGGGTCACTTTAAGTAGTTAGTTCTATGTGAATTATTTTTTTTGAAAACCTTCTCTTTAGCGAGAAGACAATTGTTTTTATTGAATTTGAGCTTTCAATGCTTCGTATATAATATATTATTTTTTGCTTGATTTGGTCCTGTAAAATGATTGTTATTATTTGATTTTAGAATAGGATTATTGTGTTCTTAGAATTTTGCGTACAAACTATTGGTGCGTAAAAGAGACCAGTAGTGTTAGGTAACACTAGAATATTTTTTTTTATGATTTGATAAGATGCATGTTATATTATTTTAAAATATGTTTTTATTTGAATGAGTTGATATCTTTAGTTAATATGAGGGGAAACATAAATATGTATAAAAAACTACTTGGGGGGGGGGGGGGGGTATGATGTCCTGTTGTGATTTTGTTTCGCTGCACTCATAATTTAAGTAAATTGTCTTGTGTGTTAAGTTACCTTGTTAATCAATATGTTAGAAATTTAGTTAAGTAAGTTTATGGTGTTGGCTAGAATAAAGACAATACAGGGGGCTTTATTTAAGACCCTTCGTTCAGAAAAGAGTTAATAAACTACTGGGGACTAGCAGAGAGACACATTATCTTGTTGAATAATATGGTTGCTGTGATAATCAGCGTAGAAAGGTTAATATGGCTGCGAAGTTGTGGAAACATATGCCATACGGGGTTACTACACAAGTAAAATGGTTATGGGGAATTTAAGTGAGGATTGATTGAATATATGGATTGGACGCCATATTGGGAAGAAAAGATTAATGAGAATAACGCAGTGGGGTAAATGAGGGAAAAGTTTTGAACATAGTTTCCATGGGGTCAGAAGTGAACATGGATTTAGAGCCATAAGAGACACGAGATTGCTGGCTTATAGAAGAAGAAGTGGGTAACGCGCTACGCCAGACAAATAGTAAAACATGAATTGAATCCATGTTTGATTAGACACTGTGGACACAGACATGAGTTAGGGGCAGTATATGGTTGCTGTTGATAACGGCATAAGTGGAGGTTTTAGTTGATATGCCCATAATAAATGGACAGTAAGGGGTCGCTGAAATTTTCGGCGAGATTAAGAGAGAATTCTGAGTGAGGTATAGGAGAAGATTAGTATGTGAGGTGATGTGTATTGGGACAGGTCTTAAGGGATAATGGATTTTTTTTTTGTGTCCTCGGGATGTGTTTTGTGGTTGACATTACAATGCGAGGTTGAGATAAGGTTCAGAGCTATAAAATTAGTAGTGTCTGTAATATATAGACACTTGGGAGAGAATAATATTTTTGATGGTTGGTATTTGATGCTGTAGATAGCAGCGTAAACTGTTACCATAATGAGTGGTACTGTAGGAGATATAATTGTTTTAGACTTTATTACATAAAGTCTCAAATGACATAGGGGGGTAAAGGTGTGTGATTTAGGTGAGTGTGGTTTTGTAAAGGAGTGTGGTTTAGGTGACTGTGGTTTTTTTTTGAAAGAATTCTACTTCTTTGAATCTCCGGTGCGCACCGATTCTTTGTCTTTCTATCGTGTGAGAGTGATTTCAGGTTGATTGAAAGTGGAGAATTAGTAGAGTTGGTGATGACAATAGGGAGTTGGTATCGGAAGAGTACGGCGTTTGAAATTTTAAGCGGATTGCTTATGAAGTGGAGAAGAAGTATTTAAGAAGATGTGTTATGATGTATTGTATAAAGTTGAGATTTAAATGTTATTAATATGTGTTATGTTAAATTTTGAATAGCCAAGAAGTTCATAGTGGTGGCAGGGAAAGAGTTACGAATAGATTGTTTTACCTAAAATAAAGTTGGTTTGGGGAAGATTAGAGGAGTTATAGGAGGTAAGGAAAGAGAGGGAATAGAATAGGGGGATTGGGAGTAAAGACTTTTTTAAGGGAAAAAGTCTTTCGAAAACATAGGAAGGTGTAGCAGTATGTGTATATTGGGTGGGCAAAACTACAGCACGCTTGAGCATCAGGATGGAATGGAAAGAAAGATGCTCAAGTCGTGACGTAGTTTGTTGTTAGGAATCAGTCAACATCTGGGCCTGGAGGAGAGAAGACGCCACGTTGTATGAAGGTTGTAGAAGTTGTCATCAAGCTGAAATAAATCTCTATTTATACTCAAACAAAGACCTCGTTAGTCCTATTTATGTGAGCGCTGTTACAACCCGTTACCTCGGCACCAGCACACTCCGACTTCAGAGGTACTTGTAATTTACGTCCCCGAGTCAAGGACGAGAATTAACATTTTAGTCCAACTGATCGGTGTAGGGGTTGAACCCGTTACCTCGGAACCAGCACACCGGAAGTTTAAGAGCGAGGTTCTTATCCATTCGGCCTTGCTAACCTCCACATAGGGGGGGGGGGAAATACGACGTAATAAAATGCCATAGCCCGGAATCGAACCCAGACATTCGGAGCGCGAGGCATGTGTCGTAACCACTTCGTCACAGAAACTCTTGGCCATTGTTAACCGTCTCTGTTCTGTGCTTCCCTTATTGACCCTGGTTATTTTGATTTGGCCGATCTCCGAGGCCAAAGGCTTGCGAACGCGGTTCGTGAGCCGCTTACCAGGCGATCGAGGCGCAGCTGCGACGGATTTGTGCAGCAGACCGTGTCACGTTGTATTATAACGTGTTGGTACGGGAGCCGGTCGTTCAGAAAGCAATGGCAAACTACTGAACGTAACACTTGCCTAGTATATCAACAGCAGCTGAACAATGCTGGTGTTGACTGCAACGTTCTGTAAGGGATATGCAACATTTAAAAAAAATTGATTTACTGTTGGTATTGTTGTTGTTTTGAATCATCTGCAAGACTGGGAGTCTTCATTCTTGCACTAAACTTGCAACTAAACTAAATTAAACTAAACTAAACTAAACTAAACTAAACTAAACTAAGCTAAACTAAACTAAACTAAGCTAAGCTAAACTAAACTAAACTAAACTAAACTAAACTAAACTAAACTAAACTAAATGCATTGGCTTTTAGGTAGTTTGATCCCCGACAAGGGCTTGCACCTATCGGTGTCAAATTGGTGCAGACACCTCTCTTGCGATCCAGTATCAAAGTCCCAGCTCCGGTGGAACTATGTTGCTGATTCTCTCTCTCTCTCTCTCTCTCTCTCTCTCTCTCTCTCTCTCTCTCTCTCTCTCTCTCTCTCCTTCTCTCTCCCGCCCCCCCCCCCCGCCCCCCTTAGAAAACAGCTGGGTTAGCAAAGCGGTACTGGAACGTTACATCTACAGAAAGGCTTTTTAGTATGTAACTGGTCATGATACAATGCGGCACATACGGTTTGCTCATAAATAAACACGCGTATCGTTTATCGACGAGACAGGAACACTGAGCTGATCCACGACACTGGTGATCGAGTGAAATGGCGAGTCATGACCGCCCACGCTTTCCGGCATGGCACACGATTGATTGATTGATTGATCGTTTATCGCTGACAGAAGTAGAAGAAAGAAGTAGAGACTAGAGGGCGCACTAGACAACATAAATATTGAAAGCTGTAGTTACATACAGGGATTCGAACCTGTCACCTTCACATGACGACATCGCCTCGCTACAGAAGCAAGTATACTTCGACACATAACCAACTAGACACCCTGTAAAAAAGATGTCTTCATTAGTTAAGCCAGGTCTAACATGTAACCGCGATTATGGTAAATATAGTCTACTTCTGTCTTCTACTTCTATGAACGACCAAGAATACATGTCAGTTTATCTGTTAACTGTCTTATCTATTAACTTATATATTAACTGTCTTATCTATTAACTGTCTTATCTATTAACTTATGTATTAACTGTCTTAGTGGTGTCAAAGGGTCCCTCAATTGACATATGAATGTGTACATACGGCCTCGACTAGCTGGGATTGGGCCATGGGTTGGTAATGTGCGCGCCCGGCAGGACTTGGATATTCAGTTCTCAACAGCCCAATCCAGTGGCCAGTGGAAGTGGACTCAAGTAACAGACAGATGATAGAATGACCGTATGTAACCTGTCATGGAACTGACCCCACTCATTCATCACTCATTCATAAACGAGGAAATTTTCCAAAGGGCTTTGCTTAGGTCAAATGTTTATGGATGTGTGAATGTCTGTTTCTCTGTTTCTCTGTCTGTTTGTGCGTGTGTCTGTCTGCCTGCCTGCCTATCTCATGTAATATGCATTGTGTATGTTTACAGCATTCATTTGACAATGTTTTCTCTGTGTGAATGTAACAAGCACATTAGATAATTGATGTACGAAAAATGAGTCGTTCGCAGAGTCCGAATGTAAAACGGACCTGTGTGCCCAGTTTGTGGCCCTGTGAAAAATAAGTTTGTTCTTCTGTCCGTTCAAAATGTTAACTGGTGGGAGCATAAGCAAACAGAGCTAACTTCCGAGCTTCTTGTAAATTTGATGATTAACAAATAGGGCTAAAGACCGAACCAGGAATGTCCAACTTTATGCACTTGTGAGTTAAAATAAAATGAAATACTGGGTCAATAGAACTTTTCGGAACTCGTCAGACGCGTTGATTTGTCTACATGGTTTAAGATATAACATGTTAGAGAGATTAAGTTCTTATATTATTGTTAATGTATTGATCGTGTCCCGGAAACTGACATGCTTTGGCTATATTCAACAGTGCAGTGAGTTTGGAAAAAAACTGTGGTGAAAGGTATGGTTTGGGGAGCAAGAGGCGGGAAATTTGTTAGGACTGCACTTTTTTATTTCCACTTGCCGATGTATATTTGTAACACTCACAGGTATTGCTTAGAACTAAAAGCAGTAAAAGAAAGAAGTAAATATCAGAGGAAAACACTTGACAGCAAAATAATTACAACTATAGTGATTCCAACTTGCGCCCCACCCCTCCCACCTCCTAAAACAACTCCGGCTCCTTTTCCCAATGCCGTTAGTGACACGCTAAAGGACAAATGTGAGGCGGCGAATATCCAGCTTGACAATCTAAATGTTAATACATCATTTTGTATTCTAGTGAATGATGGAGCTGGCTAATTGTTATATCATATTTAGAGTCGATAAATAAATGTAAATACCTACGGGCAATTATAACATCAGATTACCTCTGAAGTCGGCGTGGGCTCGCCTGAGAGCGAAGGACACTGGTAATAGGGAAATTTAATTTGCACGCGAAATTCAGTCCAGTGCTACTAGAAGAAGTGTGTATGAACTAAGCTTGAGTTCAAAGCGAGTGCGAGCCAAACAAAAACATAAGATTGAAGATGCACGACATAGATTAAGATCAGAATAAGTCGAGCAAAAGCTGCACTCCAGAAAATGAAAAGTATCTTATGCAATCAGTCACTATCACTAAATGTAACATAGAGAGTGCTGACATGTTGTATGGCAGCGAATTACGGAACGTTAATGAACAAATCAGAAAAATCTTGGAAACAAGAAAGACGAATTGTGCGTATACCTTGGACTGCCAGGGTAACTAATTAACAACGATTGCCTGGAAGAAGCTAATGACAACTAGAACTCTCTAGTCCTGTGATGAGAAGAGAATCATTGGAAAACAACATGACAGCTGAAAAGATCAATAGAAAAAGAGGCAGAGGCAAGAGAAATGATACTGAATGAACTAAGTCGGCGGCTTGGAGAAATATCATCAGCAGAAATATCCAGTGCACTGAGGTCGGAGATCTGTGGAAAGACCTGAACGCCAACACCAGCTGGCAAGACACTTGGTGGTGGTGATGATGCTGAGTTGACCATAGGGAGAAGTGCGTCACGTGATCGGGTTCAAAAGTCGCACTAAATTTACCAAACTCTATTTACCGTGATTCGATAGTTCACATATTCTGTGCCAAACAAAAAATATGTTTGGACCAATCAAGAATGGACGGTGGAAAATAAGAAGTAGGGGTGCGTCACTGTTATGACTTTAAAGTTGTTAATATAGCAGCAGGTTGTATTTATAAATAACAAACCGGAAGAACAGCATTATGTGTTCGTGTGTCGAGTAAGACCATAGTCTACTCTTGCAAAAGATAAGTGCTGAAGACGGAGGCAGCCAGCCAGGAGGCGCACCACAGAAATCAGACTGCCACCCAATTACGCCGTGAATTATGTCGACAACTGCTACATGTTATGGTGCTCGCCCTGCTCTGGACCCCCATGCAGGTACCAGGCCTTATGCCTCGTAAGGGTCTAACCACAACTACTGGAGGTCCTTCTCAGATGTCCTAGCGGAGCCAGAGGGCCTGACAATAGAGCGTCTGGTCGTGCCAAACAAAGACTTAAAATAATGCACTGGAATGCAGAGGGTATCAACAACAACAAAACAAAAAGGAATAGAACTAGAAAACATATTCGCCAAAGAAAATGTAAGTGTATGTTGCTTGCAAGAAACTCACCTCAACGAAAATATAGCCTTCAAAATCAGAGGCTACCAGTGTTATCGATCTGACCGGAAGGACAGGCGAAAGGGTGGGATACTGACCCTTGTCAAAAACAACATCCCTGCTTCCCAAATTGAAGTTAACATGGAAGGGGCTGAGTATCAGGCACTTAAACTTAAGACAGACAATACAGACCTTCACCTGATCAATTACTACTGTCCAAATGACCGCCCACAGGCACTGGAAACACTACCATGAGAAAGAAAAATGATTGTGTGTGGCGATTTCAACAGCCACTCGCAGAGCTGGGGCTATGATCACATGGACTAGAGAGGAGAGAAATTGGAAAACTGGCAGGATGAGAATAGATTCATCCTGATTAACAAGCCGTCTGACCCATATACCTTCTACTCGAGATCATGGCATACTACAACTACACATGACCTGGCTTTTCATTCACCAGACCTGAAGTGGAACATTACACGAATTGTTGGGAAACAACTTGGTGGCAGTGACCATCGGCCAGTCTTTCTAACTGTAGAAAATGAGCTTGTAAGTGAAAGCAGCACTCTCTCAAGGTGGAACTACAAGAAACCAGACTGGGAAATGTACAAGCATCGTACCAGCATACTGGTTAGAAACCTGAACACTGAGAAAGACATAAATAAAGTAGTTGAAGAGTTTGGGAAATGCATACTACAGGCAGCACGAGAAACAATACTAAGAGGAGCCCGTAAACATTATAAACCCTACTGGAGTAGTGAACTGGAACAGTTGCATAATGATGTGGAAGTGTGTAGAAAGCAAGCAGAGGCCAATCCCAGCCAAGAGCACCACAATATATACCAGCTCGCAAAAGCCAAATTTCAAAGGGTCCAGCTGCAGGCTAGACGGAAAGGTTGGCAGGAGAAAACAGAGTCACTGAACTTTGAAGGAGATATAAGGAAGTTGTGGAAGCTAATAAAACAGCTTAACGATGAGGGCACAGGGAGAAACTCAAAAATTGCACTACATAAAGACGGAAACATCTTAACAAGAAAGCAAGCAGCTGACCATTTTGCGGACTCATTCGCACAAGATAACAATATCGAAATTAGTCCAGAGAAACAACAAGAGATTCGAGAGAAATGGCAACATACAGGGCATAAGAAAATAGTACATGAGGTAATGGAGGCACACATCACAATCAGTGAACTGGAGCTAGCCATATCAAAACTTAAAATGAGAAAGTCACCGGGAGCTTATGGTAATTCCAATGAAATGATCAGAAACCTAGGAATAGAGGCCAAAGCAAAGCTGTTGCAGACCTTCGATAACAGCTGGACCTTAGGCAGTGTTCCACAAGCCTGTAGAGAAGCAATCATGATACCCCTCCTAAAATCTGGGAAAGACAGTTCCATTGCCTCCAGCTACAGACTCATTAGTCTCACCAGCTGTCTCTGCAAAACAATGGAAATCGTTATCAATCACAGACTACAGTGGTACATTGAAAGTGAAAACATCATTGTGCCACAGCAGGCTGGCTTTAGGCAGTGCTACTCTACGGAAGATCAGACAACGTACCTCTCTCAAGAAGTTGAGGATGCATTCCAAGAGAAGAAGCTGGTACTTGCGGCTTGGATATATCTGAAGAAAGCCTTTGACAAAGTCTGGAAAGAAGGTCTGATGAAGAAACTGAGAAACTGTAAAGTCAACGGAAAAATGTACAAATGGGTGAAAGCATACTGCACAACAGAAGAGCCCGAGTACAGATAGACGGTCTCAAGGGCAAGAAAGTACTATTGTGTCACGGTGTTCCCCACGGCGGAGTCCTGTCCCCCACACTTTTTCTAACCTTCATCAATGATCTTGTTGCTAATCTACCGCATGGAATTAAATCGGCAATGTACGCTGATGACCTGGTTTTGTGGAGCACAGATGAACATGCATCAGTGGCTACCATATTGCTACAGAGAGCTGTAGATACATTTGTTGCATGGGTGTGTCAGCATAAACACTGACAAGTGCAGGACCACTCTTTTTACCCTTTCTCCGAAACAAAATGCAGGGATCATTCAAATAAATGGAACACCCCTAAGAGAAGATAAAGAACCAACATACATTGGTGTAACATTCGACGACAGGCTGACATGGAGAAAACACATCAACAAAGCAGTAGCAAAAGCCAGAGGGAAAATAGCCACCCTGAGAAAGCTAAGTGGAACCATATGAGGAGCCAGTGGGAAAATACTTAGCAAAGTTTATTAACAGAGCATACGACCACACCTGGAATACGGATCAACTGCGTGGTGTTCAGCATCAAAAATCACATTACAAGAGCTGGACAAAGTGCAAAATCAAGCTCTTAGAGTCATAACAGGAGGGATAAGATCAACTCCTGTAGTAGCAATGGAGAAAATGGGGAGGACACAAGCTCTGAGAGAACGCAGAGATACAAAAACAACAATAGAAGCAGAAAAGTTCCCCAGCTTGCCAGGCCACCCTATATAGAACAGATTTGAAAACTTAGCTATGGGGCGATTAAAAAGAAGTAGTTTCATCCACCAGGCCCAACGACTCTGCAGAGAAACCACTGATAGATAGACTATCGCTAGAAATCCAGACAAAAGTGAGAGGAATATTTGACAAGGAAGAACAGAACAGTGTACAGCGCAGAACAGCCACTCTCAGCTTACTTGATGACGAATACCAACAGGACCTCTGGATCCGAGTCTACACAGATGGGTCAGCACAAAATGCTGTTCGAAATGGAGGAGCGGGAGTATACATAGAATACCCAAATAATACCAGGGACACGGCCAGAGTTCCAACAGGAAATTATTGCCATAACTATGATGCTGAAATTGAGGCAATCAAGATAGCAACAGAGAAATTACAAAATATCCGCCATGGTACACAACCTGTGGTGCTATTGATAGATGCAAAATCCGTAACAGAGGCGCTCCTGCCTGGGAAATTGCCAGTTCTAAGGACACTACTTTCTGAAATTAGCAGTCATCATAAGGTCACCATACAGTGGATACCATCCCACTATGGAGTCCCCGGAAACGACAGAGCTGATCGATTGGCTAAATAAGATCAACTTGATGTACTCATTACATACCACTAAAAGAAAAGAATGATCAAATCAGTCAGAAGGCCACAAAACCCTATTCAAGACGACTAGCACGTTATGGACAGACCAGAACAGCGCCTCAGAACAGGACACAATAGATTACGCAACCACATGTATACACAATTGAATATTGGTGACTCAGCCATGTGCACATGTGGTTTGGCGTCGCAGACAGCAGAACACATACTCCAGGAATGCCCAAACTACAACATATCCAGGCGAACCTTCTGGCCTAGAGAGACGACAGTGAAAGATAAACTCTATGGACCGCTGAGTGAACTAAAAAAGACTGTTAGATTCATACAAGAGACAACATTGCAGTTATAAACATATTTCAGGCGAACGAAAGAAGAAGTAGAAGCACCAGCCATGTTGTATTATATCTTATATTAAAGAGAGTGTAAATGGCAAACTTCTGTACGTATATTGTAACCATAGTTTGATTAATTAGCCCATGGCAGTTACGGAAAGTTTGAATAAGGCGATGTATCACCCCATGGCACTTAATCAGTTTAGACTCTTCAGCCCAAATACATAAAAATATATATGTCCCATATTCCAATCCAGTAGTTTTATAAGTCACTTCTGGTAGGCTACATTTTTTGTTGGCATACGATTGAGTTTTTTTTTTTTTTTTTTTTTTAAATTACCGTGACATTGCAATGCAACATCAAAATGACTTTTCAAAATACGGCTCGATTACTAGTTCCATTCCCAGACGACAGTTTTAGAAACACTGCCAAACAGAATATTCCCGTGTTGTTGGAAGGAGGGCCCTACAGGGATAAAGGGTATGTTATTTCTTGCAAGGTGTTTCCTTTATAGTGGGAGATAAGGAAAACACTGCCCGTTTTCCTGCGGTGTTTATTAGGTAATTAGCGATGTGGGAGATAATATTTTAATTCGGTATAACTTAGATACAGAATTATAATTTATGACAGCGATATGTAGCTATGCGACAGAAAGAATCTGTGGTGTAATTCGTTAGGATTATCATAGCAGCCGTCTAGGAACCAGGGGCGAGATATATGTGACGTAACATCAGTGGTTAAGACAGTATGGAGGATTCGAACTCTTCAGTTCAGTACTTCTCTCTATGTGTTAGAATAGGGGTTAGTTATTTCGCCTCACTAAGTGAAATACTCTGAAGATATATTGGTTATCCCCCTTTGCTTATAAGATATCTATTGGTTATCTTTCTGTGCTTATTACCTGCACTTAATGATATGATCTGTCTGCTAAGATATATTATCGGATGGTTTACTAATCTCTTTTGTGTCTAATACATATGTTTATGAAATATTATTGTGCTACAAATGCCAGATGGTAATAAGTGATTATATGCGGTCATTTACACTGAAGTAAAGTTATCACCAGAACTTGGTGGGAAGATCATAGGTGCCTAGTGGCACCCAGTGAACTAGATGATTCGGTCACCTGCCGTGTGGATGGTTGGAACACTTATCACAAGAATATGAGATTGCATGTCTTGCAGACATGAGATATGGGCTACATATATCATAACTAGGTGTGGATATTAACTAAATATAATACATAAACTAACATAACTAAATATAATACATATAACTAGGTGTGGATATTCATCACATCAAATCATTTGGACCAACAACACATAGCATACAAGGATCTGGCTAACCTACACCTGAAAAGTAATACCGTCCCCAACTTTCTTATGAGGGCGGATACATGTTTGTTGTTCATTCTTTTTATCATACATGTGGTGGCTGTGTGGTCTACATGTTTGTACCTAACCGGAGTGCTCACTTTTGGCCTACCAGAGGGATTATCATTGAAGGCTGATGGATCTCGCCGCCCTAATGGAGCAAAGAGTGACGACCAGGAATCAGCCATTATCCACCCAGAGCTCAGCTGTACCACCCAGAACAGAAGCTGGGTATAAAACAACTAACTTCAACTCACCAATCGCCAACAATGTTTAGCCAGGACATAGATTAGCAAGAGAACTATCTTTAGCTAAATAAACAAAGACGGTCAACTTTATTCAGTTAAGCCAGAGACTAGAACCGACAGCGGATCATTGTATATAATGGACAATAATACTATGTGTTATTGTTAGTTATGGAAAATGATGCATTGAGTATTCTTAATTGTGTAATTGCTAGATACCAATTGTGCATATCATACAACAAGAGTGAGCATTCTCCTCTCTGAAGGCAGTGCCTTTCCTGTGCTCTCTTGGCCTTCTACTAGAAAACCTTACAAGAAACCTTAGTTGAATCCTACCAGATGTATCTGATCCAATACTAGGGAGTCTTGCGAGCCATTTCTGGTTTTCAATAAGTAGTCGGCAACAACGATTTGGGGATTTATATCTCCCATCTCAACTTAACACAGCACAATTACAAGTCTATAGAAATCAATGGATTTCGAATTACTATTACCATTCTTGACCCCTAAATATATTCGTACTTCTAAAACACAAGCTGGTAAAAAGATGAGTTTTGCGCGCGTATACCAAGGGTTAAATGAGATCTTCACTATAACCATGTGATAAAGACAAAAGACATTTGCGCATGGGTCTATTCCAGGATATTCTATATGGCTCGGTTTTCTTTCGGTAGAACAACTTGTCGAAATTTAGCGACCAACGCCAACATCTATGAAAAGAACCAAATGAACCAAATATCAGTGCCAGAAACCAAACCATTTAAACCATAGCAAATAAACCAAACCAATTACACCATAGCAACTAAACCAAACCAATTACACCATAGCAACTAAACCAAACCAATTAAACCATAGCAACTAAACTAAACCAATTAAACCATAGCAACTAAACTAAACTAATTAATCCATAGCAATTAATCTAAACCAATTAAACCATAGCAACTAATATAAACCAGTTAAACCATAGCAACTAAACTAATCCAATTAAACCATAGCAGCTAAACTATACCAAACCAACGAAACCAAACCACCTAAACCATAGCAAGTAATCTAAATCAATTAAACCATGGCAACTAAACCAAACCAACTAAACTATAGCAGCTATACTTAACCAAACCAACTAAACCATAGCAACTATACTTAACCAAACAAATTAAACCATAGCAACTAAACAACACCAACTAAACCATAGCAACCAAATCAACTAAATCAAAGCCAAGCTATTATACTAAATCAACTAAACCATAGCAACCAAATCAACTAAATTATATTTATAGCAAGTAAACTAAACCATAGCAAATAAGCTAAACCAAACCAATTAAACCATAGCAACTAAACCAAACCAACTAAACCATAGCAACCTAATCAACTAAATCAAAGCCACTAAACAAAACCAGCAAAACAAAACCAAAGCAGCTAAACCATTGCAATGAAACTAAACCAAAGCAACTAATCTAACCCAAGTAAACCAAACCAGCTAATCTAATCTATATTCCACTTGACACAAAAGACTTCATTCTTTGTCATAGTCATGCCAGCACCGGCAGCTCGAATGCCAGGCATCATGCAGCGAAGGCACTACAGTCTCATTTCTGGTTCACCTCAGCCGATCATGGAGCCGTCGCATAATATACAATATGGAGAAATTGACGAGAGTTCAGCTTTGCTTCCGTCATATGTTGATGTGGAGAGAAAGCACAAACAGGAAACTGGTAAGATTATACAACTATTTTTTGCATTTACATTGACAGTTTTTTCTCTTGTTTGTGCATCCTGTTCATTATGATCATCACCTTTACTGGACTTCACTTGAGTTCAAAGCAAGTAAGGGGCTTGAGTGGTCTCTAGGTATGTTGTCTACCTTGAGTGCTGGAGGTCCTGGGTTCAAGCCCCGGTGACGGACCGGGATTTGTTTACGTGGACTTCTAGTAACAAATTTCCCCTGGTCTCTGGGTAGTGAAATCGGACGCCTGTGTGTATTGTTGCGCACGTAAAAACTCCCTTGGCAGTTGGAAATCGAACAAGAGTAACCTAACAGCGCAGCCCGGGCAAAATTTTGAGTTAAAAATCTACCCAAAGTTTTTCAGGATCCTCGCCGGTGCTACGGAGTTCGTGCACTGAGCTGAGATTCTCCTGACTCAGGCTTGAGTTAGGAATGAACAAACGAACGAACAAACTTTATTTTCAAAGGGTAACAAATTGGGCACGCAGGCCCGTCTTACATTCGGCCCTTCCAATCACTCATCTTTCCTTCATCAGTAATACTTAATACATACACATAGGGAAAAAACATTGTCAAATGAATGTTGTAAACATAAACAATGCATATTACCATGTTATGAGACACATACCCCACCCACACATCCCCCATCCACCCACACATCCCCCATCCAACCACACACACATCCCCTGGCACACATACAAATCCCCACCCATCCCCGCCCACACATCCCACACCCACACACACCCCCTCACCTAGACACATCTCCCTAAGCACGCACACATCTCCCACCCACCACACATCCCCCCACACACAATCTCCCACCCACCCACACACAATCCTCCACCCACACACACACCCCAGGCACACATACATCCACTCACCCACCCACACATCCCCCCACCTACACACATCTCCCCACACACACACATCCTCCACCCATCCCATAACCCATTAACACTCACCCACCCACATATCCTCCACCACACATACACAGACCCCCAACCATCCAGCCAAACACACATCCCCCACCCACACACACACATATCCTTGCCAACCAACACATCACGCACCCACCCACACACAAAACTTGCACTCACCCACACATCCACCCATACACACACACATCCCCCATCCCCCAACCTACACATACTCACCCACCCACACATCCTACACCCCATCCCCACCCCAATCAGCCACACATCTCCCACCCACACACACACCCCACCCATACACTCACCCACACATCTCCCCACCCATACACACATTCCCACACACACATCCCCACCCACCAACACATCTCCCATCCACAAACACACACCTCCCACCCACACACACACCCCACCACCCACATATACCCCACTCACACACATCCTCCACCCACACACATCCTCCACCCACACACATCTTCCCACCCACACACTCATCTCCCACACACATCCACACACTCACGTACTCATCCCTCAACCACTCAGACCCACACATCCCCCACACACATACATTACTAGGAGTAAAATGGAGCAGTTATGGGTTACACCCGTGTGCCGTGATGTTGATCCGTCGACTAAATAAACTAAACTCAACTCAACTCAAAGCAAGTGAGCAAACAGGAAATAAAAATCAACTTTATCATTATGACCACCATCTTGATCGCTTTCATTATCATCTCCACATTTGTTATTACACATTTTCACAATCACCATCATCATTGTCACCGTAATTTTGAATGCCATCATTATTGCCAGTGAGTGGCACCTTGCAGTCTTGACGGACTAAAGTATGTGAGTTGGAATTTGGCCAAAATTCCACCACAATGTCTGGGCAGAGCTTCAGAGAACATGTGGTGCCCAAACGACATGTTCCCTCTCTCAGCCTTGCCTCGTTTGACCCAGAGGAATGGGTAACCAATACGTCTGGAACAAGGTAGGCTGCAGACGCTGGCGGCTCAGCATCAAACCTCCGAGACCTCGCCTCCACGAGCAGGAGACGAGCGATGGCCAGATCCTAAACCCTTGGGATTTGACTTAGAGGCGTTCAGCCAAATCTCGCAGGTAAAGATCGTATACACGTCCAGTATCACCTTTAATAACCACCATTATTAACCACAGTCATCATTACAGCTTCATCAATAATCACAATAATTTTTGCCAACATTATAATTAATCACCATTGCCATCATCATCATTAATCACCACTATTATTGCCAAATAAATTCTTTTGTTGCCAACATCATTATTAGTAACGCTTTTCATTGCAAGCATCATCATTAATTACCAATATTGCTAGCATTACTGTCGTAAGTCTTTCTTACTTACTTTAGTGTCGTCCTTGGAGTGATGGGAATCCACACCACATTTTTATTACCCCAATATTGTTGTCTTAGAGAAACCACCAGACTCCGTCCACAAAACTCCGTCGGTCTGCAAACCCCTTTTTCTTACTCTCACTCACCCTTAGATCATGCCCCCTCTCACTCCTCCCCAACATAACATACTCCACAACTCTAGCTTTAACAAATAAATACAAAATAATTTATTAAGCAAAGAGTATAAGTGTGAGAAGTGTGTGTTAGTAATGTGTAGAATGTGTGTCGAATATTCTAGTGGGTGCAGACTTAGACCAGGTAGCTGAAGAGCCCAGCCCGATCATCCCAGAAAGGATCACACCACATCTTCATTCAGTCCACGAAGACCTCACCCAGGTATGTGTCCATCCTGCTAGATGTAGATTTCCACCGGTGGCTGTTTGATCACTCAAAAGAACTAGTCACAGTCCGACCCTAAATCCTGTCTGGATCACACAGTTAATATATGTCTAATTTGTTCCTATACTTATAACACCCTTGTCTAGTGAGGACACGAACATACTGTTCTTTGAAATAAATGTACTTCCTGTCTCAAGTGTCTACTGTTCACAAGACCATTGTTATACTAACTTCCTAATAAGTTTATACTGATTTATTCCCATGTGATGGGGAATAACTGTATCTCTTTGTTTGTTCACCTGTCGTGTAAAACATACTGCCACTGGGCTGTTCCCAGGTGGTGTAAAAGAAATTCACTTTTTACTATTCTGTTCCCAAGTGATGTTTGAAACATTAATTTGACGATTGGTCTTCCTCCAAAATGGTGCGGAGAAAACAATTTCTGGTCTTCTGTTAATGTGTGACGTTTGATAATCCCTCTTATGCTTGTTCCCGTAAACCCTTTCTATCATGGGCTAAGTGCAAAAGATGTTGACCAACTGCCTGCACCAAGGTCTCCATTCTCAGTGACTTGAGTGACCTAAAGGAACCTGTCAACGAGAGAACAACACATTGGGTGATAGCAACTGTCCCCAACCTCCATTGGATGGGGGGGGGGGTGTCCGCCTCACTCAGATACATGACAGTGAACATTCTCTGTCATGGGCATAGGAGTTCTTCACTCCGGTCTGCAGTGGGTTAAGATCAGGACAGAGCAAAATGTAAAGTGTAGACCCCTAGCAGACATCACTAGAAGATCCCATCATTGTACATTCTCCCCATCCCCAATTTCCCCAATATCACCCCACTACACAATTCTCACTAGCAGAGCTAATTCTATTCATTACTCTAGCAAGTTTTACCGAGGCTACTGCTTATATTAACTAGGCTTAAATATACTCTCTACAATACCTTAAGCACAACTGCATCAATCCTGGATGACATCTATAACTTGCCATTAAGGCATATGTTATCTAATGTTACTTAAATCTAACACAATAGATGTTCTCCGAATTTCCTAACTGCAGCACACACACAAACACGTCAATCTTAGTCACAATCCTTGGCCACACTAATTTATCCCAGTCTTGTTTATTCACAGCGCTAGGAGTGTTCCCGAGAAATCTTTGATGTTCCGCGGTTGTCGCTCAAGGGCCCTAACCTAGTTCAAAATCTTAATGCAGGAGTTAACTTCTCCTGTCCTGACAGCTTCAACAAGCCAGCGTGTTAAAACCACGTGTCCACAATTCCCCGACATATCTTCTGTCTATCCAAGACTTAATCAAATGTACGAGTGGTCCTTTCTTGGTTTGACACCCAAACAAGCCCGCGTTGCTGCATTGTCTCAACAACAAGCCGCCAATTCCTTTTGATGTCAGAAACTTCTCAAGGTCTCCCGACCGCTCCCAACAAGTTGTAGCTGCCAACATAGACTGTCTTTGATCTAACTGGTAAACAACTGCAGCTGTGCAGTCCGACTTTATTGTTTTTCTGTCCCGGTTAAAAAAACAAATGTAGCTTTGCACACAGGCCATAATTATGACCGTCTGTATTGTTATTATCAGGTTGATACACAGTGAAATCATGACATAGGCCCCCTCTTAAGAGAGTAGTCCATCTCACTCTTCTCCACTGTGAATTCAATCCAGATGATTCATTCCTCTTCTTCAGGAGCTGGGTGTCTTGATAAGAAGTCCGCTCCAACATTTTCCTTCCCAGGAATATACTCAACTGTGAAATTGTAGGGTTGAAGTAACAACGACCACCGCATCAAACGGGCGTTGAGCTTCTGAGAAGTAGCCAGGAACATCAGGGGCTGATGATCTGACTGGACCCGAAACTTAACTCCATACAAATAGGGCTGGAATTTTTGCACGGCCCATACGAGAGACAAACATTCTCTCTCGACGGTCGAATAATTCCTCTCAGCCTGGAGTAGTTTCTTGCTTGCGTATGCCACAGGTTTCAAAACCGAAGCATCGTCTTTCCCTTCCTGTAACAACGCTGCCCCAATCCCAATCCCACTTGCATCCGTTCTCAACACAAATGGTTTGGAAAGGTCCGGGAGCTGTAATACAGGTTTACTGACCAAGGCCTCCTTTAACTGACTATAGGCAGTCTCACATTCTGGTGTCCAAATGATTTGGTCCGGGAATCCCTTTTTCAAGGTTTCCGTCAATGGAGCTCCCAGTTCAGTGAAATGTGGGATAAATTTCTGGTAGAATCCACACAACGAGAGAAAAGATCGCACGTCCTTCTTCGTTTTTGGCCTTGGGGCATTTCTGATTTTCTCTAGGTTCTTCTCTTCTGGGACAATGTGTCCTGGAGTGATGGTGTGACCTAGAAATTCCAGAGTCTGGTAACCAATCATGCACTTGGTTGGACGAGCGGTAAGCCCTGCTTCCTTGAGTCTATTAAACACTCTCTCCAAGGATTGCAAATGGTCATCCAAGCTGCCACTGGAAATCAGAATATCATCCATGAAGGAGATGATGGCCGGATCCTGTAAAGGATCTAGTAAAGTCCTCATCATACGTGTAAACACACTAGGTGCGTTGCTGAGACCAAAGGGCATGACCTTGAATTCGTAGTGTCCACTGGGTGTACTGAAGGCCAGCAGTGGTCGAATCTCCGGTTTGACTGGTATTTGATAGTACCCCCGACTCAGATCCACCTTTGAAAAGTACCGAGCCTTATGGAGCCTAGCGAATAACTGCGTTGGATTCGGCAAAGGTTCCACCTGAAATTGTGTATGACTGTTCAGAAGTCGGTAGTCTATACACAACCGGTGTTCTCCACTTGGTTTCCGTAACAAAACTACCCCCGCATTGTATGGGGATGTGGATGGTGCAATCACGTCATCCTCCAGCAGTTTTTGTATTTCCTCCTCCAGGGCCTTTTCTTTAGAGAAGGGCACTGGGTAAACCTTCTGGCGAACAGGCTCCCGTGTAGTCAACGTCATCTCGAACTCCACCAACCTCGTTCGTCCTGGTTTATCAGTCAGTATCTCCTTATGAGACCTGAGAACCTGGGTTATCTTCTCCCTCTCCTGGGAGGTCAGATCAGGGTTCACCTGCACATCCTTGTAGGTTTCCTGGTGTACCAGGGGATATTCCCTGCCCTCGCTGGTTCCCACTTCTGTCTCCACTGCAACTGCCATTGCCATGAGGTGAGCTGCTTTTTCTCCGGGTCTCTCTTCGTATTTCCGCAAGAGATTGATATGGAAAATCTTCGACTTTCCCCGGATCCGGATCTGATAGTTGGTTCTGGATATTACCCTTTCCACGGGAAATGGTCCTTGCCAACCTATCTCCAGTTTGTTGTTTCCCGTTGGGAGTAGCAACAAAACTTTGTCTCCCACCTCTAGAGATCTGTCTTTAGACCTACGGTTGTAGTAAGCCGCATGTCTTTTCCTGGCCTTTTTCAAGTTTTGATTTGCCAGAGTCCATCCTTTGTGGAGTTTTTCTTTCAGTTCCTCCACGTATTGATAGGATGAGATTACTTCTTCTGACGTCCCCTCTTCAGTCCAACTCCTCAACATGGCTTCCAACGGTCCTTTGATTGGACGACCAAACAGCAACGTAGCGGGTGGTAGTCCTGTTGAGCCATGAGGAACTTCCCGATAGGCAAAGAGTGCTGCAGGGATATATTCATCCCACCTATCAGGTTTTTCCTGCGCTAGTTTCCTGAGCATTGTCATCAACGTGCCGTTGAAACGCTCTACTTGTCCATTGGCTTGAGGATGGTAAGGGCTGGTATGTATGTGGTTAGAGTGAAACACTCTAAATACCTCCTCCATGAGTTTTCCACAAAACTGGGACCCATTGTCCGTCAGAATTTGATCTGGGAAGCCTAATCTTGTAAAGGCCTCCATCAGTGCATCCGCCACTCGTTTCGAGTCAATCGTGGTCAACGGTATGGCTTCACCCCACATTGTACAGCAATCCACCATTGTGAGTATATACATGTTCCTCTTCCTAGTCCTAGGAAGTGGACCCACGATATCGATGGCTACCCTCTCGAAAGGAGAGTTCATGATGGGCATCTCACCCAGGACCACCGGTGCTGTCCAGTGTTTCGGTGCCACCCTCTGGCACTCAGGGCATGACTTCACATACCGACGCACATCCTCTGTCATTCCCGGCCAATAGTAGTGGCAGGAAATCCGCTGCATGGTGGCGGCAATACCCATATGTCCACTAAAGGAGATGGTATGCCCCATATGAAGAATCTGGGACCGGTGAGCTTTTGGGACGACCAACTGACCGTATAGGTTGTCTCCCCTTCCTGCTCTCCTGTAGAGTATCCTATTCTTCATGTAGTACTGCCCCCGTCCTCGGTGGATCAGCACTTTTCTGCAGCTTTTTGTAGCAAGGACGTAAAGTATCATCCTCACTCTGGGCAGTTCGTAGCTCCCCCGGCATTGGGTTAGTCACAATTGCGTCTGCCTCTTCCGTTCTCGTCTGAGAGCGAGTCTGTATTGCTCCCATATGGATTGGCTCCCTGGGCATTCCCAGAAAGACATACCGGCAACCTAGGATTACTGGGAAAATGGGATCGGTCAATACAGCAGCCTTGATTGTGCCGGTGACATATCTTGACCGAATCTCCACGTTAGCAATGGGCAACTTCATGGCCACAGCACTCTTCTGTGCAGGCTGTATTTCCATGGTCTCACCTGTGAATTGTTCTGGGTGTACCAGATCCGCAGAAATCACGGCCTCCCCGTCCAGTCCTGTGTCGTACAAACACTCCACTTGACGACCGTTAACCTCTACCAATTCCACTACAGGTGGTTTTTCCTGGTCTGGAGTTTCTTCGTCGGCCTCGACCTGTTCAGTGGGCTCCAGCCTTAGGTCTCCCGGGGCACACGATGAATTTAGATTCTCCTGACTTTCTCTTGCAGTCAATAGCATTGTGCGTGTTTGACTTGCATTGGTTGCACCATTTCTCTGTCCCAGATTTTCTTGTGCCGGACTTGAGTGAGCTCTCCTGATGGTGAGCTATCTTGCTGACCTTGGCATTCTCCGTGACAACCTCCTTGGAAGTCACTTGACATGCTGCGAAGTGAGGGCTCTTAGCCTTCGATTTGCAGTCCCTCGTATTGTGAGTGGGTGACTTACAAATTGAACACCACTTCTCCGACCACGGTCGTTTTGGTGTAGAGCTCGAAGAGCTCTTGCTTCCCTCCTTCGTCTTCTCTGAACTATCCTCTGATTTTTGCACATAAGGTTCCCCCTTTTTTGTTCCAGAGCTTTTGGCTTTCTTCTTGTCATGTTTCTCCTGACTTTTGGTGTTGGTGGGAAGGTTTTCCCCGGCCTCCCCATGTACCTCTACGAACCGTTCTGCTAATTTTGTCACGAGGTCAATACGTTCCGCTCCTTGTTCTCCCAGGAATATCCTGAGAGGTTTTGACATTTGCTTCTTCAGCTGGTCGACCACCATGAGTTCTTCCAGACTCTCATAGTCATGTGCGAACCCAGCCAAATCCATCCACTTATGGAGATAAGATTTAAGACGCAAACTGTAGGCGGCAAACAACTCCCCCGGTTCTCGTTTCGCTGCTCGAAATTTTTTCCGGTAGGTATGTGACAGTAACCTCGAATCGTTTCAGCAGAGCCGTCTTTAACTCATCATAATTGTTCTCATGTCCTGGTGGCAGGCGAGTATAAACTTCGTATCCCGTCCCGCGTAATCCCTGGGATAGCTTAAGATTCCATTTGTTACGCTCCAGACCCATAGCAACTGACATAGCCTCGAAGCGTTGAAGGTATTGGTCAATCTTCTCTTTGTCCTCCTCGTAGACCGCCAAAGGAAACTTCATAGCATGGTACCCCTGTCCACCTACTGGTGTTGAGCCTGGGACTGAGGAACCTCCAACTGCTCCCTCAGTTTCCCCATTAGATTGACTCTTGAGCTCGAGTTCCCGCATCCTGTACTCGTGCTCCCTTTTCTGAGCTTCTTGTTCAGCTTCCAGTTTCCTAGCTGCTTGCTTAGCTTCCAGTTTCCTAGCTGCTTGCTCAGCTTCCAGTTTCCTAGCTGCTTGCTCAGCTTCCAGTTTCCTAGCTGCTTGCTCAGCTTCTAATTTCTTAGCTGCCTGCTCAGCTTCAAGTTCCATCCTTCTAGTGGCTTGCTCAGCTTCTATCCTCTTAGTTTCTAACTCCATCTTCCTCAATTCCAATTCGGCCTTCCGATCGTCTCTTTCTGCTTGACGATACTCTCTCTCCACTTCCTGTATGTAATCCGTTAAAGCTGAACCAGACAAACCCATTCCTTCCCCCTTTGCCCTTAGTTCTGCCCCAGTTAATTTAGGAGTGGCCATTTTTCAGACAGGTAAGTCAGCAGATAGGGTGCAGATTATCTCCAAGAGGAATATATATATAATGAACAATCACTGTTAATCTAATAATTAAGACCACACACAACACAATCACTCAGTGACAAGAGAAGAATCAGGACCACAGACCTATGCAGACGTGTGAGGTGTGAACAGGTAAGATATGTATCCTAACCCCTATCCACATTCACTCTAGCTGGATTCTCTCTCCAACAATATCACCGTCCTCTTAGTAAAGATCCCGTGTCAAAAGACCCCGTTGTCAGGAGATCCCACTGTCAAAGGATCCCGCTTACAAGAGATCCCGCTTACAAGAGATCCCGCTGTCCAAAGATCACGTTTACGAGCCCCAATAAATTGTCGTAAGTCTTTCTTACTTACTTTAGTGTCGTCCTTGGAGTGATGGGAATCCACACCACATTTTTATTACCCCAATATTGTTGTCTTAGAGAAACCACCAGACTCCGTCCACAAAACTCCGTCGGTCTGCAAACCCCTTTTTCTTACTCTCACTCACCCTTAGATCATGCCCCCTCTCACTCCTCCCCAACATAACATACTCCACAACTCTAGCTTTAACAAATAAATACAAAATAATTTATTAAGCAAAGAGTATAAGTGTGAGAAGTGTGTGTTAGTAATGTGTAGAATGTGTGTCGAATATTCTAGTGGGTGCAGACTTAGACCAGGTAGCTGAAGAGCCCAGCCCGATCATCCCAGAAAGGATCACACCACATCTTCATTCAGTCCACGAAGACCTCACCCAGGTATGTGTCCATCCTGCTAGATGTAGATTTCCACCGGTGGCTGTTTGATCACTCAAAAGAACTAGTCACAGTCCGACCCTAAATCCTGTCTGGATCACACAGTTAATATATGTCTAATTTGTTCCTATACTTATAACACCCTTGTCTAGTGAGGACACGAACATACTGTTCTTTGAAATAAATGTACTTCCTGTCTCAAGTGTCTACTGTTCACAAGACCATTGTTATACTAACTTCCTAATAAGTTTATACTGATTTATTCCCATGTGATGGGGAATAACTGTATCTCTTTGTTTGTTCACCTGTCGTGTAAAACATACTGCCACTGGGCTGTTCCCAGGTGGTGTAAAAGAAATTCACTTTTTACTATTCTGTTCCCAAGTGTTGTTTGAAACATTAATTTGACGATTGGTCTTCCTCCAAAATGGTGCGGAGAAAACAATTTCTGGTCTTCTGTTAATGTGTGACGTTTGATAATCCCTCTTATGCTTGTTCCCGTAAACCCTTTCTATCATGGGCTAAGTGCAAAAGATGTTGACCAACTGCCTGCACCAAGGTCTCCATTCTCAGTGACTTGAGTGACCTAAAGGAACCTGTCAACGAGAGAACAACACATTGGGTGATAGCAACTGTCCCCAACCTCCATTGGATGGGGGGGGGGGGGGTGTCCGCCTCACTCAGATACATGACAGTGAACATTCTCTGTCATGGGCATAGGAGTTCTTCACTCCGGTCTGCAGTGGGTTAAGATCAGGACAGAGCAAAATGTAAAGTGTAGACCCCTAGCAGACATCACTAGAAGATCCCATCATTGTACATTCTCCCCATCCCCAATTTCCCCAATATCACCCCACTACACAATTCTCACTAGCAGAGCTAATTCTATTCATTACTCTAGCAAGTTTTACCGAGGCTACTGCTTATATTAACTAGGCTTAAATATACTCTCTACAATACCTTAAGCACAACTGCATCAATCCTGGATGACATCTATAACTTGCCATTAAGGCATATGTTATCTAATGTTACTTAAATCTAACACAATAGATGTTCTCCGAATTTCCTAACTGCAGCACACACACAAACACGTCAATCTTAGTCACAATCCTTGGCCACACTAATTTATCCCAGTCTTGTTTATTCACAGCGCTAGGAGTGTTCCCGAGAAATCTTTGATGTTCCGCGGTTGTCGCTCAAGGGCCCTAACCTAGTTCAAAATCTTAATGCAGGAGTTAACTTCTCCTGTCCTGACAGCTTCAACAAGCCAGCGTGTTAAAACCACGTGTCCACAATTCCCCGACATATCTTCTGTCTATCCAAGACTTAATCAAATGTACGAGTGGTCCTTTCTTGGTTTGACACCCAAACAAGCCCGCGTTGCTGCATTGTCTCAACAACAAGCCGCCAATTCCTTTTGATGTCAGAAACTTCTCAAGGTCTCCCGACCGCTCCCAACAAGTTGTAGCTGCCAACATAGACTGTCTTTGATCTAACTGGTAAACAACTGCAGCTGTGCAGTCCGACTTTATTGTTTTTCTGTCCCGGTTAAAAAAACAAATGTAGCTTTGCACACAGGCCATAATTATGACCGTCTGTATTGTTATTATCAGGTTGATACACAGTGAAATCATGACAATTACCCTTAATTACCATCATCATTGCAACAGTATCAGGGATCAACATTATCATAGCAACATCATCAGTAATCACCACCATCATTGCAACATCATCAGTAATCACCATCATCATTACAACACCATCAGTAATTACCATTATCATTGCAACATCATCAGTAATCATCATTAAAATTGTAACATCATAAGTAATCATCATTATCATTGCAACATCAACAGTAATCATAAATATAATTTCCTACATTATCATTAAGTCCCATTATCATTGCCAACATCATAAATTTATCACCATTATCATTACGACATCATTAAACACCATTGCCTCAGGATGACTAACCTGGTTTTAAAAACGCCCGCTAAAGTCAGATGTGTTGGCCTAAGGGTTTTAGCCCAAGGGTGCATAACGAGACACACCACAATTACATCTTAAAAAAATACTCCGGATGAACGCAGAAGAAGAAGAAGAAGAAATACTATTGCCATTGCCAACAACATCAGTAATCACCATTATCATTGCCAGCATAATGAATTTATCACCATTATCATTGCGACATCATTAATCACCATTGTCATTGCCAACAACATCAGTAATAATAAATATAATTTTCTACATCATCATTAATCACCATTGTCATTGCCAACTTCATTATTAATCACCATTTTCATTGATAATATAATGAATTTATCCCCATTATCATTGCCAATATGATCATCACTAGTATACCTTAAGCACATTCAGGAGCTGGAGAAGACATCATGGCAGTTAGTTCTCCATTCAGCAAATCATTGTCAGCGAACTTCATGCAGTCTTGTGGTTTCTGTGGCAATGTCTTTGTAACTGTAATACTTCAGCCATATTGAACATCACAATGATTTGGCAAGAACAATGACGGAAGATGAACTTCAAGTCCAATATGGCAGATAGGCTGTTGAGCTGTTAAGGTCTCTGTAGTGTTTTTGCTTCTTGCTATGACATGCTAACGCATTTTCCTTATTTTGGACTGGTAGTACATGGTTCCATAGCCCAGCTACTGAGCTAGGTGCATTGAGTGACACTGTCAACTGGATTTCATGTGGAATACTTTCACATCTGTCTGAGGTGGTTTGTATTGTGAACTGCATGTTCGGAAAAATGGTGGACGGTTGGTTGCTGAACTAGCTGGTTTTGCCGTATGCAGTAATGTGTGTGCAACTGCTGGTTTTCTAGTGACTGCTGCTTCCATCTACGATGCACTGTAATTCTAGTGGCTGACTGTTGTGTTGGTATTCCGGCAATGCTCTTATGTATGTATGTCTGTGCGTGCTGTTGGTTTGCTGACAGATTGCTGTCTGTGCCATTTTCCACATGGGACAGGGATGAGCATTTTGTGTGATATTTCACTGGTACAGGAACGTAGCATTATGGGGCCATGAAGTTGGAGCTGCTACCAACTACTAAATTGATGGAAAGTACGGTTCCTGGAAGAAGAGACAGGTCGACCAGCAAGAAGATGGACATGTGACATTGCAGGCATCTTGGGCATGAACATGCATGAGGCAAGGGATGAGTGCAATGTTCAGCATAGGGCCTGCTACATGGTAATGATGTTGGCGTCTGCTGAGAAATTATTGGGCGGCTGTCATATGAATGCACATAAAACAACATTTATAGTAATAAGGAACCATGGTGTAAAGTAAACAAAGTAAGTAAAGTAACTTCACTGTAAATCCACAGTAAATCCTGTGGCCTCAGTATGTTTCAAACATCTGTCCCATGATGAGAAAGTTGAACATTCTGACCCCTTGGTCACACACTCTATTCATAAAACAAAACCTGTCCTGTTGCAAGAACGTGATATGGGACTGAGTTGTGATTGGGCCATTACATTTTGCTCTGAATACACAGAGAAATACATGGCTGGCCTTTTCCTCTTTTAGGGGATGACGAATGCTTTCCAAACACGACAACCCCACATTGCACCAGTGGCTTCAGGTAGAGGAGCACAATTGGGAGGGTATAAACCTTATCCTAGTGTGAGGAAATTAAACCTAAAGACTAAATGTCATGATAGGGCAGACCAGGCCCTGAACTTTTGCCGGCAACTGGTCTAGGATTGAAGCTCTGACAGGCAGACAGCTAGAGTACTGCTTTGCTGCTCTTGCTGCTTCCGCAGCTTTCTTGTTCCAGACATATTGGTGTTACCTTTCCTGTGGAATAAACAAGGCAGACCAAGAGAGGGATCATGCTGCATGGGCAACACATGGTCTCTAGAATTCAGCCCAGGCTTGCTGTTATGGAGAGCTATAACTTCATTCCTGGCCTTACTACCATGTGTTGTAGTTATTATGCCTTTAGTTTGTTTGTAGCACAATGCAACAACTATCGCCTGTCAAGACAGCAAAGTGCTAGTTTACAGTAGATGATGAATGCAGGCATCGGCTACACTAAAACATTAGTGATCTATTATATGCTTATCCTCAACTTGTCCATGCTGATGTCACAGTCTTCTTTATACTGTCAATGCCGTATGGCGTTGGTGATCAGGTCTGTCCACTGCCCTCTGTCTCGTAGACTGCCAATATTTTTGGTACTGATGTTCCTTGATGCTGTGATATCAGACAGTCCAGCATTTTCTCTCTTGGTCTCCCCTGCCTCTCTTCCCTTCCATCTTTCCTGTTGTGATGACATACTCCAGCTTTTCCCTTCTCATGACATGCCCAAAGAATGAGGACTACCTTCTTCTGATGCGAGTAACCAGTTCTCTTTGTGAGTTAACTGCTGTCAAGATATCTTTATTGCGCTTTATATCTGTCCAAGGTTTCTTAACATTCTTCTGTAAACCACATCCCTGCATCCTCCACATAATTCCTCACTTGTCTGCTAATTGTTCATGATTCGCTTCTATACATCAGAATTGGCTCAGTATAGCTCTTAATTCTTTTCCTCACAGTGCACAGGCCATATTTGAAATAAATTTGACACATGAAATGTGTGTGTAGCTATATGGCCATGGGACAATTATAAGTACAGCAGTACTCCATAAACTATTGCCCTGAGTAGTATTCCATAAATTATCGTTCTTATTGAAGTGCTGCATACACTTGAGATTAAAACACGTTTCACTGTTATCAGACATAAAAGATGCATAACCCTTTAACCCACATGTGTGTCTGTGTCAACTGTCAATAAATGATTAGCATTCAGTCAGCTGATCACTCGTGAAAGCGGTTTACCCAAGCAAATAGTCACGTTGTAAACTACGGTCATTGAATATTATGGGATTTAGCAATTGGTTTTGTGTTGTAGACAAATAATAGTGACACAAAATATACAGGAGATAGTGACTATTGTGTAACCATTCTTAAAGAATAGTAGTAAAGACATTCATGTATAGGAGAAGTCATCTGTTGTGTGCACTACTGTCATAGAGAATAATAAGCAGTTCAAGTTAGTTGCATGTGATTTACGGGATGTTGCAATCAACCCCAGCATTGGCAGTCAGCAAGGCCGAATGGATAAAAGTGCTTTTTCTTAAACAATATGTACTGATGCCAAGGTAGCGGATTTAATCCCTGCACGGGTCATTTGGACTAAAATGTTGATTTGGGGACGTAATTTACAAGTCCGTGCGGGTTTGCCTGATGGCCAGGGACACTGGTAATAGGGGAAGCTAATCCACACGTAAAAATCAGCCCAGTGCATTAGAAGTAGTAGCACATGATGGACTACACTTGAGTTCAAAACAAGTGGGCATAAAACAAAACACCCCCCCCCCCCCAAAAAAAAAAAAAAAAAACAACAACAACAACAACAACAACAACAGTATTTTAGGTTTTTTGTGATTTACCAGACAGTGTTAGTTCACCAGTTTGTCATTGTTTTCTGAAAGGCCGGCACCTCATACCATCAAAATCATCACAAAGTGGTCGGCTTCCAAATTACCTGTGGCTGATTTCGAACCCTGGACTCAGTGTGTGGGGGAATGTGTTTAACTATCCCTTTAGCACTATATGCCGGGTATTATAAATAATAAATAGACGTTCATAAATTAGAGATAGTTGTCTCTTATGCATACATTATTCAAGAAATGATATATGTTTATATACAGTAGTTAGCTGCTAGTTGTGGGCAATCATAAGGAATAATAATTCATAAGCCTGGGCATGTGCAAGAGAGTTGTCTGTTTTGTACACATTTGTGAAGAATAATAATGAATAAAATGCATATTTAGAAGCAAGGATTCTTCTTCGCTTTCTTCTTCTTTTGTTCGCTTTGTTTGCTCTATATCTGCATTGTTGTCTCCTGTATGAACTTTACTGTATTTTTTAGTTCACTCAGTTGTCGATAGATTTTATCCTCGACTGTTGTTTCTCTAAGCCAGAAGGTTTGCCTAGATATGTTGTATTGGAGTATGTGATTTGCTGGAGTATGTGATGACAGTCTTGGAGTATGTGATCTGTTGTCTGCAGCACCAATCCACATGTGCGTATGGCTGATCAGGCTGTCTTGAATTTTGTAGAAGGGAGTCTATTGTGTGAATAAAAACTATGAAACTTGTTTAAATAGACAACGGTCAATGGTTGTGTGAATAATACCAAGAAAGTTGTTTATATCTTCTTTTCGTTCATCCGGAGTGTTTTTTCAGATGTGATTGCGGTGTGTCTGTTATGCACCCTTGGGCCGAAACCCGTAGGCCAACACATCGACTTTAGCGTGCTTTTTTGACCAGGTAGCATTCCTGGGAGACTCTCACTTTTGTGGTGCCATCTGCAACCATGCTGGCCAAGGTTGAACGGTCGAAGACAACGGTCATACCTCAAAGGAAGGCAGGGACAGTCCATAGCATTTGCCGCCATCCAAGGTTGCTTCCATAGTTGCAGGGCCGACACATAACGCCCTGGATCTGGGCTCACCGAGGGAGATCGTCACGTCCTGCTCATGGCTGCTTTAAATCCTCACTTCAATATATTGGTCACTTCGTTTCCCCGGGTCATTCCCGCACAAACCAGACAGGTTTGCAGACGGCAACCACTCAGCGAGATTTCGGACATGTGCTTGTCATTGCGCCCATCAGAGCTTTTCCAGGCACAACAGACATTCGGAAAACCACCCAGTCAGAGCTGTTCCGAACAAGAGCGGCATTCGGAAACTAGGTAGTCAGAGCTGTTCCTAGCACGAGAGACATTCGGACAAGACATTTCACTCGGACGTAATTGCGTAGTGTCAATTTTTAGTTTGCCACCCGTAGGACGACACTTCCGACTTCAGCGGGCATTTTTTAATGAGGTTAACCTTCCTCTGAGTTGTTTATATAGGATAGGGTCTTCTGTTTTATGAATAATATTAAACTTTGTTTAATATAATAAAAGTTGTGAATAGTTTGAATAATAACTAAATAACTAACTTTGTTTTTGTAGGAGAGAGACATCTGTTTTGTCAAAACAACCAAAACAAAAGCAAAACTTGTTTGTATAAGAGATTGTCATCTGTTGTGTTACCACAAAACAAATCATTATGTTTAAACGACCGGAAGAAGAAGAAGAAAATGAGGATGAAGTTAAATCAAATCTAGACCTGAAAATCAATGAGCGACCAAGGCCAGGTAAGTAGATGTTCAGAAATATATTGAGAATTCTTCATCCTCTATCTCATATCATTCTCCTTCTTCTTCTTCTTCTTCAGCATTCCGAGCCATTGAGGTTCTTTGCTGCAAATACAATCTGTCTCCATTCGTCTCTCTGGTGGACCTTCTCTTGCCAGTCGTTGATTCCAAGTGCTTGTAGGTCTGTATGTATATTATCTCTCCACCGCCTTCTTGGTCTACCTCGGGGTCTACGGTCATTTATTTCCTGAGTGTAAGCGAGTTTTGTTTCCCTATTATCTTCCATTCTTTCTATATGCCCCAGCCATTGTAGTCTATTAGCCTTCATGATACCAGTGATTAGCGGGGACTTAAACAAATCATAAATGTCTTTGTTACTTCTTCTTTTCCACTCTCCACTTTGTGTATCCCTAATGGGTCCAAAGATGCGTCTTAAAATTTTGTTCTCAAAGGTTTGTAACAAGGCTTCGTCTCCTTTCGTTGTACTCCAGGTTTCAGAGCCATACAGCACAACTGGTCTGATCAGTGTTTTGTATATTGTGATTTTGGTGTTACGAGATAGCGCCTTTGATTTTAGTAGATGTTGTAGTGCATAGTATATCTTATTTCCAGAGTTGATTCTAGTTTGTATTTCTTCCCTTATGATGTTGGAGCAGTTGAAGATTGTACCCAGGTATTTGTATGTTTCCGTTCTTTTAATGGTCATATTATCTATTTGTATGTGGCCAGAGTTTTTAGCCATTCCGTCTCTTGAAATTACCATATATTCTGTCTTATCTTGGTTGATAACCAGCCCCATCTGTTGGGCTTTTTCCTTTAAGTGAGTCAATATTTCTAATGTCTTTTGTTCACTTTGCCCTATAATATCTATATCATCTGCATAACCAAGCAGCCTGGATGTTCCTCCAATATCACATTCCTCCTTTACCTTCCTTACAACTTTCTCTAGAGCCAGATTGAAGAGTAGCGGCGATAGTGCATCACCCTGTTTCAAGCCAGATGTTATTTGGAAGGGGTCTGATTTCCTGCCTTTATATGTTACTATATTATAAGTATCTTCCATGCATAGTTTGGTCATGTTAATTAACTTCCTTGGTATTCCAAATTCCTGCATAACATTCCATAGACTATTCCTATGGACACTATCATAAGCCTTTTTAAAATCCACAAAAATGTTATGGAGATCTCTTTTATATTCCCAATGTTTCTCGGCTATTTGTCGTAAGATAAATATCTGATCTATTGTTGATCTGTTTTGTCTAAAACCCGCCTGGTAGTCACCTAATATGTCTTCTGAATTCTCATATCATTATATATATATATATATTTTTTTTTTTTCCCGCGTTTCCATCCTGTTTTCAGGATATTGCGGTCAACACCAGCATCTTTCAGCTGTATGTTGATTCCTAGGGTAGATTACGCTCATCGGCACGCCACGACTTTCTGAGCGACTGGCTCCATACTCTCATAAGTCACTGGCGCGATTCGAACCACTTCTAATTCTCGTGCGCTCACGTCAACTACGAGAATATTCTGGGTTAACGGAGGAAGCTGCTAACCCCTCGGCCAGGCAGCCGGCATTATATATATATATGTTACTGTCTACACATCAGTGTCTTCCTCTTCTTTGTTCCTCAGTTGAGATCCTCTTCTTCTTTGTTCCTCAATTGAGGACAGTGTGTCACACCTGGTTATTAAAAGAAAAGTAAAGCACCCTTTTATATTAAATATATGCTGCTAGCCCCATGTTTAAATAAGCCAATCAGTACTCAGTAGGTCACGTGATCAATACCAAGCCGGCCACCTCTACCTCCCATGCCATTTCCTGGCACCCATGATCGGCTGGGTCAACCTGGGAGCACAGGTCATTTACAAGGGCCTTGATGTATGATTTTTAATGTGTATTGCCTGCACACTGGACCTCCTGTTTTTTACCCTTATCTGAGAAGGCTAGGAATCTAATCTTACTGCCCAAGAAATCAGGAGGACATGTGATAGTAGAAACCAATGGATCCTGTGCAAATTTCTAGACCTGGGATTTTTTCCTCTTCTGCGTTCGTCTGGAATGTTGTTTTAGACGTAATTGCGTTGTACCTGTTTACAGCAGAACTGCGATATTTGTAACTTTTGGCCAACACATCCAACTTCTTCAGACATTTGTTGACTGGGTTACCTTCCCAGGGACCTGGGATTTAAACTCCATACCTTTTGATTCAGAGGCAGTCACGATAACCTCACAACCATGCCAGCTCCGAGACCAACCTTCTTAGTCACCTCTTAAACATGCTTGGTACGTTAAACAGAACTAGAAAATTGGTTGTTTGGTTGAAAGAGCTCAGGAAGAAGAGTTCCAACTCTGAGGTGGTATCCTTGCATTCAGTCTAGAATTTACGTGATAAGTGATAGTGACATATGTCAAACATGGGCATTGTTTAAATCAAAAGAGAGGTCACTCATTACAATTGAAATGAAATGCGTGGGAAAGGATGTTGGTTTAATTAAGAAAGACAGAATTAGAAATGGTGACTTAGAAATATAGAAAGACAAGAAAAAGTTATTCGGATATCTAGTACAACCTGATCTGTCATGTTGAAACGTATGTGTTGACATCTAAAAGTGTACGAAGAAGAAGAAGAAACTACCAACACATCACTTAAGTGAGATCGTGGAGACATCAGAATCCTTGGGCACACAAACTCAGTGCAGCCTTCTTGACACCTTTGGCTGAACTATTCAAAACCCAAGACTTCTTGACACCTTTGGTTGAACTGTTCAAAGCCCAAGACTTCTTGACACCTTTGGCCAAACTGTTCAAAGCCCAAGACTTCTTGACACCTTTGGTTGAACTGTTCAAAGCCCAAGACTTCTTGACACCTTTGGCCAACTTTTCAAAGCCCAACATTTCTTGACACCTTTGGCTGAACTATTAAAAGCCCAAGACTTCTTGACACCTTTGGCTGAACTATTCAAAGCCCAAGACTTCATGACACCTTTGGCTGAACTATTCAAAGCCCAAGACTTTTTGACACCTTTGACCAAACTGTTCAAAGCCCAAGACTTCTTGACACCTTTGGCTGAACTATTCAAAGCCCAAGACTTCTTGACACCTTTGGCTGAACTATTCAAAGCCCAAGACTTCTTGACACCTTTGACCAAACTGTTCAAAGCCCAAGACTTCTTGACACCTTTGGCTGAACTGTTCAAAGCCCAAGACTTCATGACACCTTTGGCTGAACTATTCAAAGCCCAAGACTTCTTGACACCTCTGGCTGAACTATTCAAAGCCCAAGACTTCTTGACACCTTTGGCTGAACTATTCAAAGCCCAAGACTTCTTGACACCTTTGGCTGAACTATTCAAAGCCCAAGACTTTTTGACACCTGTGACCAAACTGTTCAAAGCCCAAGACTTCTTGACACCTTTGGCTGAACTATTCAAAACCCAAGACTTCTTGACACCGTTGGTTGAACTGTTCAAAGCCCAAGACTTCTTGACACCTTTGGCTGAACTATTCAATGACACCTTTGGCTGAACTATTCAAAGCCCAAGACTTCATGACACCTTTGGCTGAACTATTCAAAGCCCAAGACTTCATGACATCTTTGGCCAAACTGTTCAAAGCCCAAGACTTCTTGACACCTTTGGTTGAACTGTTCAAAGCCCAAGACTTCATGACACCTTTGGCTGAACTATTCAAAGCCCAAGACTTCATGACATCTTTGGCTGAACTGTTAAAGCCCAAGACTTCTTGACACCTTTTGCCAAACTGTTCAAAGCCCAAGACTTCTTGACACCTTTGGCCAAACTGTTCAAAGTCCAAGACTTCTTGACACCTTTGGCTGAACTATTCAAAGCCCAAGACTTCATGACACCTTTGGCTGAACTATTTAAAGCCCAAGACTTCATGACATCTTTGGCTGAACTGTTCAAAGCCCAAGACTCCTTGACACCTTTGGCCAAACTGTTCAAAGCCCAAGACTTCTTGACACCTTTGCATTGAACTGTTCAAAGCCCAAGACTTCTTGATACCTTTGGCCAACTATTCAAAGCCCAAGACTTCTTGACACCTTTGGCTGAACTATTCAAAGCCCAAGACTTATTGACACTTTTGGCTGAACTATTCAAAGCCCAAGACTTCTTGTCACCTTTGGCTGAACTATTCAAAGCCCAAGACTTCTTGACGACACCTTTGGCTGAACTATTCAAAGCCCAAGACTTCTTGACACCTTTGGCTGAACTATTAAAAGCCCAAGACTTCTTGACACCTTTGGCCAACCTGTTCAAAGCCCAAGACTTCTTGACACCTTTGGCCAAACTGTTCAAAGCCCAAGACTTCTTGTCACCTTTGGCTGAATTGTTGAAAGCCCAGCACTTAATGGCAAATATGGAGCACAAGCCAGCATTCATATGCAGATTATTAGAGTTGAATTGAGTCAACAACCGATATCCCAGCACTCAAGACATTCCCATATTTAACCTCATATTCAACAGCCAATGAAGAGTCCCAAAACTAATGGTGTCAGTGACAGTCTGACCTTTCCTCTGAGTTTTGAGCATTGGCCATATCCTCTGGTCATTCCCTGCAGCACAATTTTCTCCAAGCCATGATGACCAACCCATTCTTCTGCACAAAACACACGATTCCAAAGCGTCCTGACCACATCTGCTGCATCATGCACCAATACCCCGCCATGTGGTGCTTACCCAGCCAATCTGTCCGCCTGCTCATTTCCCACCATACCTGCATGTCCTGGGAAAAAATTAAACAGTTAGATGACTGAGAAGCTAATCTTACCTAACCTTTTGTCTCCAGGGTCACGATGCTTTGAGGCCCGCCATATGCTTGCAGTGATGGCCTTTTTAGGATTTTTCAACGTCTACTGTTTGAGGGTCAACCTCAGTGTGGCTTTGGTAGCTATGGTCAACGTGACACATTCTGACAGTTCTAATAGCAGTGTTAATAATGAGTGTCCTGATTCCAGTCATGGGAATTCAACTTCTGCTGCTTCTGTGAGTTGTTTCATGACTATTATTTAGCTGCATGTGTCTGTTAATATTTTAACATTTTATTTGTTTTTATTTCTGCATTTATTTATGTTTGTTCCTCTTTCCTACAGAACTAGCAAACCTAAGATTGGTTGGTTGGAAGGGCTCAGGAAGACAAGTTCTAACTCAGAGAAAAAGACTGAGTAATCTTACAAATGTGAAGTCAGTTTTAATACTGAAGCGCAGAAACAGTACAAACCTAAGATCTATGAGCAGGACTCTATGAACTATATCAGTAATAAAAAAAAAAGGATGTAATACAATCGATCTCGTGAAATTGCTAGAAATGAAGAAGCTGTTTTCTTGTCCTAGACTTAGGGACATAAATTACAAACACCTCAGATGGCGGGGGACACTGGTAATTGGGAAAGCTAATCCACTTACGAAATCAATCCAGTGCACTCCTTAGTAGTGGCAAGTACTAGAAGTAGTAGCACGTGAAAAGAAAAGGGGCCGACAGATTGGCAAAGGAAGGTGGAAGACTGCCTAGGCTGATATACAAAATTTATGATGAAGCCAGGAAGTTTATATTTCTGAGATGAAGAGGTTTAATTTCTACTGCTGACCATATTCTGTGTCATTCAACATGGCTGAATTGATGAGAATTCTCGCTCTTAAACTTTCGGTGTGCTGATGCTGAGGTAGCGAGTTCAAGCCTACATTGGTCAGCTAGATTAAAATGTTGATTTCTTTACCTTACTTGGGGACGTACATTACAAGTGCGTCAGAAGTCGTGGGTTCACCTAAAGGCGAGGGACACTGGTAATAGGGAAAGCTAATCCACACAAAAATCAGTCCCATGCACTAGAAGTAATAACACGTATATGGACTACAGTTGAGTTTAAAGCTCCAGCTCAAAATGTCGCCAGAAATTGATGATTCTCTTGTCGAGATTTGGGTAATAATAAACTTTTGTGAATGTCCCTCCTATAGAACTTTATTATTGATCACTTTAGCACTCCATGGAATTATTAACATTATATTCCTCGCACAGGGTATTAAGTTTGAGTCTTTTGACAATAAATATGTTAAACTTACATGTGGGAGCACCCCCTGTAGATGGCCAGCCTATGGATCGTGCTGATGTTATTAACGCCCTTAGAGAGATATTGAGAGTGGAGAACTTTGACGCCAGTGAATCCACTTCTTGTCCAGAATGAGAAACTTGGAAGTTAGAATTTGCATGGCCAGACCCAAGAGGGACATCTGGGGGAATGAGGGACTTGTGAACCAACAGAGGATTGGCACTATTAGCCACTGGAAGTTAATGCATATGTTGGAAGGATCGGATCTGGAGTTGTCTGGAGTGCAAGGATGATACCCCAACTAACTAACTAACTAACTAACTAACTAACTAACTAACTAACTAACTAACTAACTAACTAACTGATGAACTAACTAACTAACTAATTAACTAACTAAGTAACTAACTGATAAAAAAAAAATCGCTTAAAAGTCGACAGGGTCGACTTCATTGCACCGGGTTTTTATCCCATATGGCTCGGTCTCTTTCCGGAGCATGGAAAGCGTCGCACAAAGCACAAACTCCGTAGCTTTTGGCGACGACCCACAGGAGTCTCCGAAACATTTAACTCATAAACCGAAGGGTGCGGCCCGAAATCGAACCCACAACTTTCGAAGCATGAGTCAAACGGCTTGACCACTTCGCCACAGAAACTCCCGTAACTAACTGATGAACTAACTAACTAACTGATGAACTAACTAACTGACTGACTGACTGACTGACTGCTGACTGACTGACTGACTGACTGACTGACTAACTAACTAACTTACTAACTAACTTACTAACTAATTAACATAAAACCCATGGAGAAAGCATCACCAACCTGGACTACCCAATACATTTTGGCCACGTTCAACCTGCTTCTTCAGCGTTAGTTATAATTGAGATCTGTATTTTTGTGAGATTTGATCTTCTTTCTATGTTTTCTCTCTTTTGAGTTAGTACTAAGCAGGACTGTTGTGTCAGTTCTTGCAGTTCTGTATGTATAATTGAATTTTATTGTTTTCCCTGGATCACCCAGACCGGAGAATTTAACTGGGACCAGCAGACACAGGGCTACGTCCTCGGTGCTTTTTTCTATGGCTACATAGTGACTCAGCTGCCTGGTGGATGGCTGGCTTCCAGGTTTGGGGGCAAGAAGATTTTCGGGTATGGGGTTCTGTGCACATCAGTCCTGACCATCGTAACACCATTCGCGGCTAGGTATAGTGTCTACCTCATGATTGCTGTCCGTGTGTTGGAGGGAATTGGAGAGGTAAAATCATGTGGTCAGTGTTGCATAGGCATGTATGTATGTATACATGCATGCACCCTGTCTGTCTGTCTGTCTGTCTGTCTGTCTGTCTGTCTGTCTGTCTGTCTGTCTGTCTGTCTGTCTGTCTGTCTGTCTCTGTCTCTCTCTCTCTCTCTCTCTGTCTCTGTCTCTCTCTCTCTCTCTCTCTCTCTCTCTCTCTCTCTCTCTCTCTCTCTCTCTCTCTCTCTCTCTCTCTCTCTCTCTCTCTCTCTCCCTATATGTCTCTCTATCTCTTTCTCATTGGTTTTAAAACCTGATTTTTATCAGCTTTGGTCTCCTCAGAGTTTCCACCCACTGTCATTGAGCCCTGCCCAACTCGCTCGTCCTGAGCATATGCATTGATCACTGATAAAACATGCCTGGATGAATATCTGTTCCCCCAGCCAAGCTGTAGCTTTAGTTACTGCCATGACTTCCATAGTCATGCTGCTTGTTGCCACGGCGAATGATTGCCAGGACGTACTCCATCACAGACCCTGGTGCTGTTCATAGTTTGCCACTGCCATTACCCTCATTGTAATAGAAAATAAAAATAGTTAAATATGTGTGACTCTGCGAAAAGTGAGAGGTACTAAACACAGACACAATGTATATACCTTACAACAAATTCCACTATGGTGAACGTAAATCACAGAGGAAACATTTTTTAAAATAATGAAATAAATATAAGTATACTACAACACAACGAACAATGTTTCGATTATCCCAATCTTCCTCAGGAACAGCACAATCTGATCTAAAGAAAAACATGAAATTAGAACATTTAATAACATTGAAACATAAAATCCTTCATTGTTAGGAAGGCGGCGCAGAAGTTCAGTTGTGAAAGGTGTCAAATAAGAACATGTGGAGCTGAAGGTGTACAAACAGTTAGATACGGATATATAGATGGAATTCAGCAGAGTTATACAGTGACATCTACAACAGTATTGATTCCTGCTGGATGGATGCGTCCCAAAAATGTGATTAAATGGCTTTCAATTTTAAGCCTGATTAAATTATTAGAGAAGCATGAGTTCTCATTGTAGCCATGATCCACCTAGCTTTGAATACCGCATGGTTTATTTCTCAGAAAAAGCCAGACTCCTATCAAATGTCACTCCGTTATTTCATTGCACGAGTTCTTTCCACAGCCTCCGAGCATAAACTGACAGTTGATGTTGGGTGTTAATGATACTGTTATTGAATGAGAACCATGTCACGGTTGCCTTCGTTGGATTGGCCTGTGCATCGGCCTCTCCGCATCACATGTTTGTGTGTGAGAGACAGGGAGAGAGACAGTGTGAGAAATAGTGAGTGAGAGACTCAGAGAGAGAGAGAGAGAGAGCGTGAGAGAGAGTATGTGTTTGTGAGAAACAGAGTGATAGAGTAAGGAAGGGCCATATTAAAAGAATCCTTGTCCTACTCCTTATTCTTTTTCTACTCCTGCTTCACCTCCTCATTCTTCTTTCATATGAGATCTTCGGCAGTATCACTATTTAAGTCATGTTGTATTTAGAGATTGTTTCTATTTCACTGCTGGCATATTTGTATATCTTTAGTTGTCTGCTCTGTAGGGTGTCACATCTCCTGCCATGCATGCCATGTGGGGCAGTTGGGCTCCGGTGTGGGAAAGAAGCAAGCTGGTGGCTTTTACTTATGCTGGTGAGATGGCATAATGTGTCTGCTGTTGCTTTTGATTTCTGTTTTTACAATTTGTATCTTTACTTATTTCAAAAACAATTATGTTCAGTAAAGAAAGAAAGAAACTATCACTGCTATATTTGATTTTACAGGAACGGATGAACATGAAATATTACCAGGAAGCCTGACAAACATACAAACAATACCAACCACTGGATTTATCTTGGAGCACCGACTAATTCACAGATGGGCGTCTCTTTCCACTAGGAATTAATGTGCAACATTCTTTTATCTGACTTCTATACCTTCTCTAATTTTCCTACTTATTAGGGGCATTTATAACATCAAATGGAAGATTCACAACAGAGATTAAGGATAGATTAGGGCAAGCAAAAGTCGCATTTGAGAAAATGAAGAGTATCTTATGCAATAAGTCACTATCATTGAATGTAAGAAAGAGAGTGTTGATATAGTATCTAGAACCAGTTTTCCTGTATGGCAATGAATCTTGGAATGTAAATGAACAAATTAGGAAAAACTTAGAAGCAACAGAGCTATGGTTTCTGAGACGAGTGTTGCGAATTCCTTGGACTGCCAGAGTGATTAATAACAATTGCCTGAAAGAGGCTAATGAAACTTTAACATTATATACAAGAATAAGAAAGAGACAAAAAGCTGTCTTTGGTAATTTGATAAGAAGAGAGGCATTGGAGAACATCGTGACAGCTGGAAAGATCAATGGGAAGAGAGGCAGAGGCATACCAAAAGAAATTATGCTGGATGGACTAAGACGGTGGCATGGAGGAATATCATCAGCAGATTTGATACAGAACAACAAAGACCAAGATATGTGGAGAGCCATGAACGCCTATACCAGCTGGTAGGGCACTTGATGATGATGATGATGATGATATGTGTGTGTATGCATTTGTGCTTGTGTTGTGCCTAGCTGTCTGTGTGTGTTAATGTGTATATGCATGCATGCTAGCAAGCAAAATCACAAATACTGCATTATTGGAAAAATCAGGTTATGTGACGGTTTGTTCCATGCTCAGTCTTCATAGACTTAGATGGATAGGACACGTTAGGAGGATGGATGATGGCAGAATACCAAAGGACATCTGTTTGGTGAATTACAGATGGGTGAGAGATCTCGGGGTCGGCCTCTACTACGATACAAAAATGTGTGTAAGCAGGACATGATTGATACAGGCATTGATAATGCACATTGGGAGCAAGTCACCACTGATAGTGTTGCATGGAGGGCAAAGATCAGAAATGGAATAGAGACAAATGAGAAAATGATTGCAGATAGGTCACACATTGAGCGTGTGAGACGTAAGATGGTGCATTATGGTGAAAATTACCATGTGTTCACATGCATCCATTGTGGACAAACATATTTGCAATACGAATTGGTCTGATCAGTCATATTCGCTACCACCATGGGTTATTAATGCCTTTTTGAAGCACAATGTAGCAAACTATCATCCGCAAAGACAGAAAGGTGCCAGTAGTAGTGGTAGCTAACAAGCAAGAGAGAGATTATTGTGTGGATGGTCTAACTGTCTGTGAACTAGGTTAGTTTAGTTTTGTATGTAAAGTGTGCTTATTTTCTTATGTTTGTATGATAAAGACTTTTGTCAAAAAATTGATTGTTGTAGATGTTTGTGTTCATTTGTCAAGCTCCTTAGTCACAGTTCACATTCATTCATTGTTGAAATGAGTTTGTTAGCCATCCCCGCAATTTTTGCTACCACTCAGATGTTACATGTAATCACAGAAAATGGCAGAAGTAAAATAAAACTCAAAAAGTGAATAGGAATGGCCAAACATATTTTCAACATTTGTATTAACATCTAGAGAGATTAATAAGCATTAAAAATGAGATTTGTCAAATGATATGTGTATTCAACAGTTCGTTAGTTAGTTAGTTAGTTAGTTAGTTAGTTAGTCGAAAGATCATCCTCATTGCACATCGAACCATCCAGTCCATAAATGCTCAGCAAATCCCGCAGCGTGCAGCGGCTAACGACACCAGTTCTGTGTTGGTTTATCAATCTTCTTTGGCTTCCTGCGTAGTGTTCTTGTTTGGCTATACCTCTTTTAATTTGCTGTTCTCGCAGTCTGAACATGATTGTAGATTCACAGTCATCACTTGGTTCTCGCAAAAGTCTTACTTCTCGTAGAGCATTCAGAATGTCAGCCTGGTCCATGGCGCGTCCACCCTCCACCGTAGCCTCACCTGCGAGCTTGTCAGCCCGCTCATTTCCGTGTACTCCCGCATGCCCTGGCACGAAGATAGAACTAATCTTTGCCAGCCGAGACCGCTCCAGAGGCAGCAGCCATTCTCTTCGGATCGACCCCTCCTCTATCCTCTTGATCATGTTCATTGAGTCGCTAAGGAAACATGCCCCAGTGAATGTCTGTGTCTCGAGCCATGTTATTGCTTTACTTACTGCCATGACTTCCATAGTCAGGCTACTTGTGGTCTCAACAAAAGCACCAGTCCTCCTTCACATTTCTCCCTCCGGCCTGAGCTGTAAAGGCCCATGAGCTTCTCACATGTTGGGCGACCGACCCATCTGTGTAAATGACAGCATCACTGTCTAATGAATTCTCTAAAATCAACGCTTGTACTTCCGCCTCCACAGCAGCTGAATTTTCTTGTCTGCATTTCCTGTTTAGTTGGATGCAAACTGAAAAGGACGTACAGAAATCTGTTGGCACTTGTACCCACTCCTCGCCAGGTTCTAAGTCCTCAAGTGAACACACCTGTTGAAGAATGTCTTCGGCTTGACCCATCCATGACCTTCCTCTTTTTAACCTGCTGTGGACTGAGTCACTGAGGAAGTCTGTTGTCCATAAAGTCACCTTCATCTTCATCCCGGGACATGCAGGAGTCGAGGGAATTGAACGAGCTGATAAACTGGCTGGCTCTGCACCCCCTGCAGATGGTCAGCCTATGGATCGTGCCGATGTTATTAACATCCTTAAAGACATGTCGAGAACAGAATACTTTGACGTCAATGAATCCACATCGCTGTCCAGGATGAAAGACTTGGGAGTAAGAATTGGCACGGCCAGACACGAGATATACATCGGGAAAATGAGGTGCCTCGTTAACCAACACAGAACTGGTACTATTAGCCACCAAACACTGATGCATATGCTGGGGGGAGGATCTGAGCACCTATGGTCCTGTCTGGAGTGCAATGAAGATGGCCCAACTGATAACTGATAATTGATAACCTGCTGCCCTTCACCTTCATAATTTCACTATGCAGTGGATGTTGTGTGTTTGCGTTAACTCTGAGGTAGGCACGTGCTCTGCAAATTTGTAATTAGTCTTCAATGGTTGGAAAATCAAGAAGGTAGCGCATCGCCCTGCATGCTGTATCTCTTGTACATACAAGAATAATGCGCATAGCTTCATTCTGTAACCTTTCCATCCTTTCTATCTGCTTATGGCTGAGAGTCAGGATCGCCATCGCATACTCAAAGGCAGACATAACCAGCCCATCGAATAGAAGACATAGATGGCGCTGCTCACAGTTTGCTGTTGCCATCACCCGCATCGCAGCTAAACCCCGCTTGGCCTTTGTTATCACCTGGTCTATGTGCTCATTATAAGCAAGGTTTCGATCAAAACGTATCCCCAGGTAATTCATTGCCTGCGTTCTTTCCACAGTCTCTGAACACAGATTTACCGTTGGTGTTGGAGTGTTGACAATATGATTATTCAATGAGAACCATGTCACTGTTGCCTTTGTTGGGTTGACAATTGCCCCAGCTTCAATACACTAAGTATTTTGCGATTTAGTTTGGTTTGTAGTTCCACAGCAACCTGATCTCTATCCTCTCTCTGACGATACACTAAAACATTGTCGGCATATGACAATGTCCTCCCCGGTCCAGTGATCTGCTCGCTGGTGATTCTCACAGTTTAGGCGTTGAACAGCACTGGAGATAATGGTGATCCCTGTGGTAGGCCAGGATATATTGTTGGTGGTTCCGAAGTCCAACTGCCACATCTAAAAATCACTTTGTTGGAAGAGGGCTGCAGTGATCCAACTAAGGAGGAAAAGACTTATCTTGAGTTCAAGAAGCTAAAGCATTAAAAAATATAATGGTACTCTGTTGTACGCATTCTCAAGATCAATCGCTGCGGCAAAGGTTTCAATGCCTGAGTGGAAACCTTCATAGACATCATGGGCAAAAACTGCTGCATTGGTCCGGGTTTCTATTTTTGGAGGTACCCTCCCAATGTAGGTGGGAAAACACCTTGCCTCTCTAGCTGGCTTGATATTTTTCTGGCAATTAACTTTTTCCAGCAGCAGCTGTATTCTGCATGGTTATTACTCGAAATCCCTGTATTTTTATGTGGTCTTTGCCAGGCTTCAGCAAGGGAATCGGATAGTGTATCACTATAGCGGATATTATAGTTTATATCACAGATAGAATCAGATTCAACAGCGCTAAATGGCGCAAAAACCTGGATAGTGAACAAGCAATTAGAAAGTTGAATAGAAGCCCTGAAGATGTGGATATACAGAAGAATATTTTGTATTTCATGGAAGCAAAAACAATCAAATACAGAGGTGACAGAAAAATAGGAATGAAAAGAGAGTTAATAAAAAAAATAATAAAGAGGCAAGTGAAATATTTTGGTCACGTTAAAAGACATAACACTCTTATAAAAACCATACTATTGGATGAGGTGAAGATAAGCGAGCAAGAGGTCGACAATGATATGAGTGGGAAGATAACATCAAGAGATGGACAAACAGCAGTCTGACAGAATGTACAATCAAGGTGAGAGACAGACAGTGTTGGAGATCCATTGCAGCCGACCTTCATTGTGGAAACAGCACTTGATAGATGGAGATGTTACAGTAGTGTGTTTGATGTTGTTGATCCCACAGCTGGAACGTTAACTATTCCTCCCCATGATGCTTAACGGCAAAAGTGGAATGTGATGATGATGATGATGTGATTAAAAAATAGAGGCATTGGAAATGACTGGGAAGATCAGCAGTAGAAGTGGCAGGGGTATAGTTGGAGGAAGGATGCTGGGCTGACAGATGGTGGCATGAAGGAATATCATCAACAGGGTTGATCCAGAACATTAGGGATTGAGGTCTATGGAGATGCAAGAAGACCTGGCATGGCACATGATGATGATGAGGATGCACCTGATGAGATACAGCGAAATATTTCAGGCAATAAATTTGCTTTACATTATTTCATCATCATCATGTGCCATGCCGATAAGCATGGGCGGTCATGTTTCACCATCTCACTCAATCTCCAGAGTCGTGGATCAGCTAAGTGCTCTCAGTGTTCTTGTCTCGACCATGCCTTGTGGCCAAGCCATCCAGGTATTTACTTCTCTGCCTTTCCATTGTTCTCTTTCCCTCGATCTTTCCAGTTGTCACCAAGTTCTCCAATTTATTTCTTCTCATAACGTGACCCAAAAAATTTGACTATCTACGTCTAATTTCTTTAATCAGTTTATGATTTTCATTTGTTTCTTGTAGGACTTGGTCATTGGTTTTTCTGTCTGTCCATGGCATTCTTTACATTTTCCTCAGAAACCACATTTCCACAGCCATCAGATGTTTTTCAGCCTATTTGCTCAGTGTCCACGCTTCACATCCATACAAAAGCACAGGTTCTATGTAGCACCTCGGCACTCTTTTTCTCATTGCAAATATTATATTATTTATGTCTTCATTATTCAAGCAACTATAATAATATGACAGTTGTTACTACAGCTTGCTTGAAACAAGACATGGTTTTTGATATGTTACTTAGATAGGACAGGTGTCAAAATTAAACAAAATAAATTATCATGCTTATTAAATTTATTACAAAGTCTTACTAAAGTTTGACGTTTAATGTACAGGGTCACAGCTGGGGACAGTGTTTTCGCTGCCCATATCAGGTATTCTCTGTGACAGTGATATTGCTGGTGGGTGGCCTTCAGTGTTTTATGTCTTTGGTGAGTAATTTTCTTCTTCAAGCCAATGTCATCTTTATTTTGTGCTGTTTTCTTCTACTTCTGCCCTTTATTCCCTGCTGGGGCATAGGCTCTAACCAACTCATGCAAAGTTGTCATAATTGTTGCTGTGTCTTGCAGATCCTTCCATGTTCTCCCCATATTATACATCTCTGTCTCATGATGTGTTTTTTAGGTCTCCAACTACTTCTTTTTCCCAGTCGGTTCCAGAGGAAAGGCTTTCTTCATAAACTATTAAAGTGTGAATAAAATTAGTGAAACTGCAGTAAAGCTGTGGAAGTGTAAACACTATAAAATAACACAAAGTAATGCAGCTTTACAGAACAGAATTACGGACAGCACATGATGTTTCAGCGACTAGCCTTCATCAGCAAACAAATACACACACACAACACAATATATAATCATGGCGAAGACACTCCAGTAACTACATTAAGACATAAGAACGGGTCGAGAAGAATGAAAAGAAGAAACAAAAATTAGGGCAATGAAGAGAACATGAAAATTATTTTTTATTTTAATAATTTTCATGTTTTCTTCATTGTTCTCATATTTTGTTCATCTTTTCATTATTCTCATCCCATTCTTATGCCTTAGTGTCGTCACTGGAGTGTCTTCTCCATGATTATGTTTTGTGTGTGTATTTGTTTGCTGATGAAGGCTTGTCGCTGAAATGTTATGTGTTTTCTGTAATTGTATTCTATAAAGCTTCATTACTTTGTGTTATTTTATATTGTTTCATAAACTATTAACACATTATCTCAATGTGTGCCGTGTCCAGTGACAGCCTTTTCTCTTCACCTCTTGGTTCACTGGAATCTGTCCAGTTCTGTCAATGAGCTCTACACTTGTGATTCTGTCATACCTGTTCTGTCCTTACATTCTGAGTAGGCACCAGTTAATAAATGTTTGTAGTTTTAATGATTCTTTTAGTTGTTCTCCATGTTTCTAATCCATAGAATTGTACTGATATAGCTTTAGAGAGAAATCATCATCTCATCTTGTTCCTCTTGTACCTTACGGTGTCAAGATGAAGCATAAACAGCGGAAGAGTGCCCATTTATAGGCTTCATAAATCGAGGTTCCCATGGAATCTGCAATTTCCTTTGTCCATTGTTTACTTAGTGGGCCTCTTCTTGTGGCTCCATTTGGTCTGCATGTCATTGCTTGTTGTGATATACTGTCTGTTGGCAGGCTAGTTATGTGGCCGAACTATTTAACTTGCTGTTTTATAATTAAATTTATCACTGTTATTACCCCTACTTTAGTCATAATTTCACCATTTCTGATTTTCCCTCTTCTTGATACATTAAGTATTCTTCCCTAGAATCTCAATTCTGTTTTTGTAATTTTTCTTAACTCTTTTTCTGTCATTGACCAGGTTTGGCTTGGTAGCATAGAGTTCGTAGAAAGGTTGTGTTGTACTTGAATATAAATTGTAGCTTCCCATACTGCAATATAATTTTCATACTTTAGTGTCATTTTTATGTACTTGATTATATTTTATTCTTATATCAAATGTGTGATTACAGTAAACTAACATAATGTGGCATAAAAACCAACAGATCTTCTGGCCAATCACACATGTGTTTTGGGCAAGGAATGAGCAAAGATGCTGGCTGGTTCTGACACTTTATCAGAGGGTTAACCAATGGATTGAGCTGACATTATGGGCACCCTTACCAAGATAGTTCAGAATGATAACATTCAACTAAAGGATTAATATGCGTTGTTAGAATGCAGCATTTCAGATGAAATAACGGTGGCCAGAAACTAGCAGCACACTCAGAATTTATAAAAAGTGCAAATTTAAGTCAAATGATGTATCTATTTAAAGAAATTTAACTGTACTGTTAACAAATGGCCTAATGGGTAAGAGTGCTGACGCTTAAAAATCTGGTGTGTTGATGCCAGGTAGCGGGTTCAATCCCCCTACACCAGTCAGTTGGACTAAAATGTGGACTTCTCTTGACTTGGGGACATAAATTACATGTGCCTCAGAAGTTGGAGTGGGTTTGCCTGATGGCGAGGGACACTGGTAATAGAAAAGGATCATCCACTAAATCAGTCCATTGCACTAAAAGTAGTAGCATGCATATGGACTACACTTAAGCTCAAAGCAAACAAACAAACAAACAAACAAACAAAGAAAATTAACTATCACCACAAATATTATCCCCATGAATACTTATGACTATAATACCATATACCATATATACCTTTTATTATAAGAGGTCAGCCATGGCTGAGAGGTTTAGAATGTTTGTGCTTAAAACTTCCTGTAACCAATGGTGTTGTAGTGGGTTTATTCCACACGCCATTCAGTTGGTCTAAAACATTCACTTCTCAGTCGGAAAGCAATGGCAAACTACATAATGCAAAACTGCCAAGAAAATCAAGCTGGGGTTAATCGCAACATCCTGCAAAGGACATGCAACACTTTTTACCATAAATACTTTTTACCATAAATACTTTTTACCATAAATACCTTTTACCATAAATACCTTTTACCATGAATACCTTTTACCATAAATACCTTTTATCATAAATCCCTGTTACCATAAATCCCTGTTACCATAAATCCCTGTTACCATAAATCCCTTTTATCATAATAAATACTCTAATTTGTGTGAAATATGTCAAGACATGCAGGGCACATATATTATGTCTTATATATAAACAAACTGTACAAGTAAAGAAGCAAGAACGAAACAAAAACTATTGTCATATATATCGAACCGTACATTCCATATCCTGGTGGTACAAGATCACCCATCAAATCCATCAGAAACCAACAGACGACATTTATGAAGCTTCTCAGCAGAAGAGGCGGAATAGAGGTACTAGTTATTATGTGGGGGAAATTCAAGGCAAGAGAAGCAAAGAAAGACAAGGAACTGCTCAATAGTTGTTAATATAAGCAACATCAAATTGATAAAACTATATTCACAGTAAAGGTTGGACAGTCATTGTCACCAGTACCTATTTGAGGAACTATTCTGAGTTTTTAATGAGATCAGTTGAGTCAAGAACTGACACCACAGCACTCGGGATATTCCCATACGTGCTCCATCCTAATCTGCAACAGCCAGCGAAAAGTCCCAATACTAATGTACATTAGCAGTCTGATTATGTGCCCAGCTGGGTTTTCCTTTGAGTCCTGAGTGTCGGCCAGATCCTCTGGTTACTCCCCGTTACACAATTCTCTTCAAACCATGATGATCTATCTGTTCATTGGCACTATACCACGATTCCAAAGGTACCCCGTGTTTAATTAATGCTCGCTCGGGTGATGTGATTATCTACACAGATGGGTCAGTGTTGAGAGGTAGGAGAAGTGCCTGGGGGTTCTTAGCAAAAGCTAATGGTCGAAGTTTGATGCAGGAGAGTCTGGCATATGATATCACAACATCTAGCTTAAGAATGGAGGTTGACGCGGTCAGTGCAGCTTTCTGCTGGATGGAGAATATGATACTCACACATACATCATGATTGTAACTGACTCAGAAAGCATGCTGAGGAAGGTGAGGACAGGCAAGCTTCGTGCAGAGTGGCTTGCTTCGCTTTGGAGGTCACGGGTGGCAAGCATCGCCTGGATCTTTTCTCCAGGGCATGCTGGTCTGCTGGGGAATGAACAGGCAGACAGATTGGCTGGCTCTGCAAAACTTGGTGGAGTATTGATGCATGATAAGGCAGACGTGGCTGCGGTCTTGTGGGAGCACGTGTACACCTCGGAGGAGCAAATGGATCACCATGGTCTGGCAATAATGAGACAGCGAGGAGTGACAAGGGGATCTGGCCAACGCTTGACGCTCAGAGGAAAGGTGAGATGGACATATGATCAGATTGCTGCTGGTACTATTAGTGTTGGAACTCTTCGCTGGCTGCTGAGGATGGGGACGGAGCGCTTATGGGAATGCCCCGAATGATGTGATGTCGGTTCCTAAATCAATCAATCAATCAATCAATCAATCTAAAGGTACCCCGACCACATCTGCCTTACCATGCACCAATTTTTTATAATGAAGACACAAACAGCAGATTGCACAGTTTATAGCCTGATATTTTGCTGCATCTCGTCAGGTACATACTGCAGAAATCGCACAATATAATCTAAAGCAACAAGAGAAATCCTTCATACTGAAATATACAACACACATATTCTCTGGCAGGGGAATGCATCTCTTGGGGGTAAATTACCTTTCGACAAGTGAGAGGTGGTCTTGCACCTGTGGGACCATGTAGAGAAGGTGGGGGAAACAGATTGAGATCCCGAATGGGGAAAGAATGAGATTGCAGTGGATCGGCAGGGGTTCTGGAAGAATCTCAAAACTGAGAGGGAAGACAAGGAGAACTTTCAATCAGATAGTGGTGGGAACGATTAGTAGTGTGACTTTTCGCTGGCTGTTGAAGGGGAGGGGGGGAGCGCATATGGGAATGTCCTGAGTGCAGTGATGTCAGTTCTTAGTTCAGCTCAACTGTCATAGTAATTTAACATGTATACTACAGTAATTTGAAACTGGCTGTCATGTCTCTATTGTGTCTTCATTATTCAAACTGACTATGGAACAACATTCTAGTAAATATAAGATTATTTTATGCTGCCTTTGTAATTCCTGAAACAGACTGAAATAATGAGGAACTGTTATCTGCTTGCAGGTGCCTTGGGATGCGTATGGTTCATGGCATGGATGCTGCTTATATATGATACCCCATCTCAGCATCCTAGAATATCTACCTCAGAGAGGGATTACATTGAGAGTTCCATTGGGAAACATGAGGTAGTGTGAATAATTGATGACATTAGATGCATGACCCAGAGGCAAACATTATAACCTCTTACCCAATCTGGCTCCAAAATCCATGTTTTATTATCTACTAGACGACCCGGCCCGGCTTCGCCCAGTCCCTGGCGGGGAGCATCTAATTTAATTCATATTCGGCCCCTGCTCCCGTTCCCGTTCCCAAAGCGGGGAGCGTCTCATTTATTTCATATTCGGCCCCTGCTCCCGTTCCCAAAAAAGACGACCCGGCCCGGCTTCGCCCAGCGCCTGGTGGGGAGCGTCTCATTTAATTCATATTCGGCCCCTGCTCCCGTTCCCGTTCCCAAAAAAAGACGACCCGGCCCGACTTCGCCCAGTCCCTGGTGGGGAGCGTCTCATTTAATTCATATAAGTAGTCATATAAGCTCCAGTTCCCGTTCCCGGAAATATGGCGAACAGATTGGAAGAGAACAATCTTCATCCCAATAACTAAATAGGGCAATCTGAAACTACTGAACGTAAACTTACCAAGATATCACGAAAACGCAATAAATGCTGGGATGACTGTATAGATGTCGAAGAGAAATAAAAAAGATGAGTTAGAAAATTTTCATGTATTTAAAATAGATGCATTATTTTTATGAAAACTTTGAAAATGCCTTAAAGATTTTATCATTATATATTATAATGCAGCATAACAAAAAGAAGGAGGAGGGGAAGGAGGAGGAGGAGGATTATAACGCATATGCCTGTAGATAACTGTAGCGAAAAGGTCCACCTATTTGAGAAATATGCAACAATTGTACATATATAGCAATGCACTTAGAAGTTATGTCCCCTCGCTACATATAAATTATAATGTAAATTAAAATAATAAATAATATTAAATAAATAACTGTTTGTACACTAACAAACTATGACAGTTGGCAGCACGGGAATGAGAAGAAGACGTGTAGAAAATTTCATCTCAGTCGGATGGACCGTTCGCGAACGCATAACATGCATACATACATACCTACAGACATTGTCTTTTATATATATAGATATGATTGATTGATTGATTGATTGATTGATTTAGGAATCAATATCACAGCATTCAGGGCATTCCCATAAGTGCTCCGTCCCCATCCTCAGCAGCCAGCGAAGAGTTCCAACACTATTAGTACCAGTAGCAATCTGATTATAAGTCCGTCTCGCCTTTCCTCTGAGCGTTGAGCGTCGGCCAGATCCCCTCGTCACTCCTCGATGTCTTATTCTTGCCAGACCATGGTAATCCATTTGCTCCTCCGTGGTGTGCAGATGCTCCCACAAGGCCGCAACCACATCTGCTTTGTCATGTATCAATACTCCACCAAGTTCTGCAGAGCCAGCCAATCTGTCCGCCTGTTCATTTCCCAGCACACCGTCATGCCCCGGAGAAAAGATCCAGGCGATGCTTATCACCCGTGACCTCCGAAGCGAAGCAAGCCACTCCGCACGAAGTCCTGCCCGTCCTCACCCTCGTCAGCATGCTTTCTGAGTCAGTTACAATCACGATGTGTGTGTGTGTCGTATTCTCCATCCAGCGGAGAGCCGTAGTGACTGCCTCCACCTTCATTCTTAAGCTGGATGTTGTGGTATCATATGCCAGGCTCTCCTGCCCCAAACATCAACATTAGCTTTGGCTATGAACCCCCAGCCACTTCTCTCACCTCTTGACACCGAACCATCTGTGTAGATGATCACATCACCCGAGTGAGCATTGTCCTGAATTAGTTGCTGGATTTCCACTTCCGTGGCCCCTGCTGGCCACTCCCTGCACTCCCGGCTTAATGTGATTATAACTCTGCACAAGTCTGACTGCTCCGCTGGCACTCTGACCCACTCCTCTCCATGCCTAATGTTCTCCAAGGGGCACACCTGTCTGATCGTATCCTCCGCCTGAGCCATCCATGATTTCCCTCTTATCAGTCGCTGACCCTTAACTGCGTCCAGCGCCTCATGCAGTGGGTGGTCTGTGTCTGCAGCTACTCTGAGGTATGCCTTCGCCTGCATCACCTTGAGCCTACCAGCAACAGTCGGCAGACCAAGGATGTAACGCATACACACTACTGGGGTGTCTCTAGTGCATCCCAGAATGACCCGCATAGCTTCGTTCTGTATGCGCTCTAACTTCACCAGCTGACTCTCTGAGACAGTGAGCAGACCTAATCCATAATCAATTACTGAGAGGATCAAGTGCTGGTATAGTGTGAAAAGCATTCTCTGCTCTGTGTCCATTGCAGACATAGTTTTAAGTCCACTGAGTCCCTTTTGAGATCTTGCCACAACCGTCTCCACATGGTCCTTGAAGGATAGGCTCCTGTCAAATGTGATCCCCATATACTTCAGTTTGTTCTCTCTGCTGACATTTCTACCATCTATCGCGAGGCTTGGGACATCAGCTCTTACAATCCTGTTGTCCAGAGAGCACCACAAAACAGCCGCCTTTTCCGGGTGGATGACAGCACTCATTTCTGTGCACCAGTCAATCACTTTATCTACTGTCGCCTGTAACTCCTGGGCTGTTTGATCCCTATCTCTCCCCTGCCTATATGCAAGAATATCATCTGCAAATGTTAGTATTCTTCCAACCCCTGGTGCTTCTAGATTTGCAATCTTGCTCGTATACACATTAAAGAGTACCGGTGAGACTGGAGATCCCTGTGGCAGTCCCGGGGTTAACATATGTGGCTCTGAGGTCCATGCACCCAGACGGAGAAAAATCCGAGGAGAGTGCAGATCAGCTGCTATCCAGTTCACCAACCAGGGATTGACCCCTTCTCCATCAGTGCGGTCATCAAAATATCATATTGAACTCTATTGTAAGCATCCTCGAGATCAAGCGCTACCGCCATCATTTCCTGTCTACTCTGGAACCCCTCATAAACATCAAAGGCAAAAGTGGCTGCATTTGACCAGGTATCTTTTCCTGGCCTGTAGCTCCCCAAGCCTCTTGGAAGAAGCTTCCCCCTTTCCAAAAAATCCTGCAGCTTAACAGTGACTATCTTCTCTAAAATCTTCCAAAATGTATTTTGAAGGGTGATGATCCTAAAGCCGCTAAGCTTTGACTGATCCTTGAACAGTTTTGGGAGAGGGATGAGATAGCTGTGCACCCAATCCTGCGGTACTGATGCTGTCCTAATGCTCTGGTTAAAGCAGTCGGTCATTATATATAGATATATAATGGTACAGTCTCAGAGCTTTCATAATCAATAACTGTATTGTTAACAAAATTGTGGATTAGTTGGTTGGGTGACCCAATCATCAGCAACTGCAATGTTAACAAAATTGTTGTGGATTTTGGGTCACAGTGTAATCCATAACTGTACTGTTAACAAAATTGTTGTGAATTGGGTCACAATGTAATCAGTATCTGTACTGTTAACAAAATTGTTGTGGCTTGAGTTGCCCTGTAATCAGATACTGTATTGTGAACAAAACTGTTGTGGATTAATTTATTATAGAAGTATGTAAAGGATTCTTTTTCATGTTTGAGACATATTAGGTATAAGGTGCTAGATCTAGAGGATAACCCTGCATACAGGAAACTCATGAAGATGCTTGGAATGGATGTTTCTTGTCCTCAGAGATAGAACTATGTTTTTGTTTTCAATTTCTAAAATGAGCATCTCAGTTCAACGATTCACAACAGTAACAAAATATTCAAGGAGAAGTCTTGTGTAAAACAAAAAGGAGGTTTTAAAGACAATAGGATTTATTTAAATGCATCTGGTTTTATCCCATATGGCTCAGTCTCTTTCCACAGAGACACCTACCAGAAGTGTCACACAGAGGATAAACTCCGTAGCTCAGGCAGCAACTCTCAGGGTCTCAGAATAAACTCCACTTGAACCAAATGATAGAGCTTGAAGATGAACCCATGATCTTTGGGTTCAAGGCCAGACGGGTTGGTCACCTTGCTGCGGAGACCTTCAGGCTTGTATCATTTTAAACACAGAAACCATAAACAAAATATTGCACTATTTCTTGCCTGGCATATTTCGCTGCATTCCGTCAGGTGCATACTGCAGAGTTATATATCATTTGAAGTGAAGAAATAAATTGTACTTTGGCTGAAATATGACATACTAACAAGTTAGTGGAGATAATGTTCTACGCATTCGAACAATATCAGCAGCAATGTATGTTATATTTCAGCCAAATTATCATTTATTCTTTTAATTTAAATTATATATAATTCTGCAGTGTGCACTTGACAATATTCAGTGATATATGCCAGGCAAGAAATCGTGCAATATTTTGTTTATGGCATCTGTGTTTATGTATAAATTCTCTAAGGGAATTCATTATTTTGTATCTTTTTGACTTTAAAGCTACGTTATTTTCTATCTCTTTTTGTAGACAATCCCAACACCATGGAAGCACATATTCACAAGCTCGACCGTCTGGGGTTTGGCTGTGACCAGCTTTGCCAGCAACTGGGGCTTTTATATGCTGCTCACCAGCTTGCCCACATACATGAAGAATATTCTTAAATTTGATATGACAGAGGTAATGGCTGTGGCACAGTTTTCTTCTGTCTTTCACTTCCATCTTGTACCAAATCTGTTTGCCTTTTCTGTGGTATACAAGAGCGTGTGAACTAGAAGAAATCAATCAGGGGCTGTCTCCAAGTGAAGGTTGGCTGCAATGAATCTGCAACACTGTCTGTCTCTCGTCTTGATTGTACATTCTGTTAGATTACTGTTCATCCATCTCTTGATGTTATCTTCCCACTTGTGTCATTGTCCATATCTTGCTCGCTTGCCTTCAACCCAACCCATCAGTATTGTAAGTGTTAAGTCTAACATGTTCTAAATATTTTACTTGCCTCTTTTTTATGTCTTTTGTCAACTCTCTTTTCATTCTGTTTTTCTAGAATCTTTATATTTGGTTGTTTTTGTTTCCATGAAATACGACTTATTCTTCTGTATATCCAGTTCTCAAGGGCCTCTATTCAACTTTCTAATTGCTTGTTCAATGTCCAGGCTTCTGAGCCTTATAGTAGTATTGAATATACATAACATTTGACAATTAATATTTTTCATGTGTTGTTAATCTCTCTAGATGTTAATACTGATTTCATGTTGCTGAAAACATTTTTGGCCATTCCTATTCTTTTGTTGGTTTCTGTTTCACTTCTGCCATCATCTGTTATAACATGTCCAAGGTAGGAAAAACTTGTTACTTGTTCTAGTATTCCCCCAGTTTACTATGATGTTCATTGATGGGCTCTCCTTTCCACTGCTAATTATCATAGAGAACAAATGGGGTAGGATGAAACAACAAATACAGACTATATATTCTATAGTTTACTCAAGGTAATGCCAATACATTTGGAACAAGACAAGCTGTAGAAGCTGCTGGATCAGTAAAGCAATGCTTTAACTGTCCGCCTGTTGCAGCTTCCATCCTAGACCAGTTGCCAACCAAGGCTGCCCTGCAATGACATTCAATCTTTAGGTTGCATTTCCTCTCACTAGGGTAAAGCTTTTACCCTCCTAATTGCACTACACTGACAGAAGCCATTGGCACAGTATGGGGTGTCGGGTTTGATGAGCGCCGCCCAACATTTTGGTTCTATCAGAAAGCAGGTAGTGCTGTGTACTGTCATATGGTAGCTCAGTTATATCTGACTAAGACCTGACTTTCTGGATCAGTCATATTGATGGTATTCATCTAAGCCACCTTCTCAATTCACCCAGAATTATTTCCCTAGGTCTCTCATTTCGCTCACTAATTTGCTCCTGTTTCAAGAGATATTCTGCATATTTACTTTCACTCCATGCTCTCAATCCCTCACCGGACATATTCATTTTTAAACCCATTTCAATGAAATCGCTTAAAGAAGACATGATGAACAATACGTATGATGAAATGAATATAAAAAAAATTACTTATGATGTTAGTAATTTACAAATATTTCTAGCACAGTTGATGTTTAAAGCCAGACTAACGAAAGTATAAAGAGGAATGAAACAATTTTATACTCAAGTAATCCTTGGGCAATGTGCTGTTCAGTGGTGCTCGAAATCACACTGGAACATACTTCGGGTTGACGCACAAAATAAATTTTGAAGTTCACAAGGCTCAGGTAAAGTTGACCAAAAAAAAAACCTGTACTTTTGAAACTAAACGAAATTAGAACGTTTGTAAATGTATGGTGTATGTAATGTCACTGAAGTCTGTAAAGGTTTGTATGCTGTCAAGTATTATTGTTAGTCGTTACCACAATCAACAACTTTCACGCTCACACTAACCCTACTCAATGACATTCAAGGGCACTGCCGCCATTTTGGATTTTAATTCTTAAATTGGTTGAATTTGGCGATAAGTCTGAAGACGCCTCGGTTGGCTTCAACTAATGTCTTCACACTTATAATTTAATGAAATCAACGCTATTTAACCGTTACTTTACCCTAATCTATGACTTGCGCACTTCTATCAACATCTTCACATTCGATTCAAAAACTTGGACAAAAAAAATCTACAAGTTCGCATTCAGTTCAAAACCCGGACGAGACACCCACGTTCGCACTTGTCAGAGTCTTGCGTAGAGCAAGATAAGTAGCTCGTTTTCTGGCAAGTGTGAAGCGGTATCAAACTATCAAATCACACGAAGTGAATATCCGAAACTGTTATTTACAAGCTTTATTTACGCGCTGCATTCATTATCGCACAGACATTGCGCAATGATCCATAGCAATCATCACAGCATGAACAATATCAATACAATACATAAGGATACATGCAATCAATATACATATCACTTACAAGCCAAAATACTCAAGCGTTCGAACCAGTCTCCCACTGTCACACATGCTAGCTCTCAATGCAGATTCAAAACCACTCGCAGACTCATACGACCGGTCCATACAAACGCCTAACCTGGTCTGCCTGGCCTTTCGTTCTACACGCTAGTTGGCGCTCAAGTCAGCTGGTGTGACCCCTGCAAGGTTCACGGAGTGTACCGCTGACCAGCGGTAGTTTTAGCGTCGCTCAGTTGCTGTGCATGGCTGCTTATACGGGCGTCGTCGAAGACGCCGCATTCCCTCTGCAGTGTTTAACATCACTCAGGGTTGCGCGTTGTTATGTTGCCTGGCGTTGGCACAGACAACGCGTCGCAACCTCAGATGTGAGACTTTGACAGCCCTGTCTCTTCTGAGATTGATCTTTTCAGTCATCTGGATATTTTCCAATGCCTCTCTTATCATGCCGGCTACATGGTGAAGGGGTTACGGACACAGATTGTAATTCTGCATACTGCCTTCAAAGCACAGTTGCAGGCAATTTGGCAGCAAACCGCGCTGAGTTGGTTTTTATAAACATGGTATGAGTGCCGGCCTTTCAGAAAGCAATGGCAAACTATTGAACATAAAATTGTCAAGAAATCACAAACAGTCAAAATGCTGGGGTTGACTGTGATGTCCTGTAAAGGATATGAAACTAACTTTAACTCTTATCATACATGACTAAAGGACACTGTTTGTCTCCTTTGTGTATTAGCCTTTCATTAGCCTTCTCCAGGCACTCATTAGTTACTCTGGCAGTCAAAAGTATTTGCAACTTACATCTCAGAAACATTTCTATTCCCTCCAAGCTCCTCCTGATCTGTTCTTTCACATTCCATGATTCACTGTCATACAGCTGAACAGGTTTATAGCCCATGCCTTCATGTAATCATGCAGTGCATACATATATGTGTTCATCATCATCATCATCATCATCATCATCATCATCATCATCATCATCATCTTCCACTTCTGCCGTCAAGCGTCGTGGGGAGGAATAATTTGCGGTCCAGTGCCCGGTGGACGGCACTGGATAGTGTCATTCCGTGTGGTTGTACAATGTCTCTGATGTCGTCAATCCATTTTCTTCTTGGACGTCCTCGTGGTCTCGTCGCAGATGATCTTTGATGTAAGGCCAATTATGGTAGTTGCTGATGTTGCATTCTAATGACATGGCCAAACCACTTGATCTTCTGACTTTCAATAAATGTGGCACAAGGTGTTGATCCCACAATCTGTCTGATAATAGCATTTCTTACTCTGTCTCGGATTGTTAAGTTGGCATCTCTCCTCAGGCATGTGTTGATAAGTATGTTTAATGCTGTCTTTCAAAATTGTATTTTTTTGTTTTAAAACAAGTCCCAAAATAGGAACCTTTGATGTGCTAAGGCCATTTAAGTTTATAAGCCTGGGTGCACAGAGGATTAATTAGCCATTCCTTTGTTCCCATAAAGAGCGGCAAGCCCAGGAATCGATTCCCTGTCTGACTGTACTCATACCATTGTCAGAGTAACTTCCTGTATGTTTTACCAATGCGACCACTAGAATAGTGTAAACTAGACCTGATGCTTTCTTTCAGAATGGCATTCTCTCGGCGGTTCCATATGCTGCTTGCTTGATTATGCAGAACGTATCCGGTTTTACTGCTGACTATTTGCGCAGTCATGGATACTTATCCACTGTGAATACACGCAAGCTGTTCAACACAATAGGTAAAGTCACCTACCAATGGCTTCTGATTTCTTATTGTCATATGTAAAGTCAATGCTAGCGTATGCAATCTTAGAAATTACATAAAAATGTATTCTGAGATATTTCTTACTCTTTGTGTAATTCTTGCTATATATTTCTTAGTGTAATTATTACTGTATATTTCTTGGTGTAATTCTTAGTATATAATTCTTGGTGTAATTCTTAGTATATAATTCTTGTAATTCTTAGTGCATTTTTAGTATATTCCATAGTATAATTCTTAGTGCACTTTAGCATAATTCATAGTGTAATTCTTGGTGTAATTCTTAGTGTCTCTTTAGTATTACTCTTAGTGAAATTCTTAGTGGTATTCTTAGTGTAATTCTTACTATAATTTTCAGTGTAATTCTTATTATAATTTTTAGTGTAATTCTTATTATAATTCGTAGTGAGGAGTAAAGATGGTCAGCATGCTACTAACCACATTAGTCACCGAGTGCTGCTTGATCTATACAAATATGAGGTTAGCACCATACACCCAGTACAAATCAAGGCAGATGAATGGATCCGGGTTGAAGCTGAATGTTTGCCAGAGTAGAGCTCACAAAGTAGACATGGAGATTTCATTAATCAACATCAAACTGGAACAGTAAACCTCTATCCATCCATCCATCATGTGCCATGCCGGTAAGCGTGGGCGGTCATGTTCTGCCATCTCACTCGATCACCAGAGTCGTGGATCAGCTCCGTGTTTCTGTCTCGACCATGCCACAAGGCCAAGCCATCCAGATACTTGCTTCTAGGTCTTCCCCTTGGTCTGTTCCCCTCAATCTTACCAGTTGTCACCAAGTTCTCCAAATCATTTCTTCTCATAACATAAACCTCCATACCCTCATGGATTTATTACAGTGGAGATGGGAGCACCTACAGATAGTCTGAAGTGCTGTGATGATAACAAAAACTAAAATTAACTGAATTAAATCTTGTCAGGGGGTCAGCATGGCCGAATGGATAAGAATATGTGTTCTTAAACATTTGGTGTGCTGATGCTGAGGTAAGAGCTTCAATCCCTACAGTTGGGCTAAAAGTGTTGACCTCTCGTCCTTGACTTGGGGACGTAAATTACAAGTGCCTGATGGTGAGGGGCACTGATAATGGAGAAAGCTAATCCACACACAAAATACTGTCTATATAAGTCTACTATAAGTAGTGTGTATGGACTACGCTTGAGTTCAAAGTGAGCGAGCACAAAAAATAATAATCTTGTCATGGTTATTCAGAAAGCAGTGGCAAACTACTGAACATAAACTTGCCAAGAAATCACTAACAGCCAAAAAATGCTGGGGTTGACTGCGACATCCAGTAACGGGTATGCAACCAACTTTGTAAAACATGGTTATTGATTTGTTTGTATCTGGCAGGTACCCTGTTGCCAGCGGCGATGTTAATCATTGCTGGCTATGTTGGGTGTGATCATGTGTTGGCGATGGTATTTCTGACCCTGTCTGTGGGGTTTGTTGGTTGTACCATCGTAGGTTTTACTGCCAACAGCCTTGATATTGCACCCAAATTTGCAGGTAAGGCAGTCATTAGAGTGATCTTCTTCTTCATCTGCTCTTTATTCCCTTTTGGAGCATAGATCTTGAGTACGCTACCAGATGAGATTTAGTTCATTGTACACTAGCAGATGAATATTCTGTCTTGGTACATTAGATTCTGGGTAACATATCAAGTGCACAGTTAATGACAAACCTGGTACATCATCAAATGATTATACCTCATGTCTTAATACACATCAAATCTTTAAGTATGCCAGATACAATTGCCAGCAAAACTATACATGAAATCAACAGATTCCAACAGCAACATATTTCAATCAACACATTCCAAGCCATCCCATCTTTTCCTATCTGCTTGCAGCTTCCTTTATGTCCTTCTCATATGATTCACCTCTGTCTCTCTTCTCCATATATAATGTTCTTAGATGGATCGGTGAAGCGCGGCTCAATGTCATCATGAGTTTCACAGCACAACAGATGGGGGGAAAGGGAGGGGGAGGGAACAATCAAAGAGGATAGCAACGTGTTCAATATCAGAAGTCGGAGTGGGTTCGCCTGATGGCGAGGGTCACTGTTAATAGGGAAAGCTAATCTACGCGCAAAATTCAGTCTAGCAATAGAAACTGATGATACATTTAGTTAAGTTCTAGACATCTTACAGTAAAAGAAACTGATGACACATTTAGTTAAGTTCTACAGATCTTAAAGCAGTAGAAACTTGTGACACATTTAGTTATGTTCTTCACAACTTATAGCAATATAAACTGATGATACATTTAGTTAAGTTCTAGACATCTTACAGTAATAGAAACTGATGACACATTTAGTTAAGTTCTACACATCCTACAGCAGTAGAAAAGTATTATACATTTAAAAACTACTTAACCCTTTACTGGGCAGACGTTTGTCTGTTTTGTAGCCCTGAACGGGCATGAAGAATTTTGAGGTTCGGTAAAATTTTGGGTTACGTTTGTAAAAATATCGCATATAAGATGTTAGTCAACAGAGTTTAGTCAAATAAACAGCAAGAGGAAGGGAAAAGCATGCAGAATATTTTACTCATGTGAATGATGTCGCTTTTCCTCACATGAACACAAATATTTACAAAATACAACATATTGCTTGTGATTGTCAGTCATCTATACGGCAATTTACAAACACATATTTCGAATCATAATCACTTTCTTTAAAGTTCAACCCACGACTGCTAACGCAAAGTAACGCTGATCACTGACATCTAGCTCTGATTAATAGTCAACTATGTGCCCTTCAATGTCACTTAAATTGAACCCAGCCCCGGGAAGGTAACCCGGCCAACAAATGCCTGAAGAAGTTGGATGTGTCGGCCGAAAGGTTCAAATATCGCAGCTCTGCTGTAAACAGGCACAACTGCAATTACGTCTAAAATAACATTCCGGACAAATGCAGAAGAAGAAGAAGAGGAAGAAGAAGAACCCAGCAAAATCCCCACTACCACTTGAAGAATCGTCGAAATCCATTTCGAAATACAAAAACTCCCCAAAACTATTTTTAACATCTGTTCAAATTCAAAGTACATACTTGAAAATGGTGGCCACGTTGTCTAGCTATCAGCGAAATTAAAGTAGACAATCGGAAGTCTCGGAAAGCCGCTGAGATCGCGTTTTTACAATGCATAATAGTTAGGGCGGTTTGGGACGCTTTGCCTCGTTGGGGGTAGAGACGTTCCGGGACACTTTGCCTGCTAAAGGGTTAATAGTAATTTGTTAAAATATTAATTACTAATAATTTCAGGACATAGATCTTTCCTGAAGCAACATACGGATGTCAGTCATGGATCATTTTGCAATCTCTGAAGAAGAAAATCAGAGCTCTTGAACTGAAGTGTTACAGAAAAGTTCTTAGAATATCGTGGACCAATTGGAAGGAAAATACTGACATTCTGCAAGATCTGACCATCGAAGAAAACTGGCTCTTAAACATGTCTCGGAAACTGAAATACTTTGGTCATATTAAATATTACAGTGAAGCAAGAAAATACATGAAGCAAGAAAATACATGAAGCAAGAAGATACAGGAAGCAAGAAAATACAGGAAGCAAGAAAATACATGAAGCAAAAAAATACTTGAAGCCAGAAAATACATGAAGCCAGAAAATACATGAAGCCAGAAAATATGTGAAGTATGAAAACTGGCAAAGGATTGGGAATCTTTTTTGGTGGGATGTGATGAGGGCGACGTTCTGCACGGGACCTGCTGCATGATGGTGGAATCAGAAACGAAGAGATTAAACTGAAGGACACTTCAATCACCTTGAGTCAACAGATTCGACAAAGTGACAACCATGGCCACACTTGATTTCTGTAGCTGTACACTTTCTCATGGTGGAGAACCCATGAATCGAATCTTATATTGAAATGATTCTAACATCCTGATATCATAAAACCTTACATCGAAATGATTTCTCACATCCTGGTATCATACAATCTTATACTGAAATCATTTCTCACAGCCTGATATCATAAAATCTTACATTGAAATGATTTCTCACAAACTATTCTCACACCTTAAGTTACAGCTTAGCTGTCTTGAAACATTTATTCAAGCGATATTACTAATTTATATCTCATTGGTAATTGGCCAGGCAGTTCACATTACCAATTTTTAAAATAGAGTTTTCAAAGCTCTTGAAGGAATATTAGAGTTTCACACGTTTATCCTCTTCTTTCACACTTTATCATTCACTGGGGCATATTTCCTCAACCCACTCACTCCAAGTTATACCATGCAGCTCCGTCCATGTCCTCTCCATAGTATTTCTTCTTCTTATGCGTTAATCTGGAGAGTTTTTTTGGACGTGACTGCGTTGTGCCTGTTTACAGCAGAGCTGTGTTCTTGCGCCGTTAGGCTCGACACATCCGACTTCTGTGGGCATATGTTGACCGGGATTAACCTTCCCCGATACATATTATTTCTGTCTCTGCTTTTCTTCTCCTTCCTCTATATCTTTTCCCTGTTGGACTCCAGACAAAGGTCTTTCTAGTTATCCTATTCTCAGGTTTTCTCCACTTTGTGTCATGTCCATAGCCAGTGTCTTCTCTTCACCTCGTGGTTCACTTTGCTTCTAGCTCTCTCCTAGAGCTCCACCTCACCTTGTTAACCATTTGGTAGTAATGCCTGGCTCTGTTGGGCCTTTTGCTTATATTATTATTATCATTGTTCTTGTTTGATTATAGATGTTATATAATAACTGTAAATCCATTGCTGTAATTGTCACAGGTATTATCCTAGGTATAACGAATGGGATAGCAACCATACCTGGCTTTGTTGGACCTGCAGTTGTTGGGTACTTGACAAATAACAATGTAAGTACACATAGATGTTTGATTGGTTAGTAGAATGTCCTGAAAGATCTGAGCTCTTAATTCAGAGAAGGATAAAGAGACAAACAAAGCTCTTTTCAATGATGTGACATCAATTGTCTTAATACTGAAGAGCAAAGATATTGCAGAACTAAGCAAGACTCCATGGACTGTCAGAAATCCAAAAGGGCTGTATTACAGTGGGTCCTGTCCCACTGTAACATACATGGAAATAAAGAGGCTGATAAACTGGGAAAGTAAGGTGGAAAGCTACCTCAGTCTGATGTAGACATTACCTGTGGTGAATGCTGATAGTGAACACTGCTGAGTGAACCCTGGTTTGTGAATCAATTTACACACTGATATTGGTTTTAATCCCAGTAAGTAAAGTAAATAACCCATTTACACACTGGTCTTGGTTTTAATCCCAGTAAGTAAAGTAAATAACCTGTTTACACACTGGTTGTGGTTTTAGTCCCAGTAAGTAAAGTAAATAACCCGTTTACACACTAGTGTTGGTTTTAATCCCAGTAAGTAAAGTAAATAACCTGTTTACACACTGGTCTTGGTTTTAGTCCCAGTAAGTAAAGTAAATAACCCGTTTACACACTAGTGTTGGTTTTAATCCCAGTAAGTAAAGTAAATAACCTGTTTACACACTGGTCTTGGTTTTAATCCCAGTAAGTAAAGTAAATAACCTGTTTACACACTGGTTGTGGTTTTAGTCTCAGTTGGTAAAGTAAATAACCTGTTTACACACTGGTCTTTTAAGTCATAACTGTGACATACCCATACTTCCGATTTTCCATATTTCATTTTTGTTTGGTCCAAACCTACTGTCTGTTTGGCACAGAATCTATTAAGGCACCGTGGGAAATTGGTGCTAACCCCATATTTGTACAGTCCAGTTGCTAGTCCCATATTTGTATAGTCCATTCGATGGGTGATGTAGTCATTATCATGCCGTCTGCCTTCACCAGACATTTTTTGGTGCACATCTTAGGCTGTGCCAATTTTTAAAATCTGTTGTGCTGTGGATTCTTCTTCTTCTTCTTCTTCTTCTTCTTCTTCTTCTTCTTCTTCTTCTTCTTCTTCTTCTTCTTCTTCTTCTTCTTCTTCTTCTTCTTCTGCGTTCATCCGGAGTGTTTTTTCAGATGTAATTGTTGTTTTGTGTTTGTTAGGTTCTACAAATTGATGGAAAAGATTTTAGACTTGTAAATGACATATATTGGAAACAACAAGCTGCCATCAGAATTGATAATGAAGTAGGTCAATATCAGCCTATTAAGAGCGGTGTGAGACTGGGATGTGTAATGTCTCCAGATCTCTTTTCTCTGTACAGTGAAAACATTTTCAGAAATATAGAAGATATGGAAGGAATCAACATTGGGGGACGATATATCTATAACATTAGATATGCAGATGATACAGTCTTGATTGCAGACAATGAACAGGACCTGCAAAATTTTGTAGATGTGGTTGTTGCACACAGTGAGCAACTAGGGTTAGAATTGAATTGTAAGAAGACACAGATTATGGTCGTCACTAGGAAGGAAGAAAGACCACAATGTAATATACAAGTAAATGGGCATAATCTTAAACAAGTGAATCGTTACATCTATCTTGGAACAGTCATAACATCTGATGGGAGATGCCTTGAAGAGATTAGAACAAGAATTGCCATGGCGAAGGTAGCCTTTTGCAAGATGAAAAACATACTGACCAATAAAAAGATATCAATTGAAACTAGAAAAAGAGTGTTGAAGTGCTACATAGAACCTGTGCTTTTATATGAATGTGAAGCATGGACAATGAGCAGACAAGCTGAAAAACATCTGATGGCTGTGGAAATGTGGTTTCTGAGGAAAATGCAAAGAATACCATGGACAGAAAAAAAAACCAGTGAACAAGTCCTACAAGAAACAAATTAAGATCGTAAACTGATAAGAGACATTAGACGTAGATAGTCAAAATTTTTTGGGCATGTTATGAGAAGAAATGAATTGGAGAACTTGGTGACAACTGGCAAGATCGAAGGGATAAGACCAAAGGGAAGACCAAGAAATAAATACCTTGCTGTCTTGGCCACATGGCATGGTCGAGACAGAAACACGGAGCTGATCCACGACTCTGGTGATTGAGTGAGATGGCAAAACATGATGACCCACGCTTATCGGCATGGCACATGATGGATGGATGTTGGGCACCCTAGGGCCAAAACCCTTAGGTCAACACATCCGACTTTAGCGTGCATTTTTTTATCAGGTTAGCATTCCTGGGGGACTCTCACTGTTGTGGTGCCGTCCACATCCTGGTCAAGTTAGAATGATGGAACGATCAAAGACTTCACAGTCAGCACAGTCAGTCAGCAGAGGCAGTCCATGGACATTTTCCGCCATCCAAGGAGACTTCCATAATTGCAGAGCCGGCACATAGTGCTCTGGGACTGGGCTCACCCAAGTGCTGTGGATTCAAACCCATGACTAAAAGGTTAGCAGGTGAGCACCTAACCACTACACTACGACGGCTCCCAGATGTAAACAAGGTTAGGTTTTAACTTTACTTTTATTTACTTCTCAGGAAACCAGACATCAGTGGCAGATCATCTTTTACATCACCGGTGCCATCTACCTGGTGGGTTCCCTGTCATTTATCATCTTTGCTAAAGGAGAGGAGATGACCTGGGCACGAACCTCACCAAAAGAAACTGACATCACTGTAGTCGTTCCACCACCATGGAGACAGAGCACGGTTTCAGTAAAAGGTGATCCTCCTCCTGCTTATAGTGAATAAAGCTGTAACAATGTGGTGTTTATTGTTTACACAGTTCTAGCAGTCAAAAAATTGGTTTCTTTCATTGGCATGTAACAAAATTTACATGGGGAATACATGGTGGTTCAGGATCTAAGCCCAGCAGCGACTGGACTGGGTATTTTCCCCATTCGTTCACTTCTGATAGGTGGACCCAGATTTATATGAGGGATGCCAGAGGTTTTTCCTTATAGAAACGTTTGTTTAGGAAGACTGGTCGCTTCACTTCATATACTATGATCTAGTTTATATGAAAGCTTAATGGGTCACATTTATGTCTCAGTATCTTCTGTGGAATGCAGCATCTTGTGGCATGCTGGGTGGTCACGGTTCACCATCTCACACGATAAGCAGTCTTGTCCCGATTATGCCATGTAACCAAGCCATGCAGGTTTTTATCTCTCTGTTTTCCCCTTGGGCTTTCCCCATCAATCTTGCCAGTTGTTGCTAAGTTTTTCCAGTTTATATCTATCTACTCGACTTTCCTAAAAACCTCAGCTGGCAACATCTAATTGCAGTCTGCTGCCAAATCGCAGCAGCTGTGTTTTTTAACATGCGTTATTACGAATTCAGCCCGTAACTCCTTCACCACAGAGTTGACCTCCGCTAATTTGTTGTACATTCAACAAGTGTCAAGTTCTGCATTGGACCGGTCATTGGATGTCCATGGTGGAAAATATTCACAAATAAATAAAAAATGTCTATAGAACTAGAACATGAAAGAGTAATGATCACAGAGATAACTCAAAATATTTTGACACATTAAAAAAGATAACCAATATTATCTTCTTCTTCTTTCATTTGCTGGAAATTTGCGTATAACTACAATGTTGTATCTTGTATGAATGTAAATGTCTTGTTTAGTTCGCTCAGTGGTGCATATAGTTTATCTTCCACTTTTATTTCTCTAGGCCATAAGGTTTTCCTAGTTATGTTGTACTTTGGGCAGTCTTGTTGTATGTGATCTGCTGTCTGTGGTGCCAATCCACATGTGCACATGGCACCAATTTTATAAAAACTATGCTAGAGGAAGTCAGACAGGGGACCAAGATGTTGGAAATGACTGTCATCACCATCATAATCCATGGGTGTGTCCTGTACAGAACTGTCCCCCATAGCAGCTTTACAAAATGTCTTTATTATAAGCCAAATGTCCTGCCTCTGTTGCTATCCTCTGTAAATTGTGAATCACATTTTGAATCTATCAATGCTGCAAGTAGGGAAAATAAGATCAAGAGATGGCCGAACAGCAGTCTGTCAGAATGTACAACCAAAGCAAGAGACAGGGTGTTTGTGATCCAATGCATCCAACCTTCTTTGTGGAGATGGCATTTGATTAATTGACTGAATAACCCACAAATGTGGTGTTGAAAATAGATGATGAAGGAAAAGATTCTACAATTAATGCACAACTTTTCTGTGCATGATAACATAATAATCGATAAACAATAGACTTTCAGTGACTCGAATTTAAAATCCGATGTGACAGAAACTCATCATTTCATACACATTGTCAGTATCTTCGTCTCAGGCAAACTGAATGCCAGCACATTGGGATTACATTGGAGTGAATGCTCCAGAGGACTTGCCAGTCAGCCAACCAACTAACAAAAAGTAACAACTGTGGTAATGAAGAAGTTAAAGTAGCAAATATGTCATAAATAATGTTGAAACAAAATTAGGACATGCATTATAAGTAATGGCTGGCTCAGATGGAAAATTGAAGAAAATACTGGGTGTTTTGTAAAGTTTCACTACACTTTGTGTGTAGAACAAATTTGAAAAACAATCTTTCTTCCATTGATAACACCATTCTGTTTAGACTGCAAAGAATTACTCCAGCAAACAGCCATTTGCTGCATTTTCATTCACGATGGACTGTGGAGCACATGTTTTGATGACAACATGTACTTCATTTTTCAAATTTGTTCTACATACAAAGTGTAGTGAGACTTTACAAACACCCGGTAGAAGAACATTTTCATCACGTCAGGAGTGCAAGATCAACACATGGTGCTTTTTTTGTATAGATTGGGTCTATGTTACCTGTTGGTGTATGTTCTATTTTTCTCATGCTCTGGCCATAGGGTGTTAACTATTTTCTGTTTGTGCATTCTGCAGAAATCACTCACTATAAAACAAAGTCTTCAATGAATCCTTCAAAATACAACCCACATATCACCACGGTAATTTAAATTGTATGTTATAGTAATTTTACACTGACTATCATGTCTTTTTGTTTGCACAACAATGGGGTTGCCGTATGGATTGCAACTGCTTCAGAAAATATTAACATTTGTCCATTTTGTGTGTTAAAAATGCACAAAACACAATGTCTCTATTAAGTTATTAAAACTTCATATCATTTAATGTGTTTTGTGTATTTAAGCTGGAAGGATTCCTAATTTTAGTTGTCCTTGATATTTCAACTTTTGTTCTGTATAACAGGTTTTCATTGACAGATATCTTTAGGTGTGTTTAAAGTGCATGTATGTAGACAGCTTGAACGGCAAAGTTGCAATAAATTTCTTTATTTTTGTTTTTTGGCGCTACCTTGCTTTGAATTCAAGCATAGACCGTACATGTGTTACTACTTCTTGTACACTGAACTGATTTTTGTGTTGAAGAGCTTGGGGACAGTACACATCCCTGCCGTACTCCTCTTTTTATCTCTACAGGTGACGAATAGTTATTTCCGCATCTAATAGACGCCACTTGTTCCCAGTACAAGTTACTAATAAGTCTGATGTCCTTTCCATCTACTCCTGTATCTTGAAGGCACGTAATTAGTCGTTCATGTTGTACTCTATCAAAAGCTTTCTTGTAGTCTATAAAAACAAACATATATACTTTTTTGAACTTCTACATATTTTTCAATTAACATCCTCAGACAGATAATTGCTTCTCTGGTGCTGCTGTTTTTGCAGAACCCAAATTGTTCTTCTGGTACTTCCTCATCTATTTTATGTTGAATTCTTTCTTGTATGACCTTGAGTCATACAAGAAAGAATTAAGTGTCACAAAGTCATTTGATTTGATCAGTCGTGAGGGTCTGTTCAAGGCACTAAAGAAGATTGGCTGCCCACCAACTCTTCTGTCCATTGTGAAATCATTCCACACAGGCATGAAGGGTATAATCAAGTTTGATAGTGCAACTTCAGAAGAGTTTGAAATCAAGAGTGGAGTTAAGCAAGGACGTGTACTAGCTCCCACCCTCTTTGGAATATACTTTTCACTTCTACTGAAATATGCCTTTCGTGATCAGGGATACATTCACTTATGCTCAGATGCAGCCTCTACAATGCTCAGAGATTGAAGACCAAGACTCAAAATTAGGAGGGTAATGATCAGAGAGTTGCTTTTTGCAGATGGTGCTGCAGTTACGACACACTCTGAGAAAGAATAACAATGTCTACTATCTGCATTCTCCAATGCTTGTTCTGAATTTGGTTTAACAATTAGCAAAAGAAGACACAGAATTATGTCACAAGGTGCACATGGGGTCATCAATCTTTATTGACGACGCCGAACTAGAGATAGGTAGACCATTTTACATATCTAGGATCAGTGGTAAATAGCAAATTATCCCTAGATCAGGAAATCAACATCCGGATTGGTAAGGCAGCAACAACAATGAACAGGTTAAGAAAAGAGGTCTGGGAGAACAGGAAGCTTACTGCCAAAACAAAAGTCCTTGTCTATCAAGCCTATGTCCTTAGTACTCTTCTTTATGGCAGTGAAACCTGGACAATTTATTCACACCAAGAGAAACGTTTAAACAGCTTTCATGTGTGGTGTCTGCGACGAATACTTGGTATTAAGTGGCAAGACAAAATCACAAATACTGAAGTATTGGAAAGATCAGGTTGTGTGATATTTGCTCAGTCTTCGTAGACTTAGATGGATAGGACATGTTAGGAGGATGGATGATGGTAGAATACCAAAGGACATCTTTTTTGGTGAATTACAGATGGGTAAGAGATCTCAGGGTCGGCCTCTACTACAATACAAAGATGTGTATAAGCGGGACATGATTGATACAGGCATTGATAATGCCAATTGGGAGCAAGTCGCCGCTGAACGTGTTGCATGGAGGGCAAATATCAGAAATGGAATAAAGACAAAGGAGAAAATTATTGCAGATAAGTCACACACCGAGACGTCTGAGACGTAAGATGGTGCATGATGGTGGAAATGACCATGTGTTCACATGCACCCACTGTGGACGAACATTACAGCGCGAATTGGCCTTATCAGTCTCATGGGTAGTAGTTATTAGCCTTTTTTAAGCACAAACTATCGTCTGTCAAGACGGCAAGGTGCCAATGAATGAACTTGAGTAGTATCTTAGTTATGTGGCTCATTAAGCTAATAGTTCTGTAATCCTCACAATCAATAGCTCTTGGCTTCTTCGGTAGTGTGATGAAAATGGATGTTTTCAAATCCCTGGGGATGTACCCAGTATTATATATATCATTACATAATTCTATGATAGTTTCAATGCCTAAGCTGGATAAGGATTTTATCATCTCTGTTGTTAGTTAGTTAGTTAGTTAGTTAGTTAGTTAGTTAGTTAGTTAGTTAGTTAGTTAGTCGCGGTTCCAACTTCACAGCAACGGGTCATCCTCATTATGCTCTGTTCCTGTGCCAGTGAATATCACTGTTGTTATCTTGTCAGGATCTGCAGCCTTTCCTTCTTTCATGTTTTTAATAGCCTTTTCTACTTCAGCCTTTAATATTTTTGGTCCATCTTGAGTATTATACAATGTTGGTCTATTGACCCTGTTGTCCCAGAATAAATCTTCTGTGTACTTTGTTCATCTTTTTATTATATCAGTGTTATTAATTATAATTTCTCCATTTTTTCCTCTAATACAATCGTTTCCTGTTATATTATTTTTCTTCTTTGTAAATCTTTTTATATGTTCATGTAATTCTTTTGAATTGTGTTTTACTTCCAGATCCTCTATTTCTTTGCATTGTTTCTGCAACCACTCTTCTTTAGCAACTCTGCACATGTGACATATTTCTCTATCTAGTAATATATACTCTGGAGTGTTCTTTGCTTTCTTTCTTTGAGTCATTTTGCTCAAGATTTCATCGGTCATCCATAATTGTTTTTTCTTATTTATCTTCACTGGCAAGGTGGTATTTGCAATCTGTATACTGCCTATTCCTGGTGGTCGTGGGATCCACAATAGTCAGGCGGGGAGTCTGACGATAGTACATGCTTTACACAGGTCCGGACACTTGTGATTGACAGATGTGCGCATCCTATGGTCCAGGCACGTACAAGGCCCTCACCTGAGGGACTTGACTGAATGCCTCTAAGTCGGGTCCCTTGGGTGCCAGGGTCTGGCCACCACTCGCCATCTGCTCGTGGAGGCGAGGTCTCTGAGGTTTGACGCTGAGCCGCCAGCGTCTGCAGCCTACCCTGTCCCAGACGTATTAGTTATCCATTCCTCTAGGACCAGACAGGGCAAGGCTGAGAGAGGGAACATGTCGTTTGGGCACCACATTTTCTCTGAAGCTCTGCCCAGGCATTGTGATGGAATTTTGGCCGAAATTCCAACTCACATACTTTGGTCTGTCAAGACTGTAAGGTGCCACTGGTTTTTCACACTTTCCCATTTTGTATTAATTTTATCCTCAGGATTTCAATGTCTATATTGTTCCATACTTTCAATGATTAGCCCATCATATCTATTTTTTACTTCAACCAGGTATAGTTGACTTATTTCTGGTTGTTTCAATGCTGACATATCTACTTGAAGTGTCTTCAATGGGTTTTTAAGTTTTATAGGGTATGTTGTGGCATTTTTAACATTGTTTTTAAATCTATTTCTAATCATAATGTAGTCAGTTTGGTTTCTTGTTCTATCTCCAGGGCTTTTCCATGTATACAGTTTCCTAGGGTTATGTTGGAAAAATATGTTGCACACAATAAGATTGTTTTCTTCACAGAACTGTATCAGCCGGTCTCCTCTGTCGTTTCTGTTTCCAATACCATATCACCCTACTGTCTGCTTATATTTATTTTTTCCAACTTTTACGTTCATGTCACCCATGCCAATTAGGACCTCTGATGATTTTACAACTTTCAGTGTTTATTGTAGGTCTTCGTAATATTCTTCTAGCTCTTCATCACTACAATCAGTTGTTGGAGCATATGTCTGAAGAATTACTATGTTGAACGATCTTGCATTAATCTTGAGAAGTATCATCCTATCTTTATGAGTCCAGAATTAGTTAGTTAGTTAGTCTTTCCTCTTGAGCCTAAGGCGGCGCATAGGGCAGAAGTCCTGTCTCTCCATGCCTGGCGGTTCGCTGCTACCTGTTGTAGATCTTGGATATTTACTTGGCCATTGAATGAGCCTTCTCTAATGATGGTTCTACGCAGGGTCTCTCTTGGTCTTCCCCGTTTTCTTTTCCCTACTGGTGACCATATGAGGGCTTGATAGGGGAGTCTTGACTTGTCCATTCTGAGTACATGGCCGATGTAGTTCCAACGGCGTCTTCTTATGAAATTGGATACTGTATCTTGCTTAGTCTCTTGTCTTATTTGCGAATTGGTTCTGAAGTCTGTCCAGTGGATGTTTAGAAGTCTTCTAAGACATTTGTTCTCAAAATTGTCTAATTTTTTATCTAAAGCTACCGTTGATTTCCAACTTTCACATCCATACGTTAACACTGGAATCACACAAGAGTTGAAGATTTTAAGTTTTGTGTGTTTGCTGAGTGTCTTTGACTTCCAGATGTTTGACAGTTTATTGAAGGCACTAGATGCCAGTGCGATTCTAGATGATATTTCTGGTGTTGAGTCCCCTGTAGATGTCATTTTGCTTCCTAAGTATGTAAAGCTGTTGACTTTTTCAAGAACGTAGCTGTTCAATTTGGTGTCATCTGAACTGTTGGTAAGATCAATAGTCTTTGTTTTTGTGGTGTTAATTTGGAGACCAATTTGCCCTGAAACATTTTGGAGGTGGTTTATTTTCTCTTGGGCATCCGGGTGTGTTGAACTCAAAAGCACTATGTCGTCGGCAAAGTCCAGGTCTTCTAGAATTTTGTCAACCCAATGGATACCCATATTTGAGTTGTTTGTGCATTTGCGCATGACCCAGTCGATAGCTATTCCAAAAAGCATCGGTGATAAGACACAACCCTGTTTCACTCCTGTTTCGACTGAGAACCAGTCAGAGTTGCCTGTTTCTGTTCTTACGCAGCAACGTGTTTCTTTGTAGAAAGATTTTATGACGTTGGTATATTTGGTAGGAAAACCATAGATGTTAAGTAGATTCCAAAGTGAAGGACGGTGGATACTGTCGAAGGCTTTTTGAAAGTCGACAAAGTTGGTGATTAATTTCGACTGGAATTCTACGGAGTCTTCAATGATTATTCTGAGGGTGAAAATGTGGTCTATGCATGACCGTTTTGGTCTGAAGCCTGCTTGTTCTTCTCTGAGCCTTTCATCTATCGCCTTTTTCAATCTCTCAAGTAACATGCTACAAAAAAGTTTTCCTGGTACTGACAATAGAGTGATACCACGCCAATTATTGCAATCAGACATATCGCCTTAGGAGTCCAGAATCCACTAATATTTTTCTTTAATTTCGTTTTATTAAAATTCCTACTCCTCTCTCATGATCTCCTCCTGAGTTAATGAATATGTAATCTTGTCTCCTTATATAACTTGTATCTGTCCATCTTGTTTCAGATATGCCTAAGATATCTAAATTCATGTTTTTTGCTTTGGCAATAAGGTTATCAAACTTCCTTGCTTGATAAAGGGTGCGTACGTCCCAGTACTAATTCTTAGACTTCTCTTTCTACTTTTCAGGTAGGTATTGTCAGAATACACCCTTTCAAAAGAATTTGGGATGCATTCGTCATTATGCACTTCCTTATTCACTATAGGAGTTGTCTCTTCCCTGTGAATATTTACAACAGGCTCGCTCATCCGGGGGGGGGGGGGGGGGGGGGGGGGGGGGGGCAAGAAATAATAAGTATCGCTGTTTTTTTGTTGTTGAATTATCATTGCTACCTTTGGGATATTACATGGTGAGGTCCAAATCTCTTGCACGATGGCCAGCCATGTTCACTATCGTGTCCTGAACACGCCTCATGTGTACCACACACTCTGCTGTTTCACTTTTGAAGCCATTGATCTATTTAGATTCATCCACTGTCCCAGTCTTTGTGTACTAGGGATGGATATTCCCTTAGTAGGATATTACCCCTACTTTACTCATGTAGTTTAGCCAGTCAGCCAAGACTGTTGCCCATGGTGTGGCCACCGCCGCAGTATTTGTGGAGCCATGCATGAGCTAGGTAAAGAGATGAGAATCAAATAGGATCCTGGTCTATCCCTTGGGATATGGCTGCCACTCACCGTGAGGTACTATCCCTCTCTCTTTACCCTACACCACATTCGGCCAAGCTGACCCCCTAATAGTAATATAAACTACATCAGCCTAATTAAAATATCCCATGACAGAGGGGAAGGAGGGGCTGTCGTGATCATCAATTTCTGCACCAGACTAGGCATCTGAAGAAGAAAGATACAATGTAACTACGAGAGGCTTCAAATGGAAATCTTAAAATGTTTTTATTTTTGATGTGTGTGCTGAATATAATCTGTAAAGTACAAAACAAATGTATCATTTTTTTTATATAGTCACCACAGTGTTCAATGCAAGTCCTCCAGCGCCGACAAACTGCTTTGATTCCGGCAGAAAGAAATTCTTTTGGTCGCATGTGTAACCACTCTGTGTCATCGCATGTGTAACCACTCTGGGTCACTGCTCTGTGTGCCTGACAGAAGTCATGCTGTTTTGAAACTTCATACTCCCCTCATACATATACAGAATACCATAGACAGACAGAAAAAAACCAATGATCAAGTCCTACAAGAAACAAATGAAAACCGTAAACTGATTAGAGAAATTAGACATCATCATCATCAAATTCCCTGCCAGCTGGCATAGGCCTTCATGGCTTTCCACATATCTCGGTCTTTGGTGTTCTGGATCAACTCTGCTGATGATATTCTTCCATGCCACTGTCTCAATCCATCCAGCATCATTTCTCTTGGTCTGCCTCTGCCTTTCTTCCCCTCGATCTTTCCAGTTGTCACGATGTTCTCCAATGTCTCGCTTTCTCATCACATGACCAAAGAAAGCTGTCTATCTCTTTCTTATTGTTGTATATAGTGTTCTAGTTTCATTAGCCTCTTTTAGGCAATCGTTGTTAGTTACTCTGGCAGTCCAAGGAATTCGCAACATTGTCTTAAAAACCACATCTCTGTTGCTTCTAAGTTCTTCCTAATTTGTTCATTTACATTCCAAAATTTGCTGCCATACAACAAAACTGGTTCTATATAGCATTTTAAGCTCTCACTTTCTTACATTCATTGATAGCAACTTATTGCATAAGATACTCTTCATTTTCTGAAATGTGGCTTTTGCCTGCCCTATTCTGCTCTTAATCTCTGTGATTAAAATTAGACGTAGATAGTCAAAATTTTTTGGGCCCTTTATGAGAAGAAATCAATTGTAAGAACTTAATGACAGCTAACAGGAGTGAGAGGAAAATAACAAAGGGAAGACAGAGAAGTAAATACTTGGATAGCCGGGCCACATGGTATGGTCGAGACATGAACACATTGTGTGTATATATATATATATCTTATATATAAAAGGCAATTTCCGTCTGTATGTCTGTCTGTATGTATGTCCTTTATGCGTTCGCGAACAGTCCATTCGATTGAGATGGAATTTTCTACACGTCTTCCTCTCTTTCCCGCGCTGCCAACTGTCATAGTTTTTTTTTCTTCGTCCTCCCCCTCCCTCCTCACCATCCCTAAGTACGTATGTAAATATATGATGATGATGATGATGAAAGAATCCCTGAACCATAACGCTAGGAAAAGCGAAAAAAATGACGTGACTACACAGAATTGTCACACGGCAATGTCAATAACAACTCATCTTTTTATGTGTAAAGAAGTTATCTACAGTCATGTAGAAGGGAAGAACAATCGATGGAAGGACCGAAATCACAGAATCTAGATGAGTATGAATTGAGAATGGCGAACTCCCTCCTCCCTTCTCCTCCTCCTCCCTCCTCCTCCCTCCTCCTCCCTCTACCTCCTCCTCCTCTCTCCTTCTCCTCCCACCTCCTCCTCCCTCTACCTCCTCCTCCTCCCTCTTCCTCCTCCCTTCTCCCCCTCCTCATCCTCCCTCCTCCCTCTCCCTCCTCCTTCTCCCTCTTCCTCCCTCCTTCTCCCTCCGCCTCCTCTCTCCTCCTCCTCCCTCTCCCTCCTCCCCCTCCCTCTCCCTCCTTCTCCTCTCTCCTCCTCCCTCTTCCTCCTACTCCTTCTCCCTCTTCCATCCTCCTCCCTCCTGCTCCTCCCTCCTCCTCCCTCCTCCTCCTCCTCCTCCCTTTCCCTCCTCCCTCTCCTCATTCTCCCTCCACCTCCTCTCTCCTCCTCCTCCCTCTCCCTCCTCCCCTCCCTCTCCTTCCTTCTCCTCCTCCCTCTTCCTCCTACTCCTTCTCCCTCTTCCATCCTCCTCCCTCCTGCTCCTCCCTCCTCCACCCTCCTCCCTCCTCCTCCTACTCCTCCTCCTCCCTTTCCCTCCTCCCCCTCCTCATTCTCCCTCCGCCTCCTCTCTCCTCCTCCTCCCTCTCCCTCCTCCCCCCTCCCTCAACTTCCTTCTCCTCTCTTCTCCTCCCTCTTCCTCCTACTCCTTCTCCCTCTTCCATCCTCCTCCCTCCTGCTCCTCCCTCCTCCCTCCTCCTCCTCCTCCCTTTCCCTCCTCCCTCCTCCTCCCTCTCCCTCCTCCTTCTCCCTCTTCCTCCTCCCTCCTCCTCTCTCCTCCCTCCTCCCCCTCCTCCCTCCTCCCTCCGCCCCCTCCCTCCTCTTCCTCCCCATCCTCCTTCTCCTCCTCCTCCTCCCTCTTCCTCCTCCTCCTTCTCTCTCCTCCTCCCTCTTTCTCCTCCTCCTCCCTCCTCCTACTGCCTCCCTCCTCCCTCCTCCTTACTCTTCCTTCTACTTCCTCCTTCTCCCTCCTTCTCCTCCCTCTTCCTCTTCTTACCTCCTCCTCCCTCCTCCTCATCACTCCTCCCTCCTCATCCTCCCTCCTCCTCCCTTTCCCTCCTCCCCCTCCTCATTCTCCCTCCTCCTCCCTATCCATCCTCCTTCATCTCCCTCCTCCTTCTCCCTCTTCCTCCTCCCTCCTCCTCTCTCCTCCCTCCTCCTCCCTCCACCCCCTCCCTCCTCCTCCCCATCCTCCTCCTCCTTCTCCCTCCTCCTCCTCCCTCTTCCTCCTCCTTCTCTCTCCTCCTCCGTCTTTCTCCTCCTCCTCCCTCCTCCTACCGCCTCCCTCCTCCTACCTCCTCCCTCCTCCTTGCTCTTCCTTCTACATCCTCCTCCTTCTCCCTCCTCCTCCTCCCTCCTCCTTCTCCCTCTTCCTCTTCTTACCTCCTCCTCCCTCCTCCTCATCACTCCTCCCTCCTCATCCTCCCTCCTCCTCCTCCCCCTCCTCATTCTCCCTCCTCCTCCCTCTCCCTCCTCCTCCCTCTTCCTCCTCCTCCTTCCTCCTTCTCCCTCTGCCTCCTCCCTCCTCTCTCCTCCTCCTTCCTCCTTCTCCCTCCGCCCCCTCCCTCCTCCTCCTCTCTCCTCCTTCTCCCTCCTCCTCCTTCTCCCTCCTCCCTCTTCCTCCTCCTCCTTCTCCCTCCTCCTCCCTCTTTCTCCTCCTCTCCCCTCCTCCTCCCTCCTCCTACCACCTCCCTCTTCCTACCTCCTCCCTCCTCCTCACTCCTCCTCACTCTTCCTCCTCCTCCTTCTCCCTTCTCTTCCTCTCCTCCTCCACCCTCCTCCTCCCTCCTCCTCCTCCATCTCCCCTCATTCCTCCCTCCTCCTAATCCCTCCTACTAATCCCTCCTCCTCCCTCCTACTCCTCCCTCCTCCTCCTGTCTCCTCCTGCTCCCTCCTGCTCCCTCCTCCTCCTCCCTCCGCCTAATATGAATTAAATGATATGCTCCCCACCAGGGACTGGGCGAAGCCGGGCCGGGTCGTCATTTTTGGGAACGGTAACGGGAGCAGGGGCCGAATATGAATTAAATAAGACGCTGTAAAGATCTTTCAAGTGCTCTTTCTAATAATAGACAGACAGTAGATAGCCGGGAACGGGAACGGGAGCTTATATGACTACTTATATGAATTAAATTAAATGCTCCCCACCAGGGACTGGGCGAAGCCAGGCCGGGTAAGACAGACAGACATACAGACAAGCAGACAGACAGATAGATAGATCCCCGCCAGGGACTGGGCGAAGCCGGGCCGGGTCAGCTAGTATATATATATATATATATATATATATATATATATATATATATATATATATATATATATATATATATATATATATATATATTCATTTAAAACTTATAATTTAGTTATGTTATGACAGTCTATGTCACAACACATTGGGCATTATTTAAAAGTAATTTGGGGAAGTACAAAATGATAAACCAACAATTGGTGAAACGTTGAGATTGTGTTTATATTTACATTAATAGCAGGGTACCATTTATTTTATGCAGTTGTATGTTTAGATTATCTTATGAGATTTTAGCAGTGTACACATTATTCTGCAAAATGGTGAGATTGTATGTACACGTTGCACATGAGATGTTGAGATTGTGTATAAATTATTTTATTGTAATAGGTTTTTATTTATTGTAACAGTGTTAAGATTGCATATACATTTTTTTATTGTAACAGTGTGTTTTGAGAAGGTAAGATTGTGTATATATTTTTTTAAATTGTAACACAATGTGTTTTGGGTTCGTGAGATATACATTTTATTGTAACGGTGTGTTTTAAAGATGGTGAGATTGTGTATACATGATTTTATTGTAACAGTGTGTTTTGGGATGGTGAGATCTGTTATGTGGCAATCTGGTTCAGTCATCGCTCAAGATGCTGGTTATTGGGGAAACAAGATGGGAGAGAGCGTGGTTAATGATGATGATAATGTAGTTTATAATCTCCATCTTTAACACTCTTTCCCCCTCTCCCCCTCTCTCTCTCTCTCTCTCTCTCTCTCTCTCTCTCTCTCTCTCTCTCTCTCTCTCTCTCTCTCTCTCTCTCTCTCTCTCTCTCTCTGTAGCTGTATCTATCCCTCCATTGCTTACCCTGTCTGTCATCTGTTCTCACTTTAGTCAGATAATTAATATAATACAAAGCTCAAGCTGTTCTCAATGTAGAACACTTTATTATAAACACTGCTGCGATTCTCTAAATACATCAGCATCATCATCATCTTCCACTTCTGCCGTCAAGCGTCGTGGGGAGGAATAATTTGCGTTTCTTGCAATCTTGTCCTTTCTCTTTAATGCCTGCGCTTGTGTCGCTTTTCCTTCAAGCAGCTAGTTCTGGCTAAAATAAAACCAATCTCGACTTAGCGAAGTGTTCTGGCTACTTAATAATTATCTTCTTGTAGGATAGTTGTTGCCCTCAGCTACTTGACTGACCATTTTTCTTTATATTACTTTGTTGTTACCTCTAGGGTGTCAGGTCTTAGTCACATATGACTAGCTATCATATGACAGTAGACGGTACTACCTTCTTTCTGTTAGCATCAAATGTTGGGCGGCGATAACCAAACCCGACACCCCACATTGTGCCAACGGCTTCGGGCAGAGGAGTGCAATTGGGAGGGTACAAGCCTTACCCTAGTGCAAGGAAATGTAGCCTAATGACATAATGTCATGGCAGGACAGACCTGGTCCTAAGCCTTGGTCTGCAACTGGTCTTGGATGGAAGCTCCAACCGGTGGACAGTTAGAGTATTGCTTTGCTGATCCAGCAGCTTCTGCAGCTTGTCTTGCTCCAGACGTATTGGTATTACCTTTCCTCTGGAGTAAACTAGACAGGCCGAGAGAGCTGCATGGGCAAAACAAGGTCTCTAAACTCAGCCCAGGCTTTATGTTATGGAGAGGTATAACTATCGTCTGTCAAGATGCAAAGTGCCAGTCAGTCATTGTTACCTCTGGAAATCCCAGCAACACAGTCTCTCTGATGCTGGCTATGTTTTATGTGGCCATAGGTACCTAAATAACATCTGACTTGCTTCTATTGTCCTCCTCCTCCTCATAATGTGTCCTGCCAGTTGTCGTAGGCGTTCATGTCTCTCCACACATCTCGGTTCGCACCTCTTGGTCTTTGATTATTCACTGACTCTGATATGTGAAACCTCATTAACTCTTGGGAAGATAATGTGGTGGTTTCCTCTTGCTTTCCACACCCAGATTGGGCTTTTTTCCCTCTACCTTTGACAGCCATTACTGACTGCCAGGACAAGCGAGTGTCCTGCACATTTTGGCTGTCCTAGTTTCACATAATAAACAGCTCATTGGGATTATTCTAGGTTTGTAGTGCTGTACACACTGATCACAAATTACTGCTTCTAACTCTCCTTTATTTCAGTGTTCAACAGCTAATAAACTGCACACCTGGAATCTTCCATGTTGAACAACATTGAAAACAAGTTGACTTAAAATTTCATCTACTCCATCTTCATATAATTAGTCTTTCTGTCAACTATAACATTATGAGATGTTGATATTGTGTATACATTATTTGTTGATGTGTTGTGATTGCTTGTGCAAATTATTTGTTGATATGTTGAAATTGTGTGTATAAATTATGTTGTGATTGTGTGTGCAAATCATTTGTTCATGTGTTGAGATTGTGTGTATAAACTATTTTTTGATATGTTGAGATTGTGTCTATAAACTATTTGTTGATGTGTTGAGATTGTGTGAATAAACTACTTGCTGATTTGTGGAGATTATTTGTTGGTGTGTTGAGATATTGTGTATATTTTGTGATAGTGTGTGCAAACCATTTGTTGAGATTGTGTGTATAAATTATTTTGTGATAGTATGTGCAAATCATCTGTTGATATGTTGAGATTGTGTGTAAACTATTTTAACAGATGCTGAGATCTTGTATGTGCAAATTATTTGTTGATATGTTAAGACCGCGTGAATACATTATTTTGTGAAATGTTAAGATTGTTTGTATAAAAGATAATATTCTTGATTCTGAGCTGTTCATAAATACAAATGTGGAATAATGCATTGTTTTCTTTTGTGTTGTCTTGTTTCTTTGTTATTATTTATTAAATAATCTGATAATTAGCTTCAGTTTGTAACTTGTATCAAAAAATCTGGAATGAAATAACATTTTTGAATTTGTACCATGCTTCGCAAGGTGTGGTTGGATGAGGGCTTAGGAAACTTGTCTGGCACACCAAAGCACCTGGATTCCACTCTCATATGAGTCAAGAAATTTGTTTGCTGGTTGGAAACAATAATATTATTGCATGATTTATTGCCTGACATATTTTGCTGCAACTCGCCAGGCGTATACTGCATATTTCAGGTGCATAACTCTCATTTGTATTAAATTTTAAATGACCATGGGGATAACAGCTGCTCCACATTCGAACACTATCCGCTGTGACTATGTTTTAATTGTTTCAGTGAAAGTATTATTCATTTATTCATTTCGTATAATTATATAACTCTGCAGTATGCACCTAATGAATGCAAAAAAATATGCCAGGCAATAAATCGTGCAACATATTGTTTGTGGCTTTTGTGTTTAAATTCACATAGGGAACACATTGTTTTGAGTTTTACAATTTAATGAAACTACATGATACCTCTGAAGTCAGAGTGGGTTTTCCTGATGGCAAAGGACACTGGTAATAGTGAATGCTAATCCACACACACAAATTACTCCAGTGCACAAGAAGTAGACGTCTCCACACAGATGATTCTCTGTGTGGAACCGGAATTCAGAACTCTGAACACATCTCTCAAGACTGCCCAGTCTGTGATGCCTGGAGTTTAGGATCGTGAATAAATCCATCAAGACTGCCCAGTGTACAGACAGAGATCTGTGATGGTTCCAAATGTTGCTGTATATAGCCGGGGGCTGGGGTTGGGGTGAGCGCCCAACCTTGCATAAATACCCCAATGGCTTGTGCATTCATCACCTATGCAGCAAAAGTCCAACTCCTGGCCTTCTCGTGGTGGAGCTGCTTCAACTAACAGGAGAAGGGGCGGCGGCGAGTCACTGGCTTCGAGAAATAACCAGAACACTCTAGATGTGTATACACGTACATGCATGTGCAGACACTATGTGTGCATGCCTACACACCTAAACTAGAGTAAGACCACATTCTGCTCCTAGCAAAGGAAAGGTGTTGAAGACTGGAGGCAACCAACCAGGAGGCGCACCACAGAGAATCAGGATGCCATCGCAATCACGCGTAATGAAATATGTCGACTACTGCTAAATGTTATGGTGCTCGCCCTGCTTTGGACCCCCAGGCAGGTGCAGTGCCGGGCCCTATGCCTCGAAAGGGTCCAACCACAACTACTGGAGGTCCTTCTCAGGTGTCCTGTGGAGCCAGGGGACCTGAGAATAGAGCGTCTGGCCATACCAAACAAAGACTAAAAATAATGCACTGGAATGCAGAGGGAGTCAGCAACTAGAATTAGAAAACATCTTGGACCAAAAAAAAGTAAGCGTATGTTGCTTGCAAGAAAAGTGATTGTAACTGACTCAGAAAGCATGCTGACGAGGGTGAGGACGGGCAGACTTCGTGCGGAGTGGCTTGCTTCGCTTCGGAGGTCACGGGTGACAAGCATCGTCTGGATCTTTTTTCCGGGGCATGCCGGTGTGCAGGGAAATGAACAGGCGGACAGATTGGCTGGCTCTGCAGAACTTGGTGGAGTATTGATACATGACAAGGTAGACGTGGTTGCGGCCTTGTGGGAGCACGTGCACACCTCGGAGGAGCAAATGGATTACCATGGTCTGGCAATGAATGAATCACCCAAATAAACGAGAAGTAGATTGTGAGCTTTACTAAAACACGACTACAAGAGACATGGTCTGGCAAGAATGAGACAACGAGGAGTGACGAAGGGATCTGGCCGACGCTCAACGCTCAGAGGAAAGGCGAGACGGACTTATAATCAGATTGCTACTGGTACTATTAGTGTTGGAACTCTTCGCTGGCTGCTGAGGATGGGGACGGAGCACTTATGGGAATGCCCCGAATGCTGTGATGTCGATTCCTAAATCAATCAATCAATGCTTGCAAGAAACTCACCTCAACGAAAATATAACCTTCAAAATCAGAGGCTACCAGTGTTACCGATCTGACCGAAAGGACAGGCGAAAGGGTGGGATACTGACCCTTGTAAAGAATACCATCACTGCTTCTCAAATTGAAGTTTACATGGAAGGGGCTGAGTATCAGACACTTAAACTTAAGACGGGCAATACAGACCTTCATCTGGTCAATTACTACTATCCAAGTGACCACCCACAGGCACTGGACACACTACCATTAAAAGACAAAATGATTGTGTGTGGCGACTTCAACCGCCACTCGCAGAGCTGGAGCTATGATCACATGGACCAGAGAGGAAAGAGACTGAAAGACTGGCAGGATGAAAATAGATTCATCTTGATTAACAAGCTGTCCGACCCACATACTTTCTATTTGAGATCATGGCACACTACAACTACACCTGACCTGGCTTTTCATTCACCAGACCTGGAGTGGTGGAACATTACACGAACTGTTGGGAAACAACTTGGTGGCAGTGACCATCGGCCAGTCTTTCTAACTAGAAAATGAGCTTGTAAGTGAAAGCAGCACCCTCTCGAGGTGGAACTACAAGAAAGCAAACTGGGCAATGTACAAGCATCGCACCAGCATACTGGTTAGAAACCTGAACACTGAGAAAGACATAAATAAAGTAGTTTAAGAGTTTGGGAAATGCATACTTCAGACAGCACGAGAAACAGTACCAAAGGAGGAGCCCGTAAACATTATAAACCCTACTGGAGTAGTGAACTGGAACAGTTGCATAATGATGTAGAAGTGTGTAGAAAACAAGCAGAGGCCACACCCAGCCAAGAACACCACAATACCAGCACGCAAAAGCCAAATTTCAAAGGGCCCAGCAGCAGGCTAGGCGGAAAAGCTGGCAGGAGAAAAAGCCTCTAACTTTGAAAGAGACACAAGGAAATTGTGGAAGCTAATAAAACAACAATGAGGGCACAGAGAGAAACTTAACAATTGCACTACATAAAGACGGAAACATCTTAACAGGAAAGCAAGCAGCTGACCATTTTGCGAACTCATTCGCACAAGATAACAATATCAAAATCAGTCCAGAGAAACAACAAGAGATTCAAGAGAAACGGCAACATACAGGACAGAAGGAAATAGTACATGAGGTTCTGGAGGCACCTATCACAATCAGCGAACTGGAGCTAGCCATATCAAAACTGAAAATGAGAAAGTCACCAGGAGCTAATGGCATCTCCAATGAAATGATTAGGAACAGAGGCCAAAGCAAAGCTGTTGCAGATCTTCAATAACAGCTGGACCCTAGACAGTGTTCCACAAGCCTGGAGAGAAGCAATCATTATACCCTTCCTAAAAGCAGGGAAAGATAGTTCCATTGCCTCTAGCTGCAGACCAATTAGCCTCACCAGCTGTCTCTGCAAAACAATGGAGCGCATCATCAATCACAGACTGCAGTGGTACATTGAAAGTGAAAACATCCTTGTGCCACAGCAATCTTGCTTTAGGCAGAGCTACTCTATGGAATATCAGATAACTACCTCTCACAAGAAATTGAGGATGCATTCCAAGAGAAGAAGCTGGTGTTTGCTGCATGGATAGATCTGAAGAAAGCCTTTGACAAAGTCTGGAAAGAATTTCTGATGAAGAAACTGAGAAACTCTAAAGTCAATGGAAGAATGTACAAATGGGTGAAAGCATACTTGCACAACAGAAGAGCCCAAGTACAGATAGACGGACTCAAGAGCAAGAAAGTACTACTGCTCCACGGTGTTCCCTAGGGCGGAGTCTTGTCCCCCAAACTTTTTCTAGATAGATAGTTAGTCGACAGATCATCCTCATTGCATATCGATCCATTCAGTCCATAAGTGCTCGGATCCCCTCTCAGCAAATCCCGCAACGTGTAGCGGCTAACAACACCAGTTATGTTTTGGTTTATCAATCTTCTTTGGCTTCCTGCGTAGTGTTCTTGTTTGGCCACCCTCTTTTAATTTGTTGTTCTCGCAGTCTGGCCATGGTTGTAGATTCACAGTCATCACTTGG